>JAVMKO010000002.1:36970864-37348364 GCA_032164245.1 Sternotherus odoratus
TTTAGACTTCTATTATGTGACTCAGTGTTCGTAAAGAGACTGGAACAGAAGAACAGGAATTGGATGAACTTTTCATTCCAAACCCACTCAAACATCCTCAGTTCAAAAGGTTGATAAACACTTGCACATTGTGGGGCAACCATTTCACTTAAAAGAGACTGGAAAAGGGGCAAAAAGAGTGAATTCAATGAGAAAACATGTTAGAAAGGGAAGAAATACCAGGAACAGTGGTAAATAAATGCAGATAAAGTGAAAATGGACCAGAAAAGAGCAGAAATTCTAATAGAAAAAGAAGTGTATATATGGGCCACATGTACTGAATTTTTTTTTAATGTTCTTTTATCCCTAATGCAAAGCAGAAGCTCCCCTTTAGTAGGGCAAAAACATGGTGACATTTTACACTGAGTGATCAGTGGTTAGAAGAAGGCCCTGGATTTAAATGAATTACTGAGAGGGAAAAGGATTTAGAAATTGAAACTAGTTTTGAACACTCAAAAAATTTGTGTAAGAAGTTTGTGCAAACTCAGTGTGTTCCTCCCTAATCAAAAGTGGTTATGCATATATTGTTCCGAGATATCCCCAAGCCTGAAAATTCAAATCCAGATCTACATTTCAGAGACAGTAGGATTTGAGAATTTAGTATTACTGTTATATATACAGGCTTCACATTTGCTTATAGGCTGATGTTGGAGAGGGTTGTTGATGATGGAGAGATTCTTCTCTTCTTCCCACGCTTGGTTATTAAATTATTTGATACCCCCTGAAAGTTCTAAATGGCATCCACAGCTTGTGTGATATCTTATGTATTGTAGAGGGAAAACACACGTGAGCCCTTTCTCCAGGTGTATAGGCCACCAATTGACCTGGTAACTGTGTCAAAGTTTATCAATTGAGGCCCTATATTGCAAAATTCCAGGCTCTAGGAGATCCATAATTTCAATAGGAATTTTATGCATGGCGGGATTGCAAATTCAGACCCTTAAGAATAGTGGATTCTATAGATTTCAATGTATGGCTTACTTTGCAGGCTTGAGAAATACATCTATCAGATACAGACAGTTACCTTAAAACTGATCTGCATCCAGGTAGATGGTTTATAGGCTGTCAGGCCACACTGCTGGTTTAGATTTGAGGAATTACTCTGGGAGAACAAGGCAGGTTCTATTTTTGACATTTCAGCAATGAGACCACTTGTACATTATGACCCAATTTGATTTACTGTAAGAAAATAAGAGTGCTGTAATTTGTAAAAGACATTTATTACATGAGTTAAAAAAAATGCTTAGCGTCTCTGTCCATCCCCATCTGGTTTTATTTTAATCTCACTCTAGTCACATATGAAATTTTGCTTAGCTGTCTTCATTTTCTTAGTCAATCTTGATTAATGGCCTTCAAAGTAAAAATAATTGGCCAGCATCAGGCTTGTTTTATAACTCTTGTTCACAAAGAATGTGAAAGGCTGGAAAATGAGCCTAAACAGAAGGAATGCATTACGTTAGCCTTTGAGAAAGAGCAGTCCTCCATTTGTGTTTCACTGTGTATTTTTATAACAGGCGCCTCCTTGACCGTCCATGATATTGCAGATATGCAGTGCCAAAAGCTTATGTATACTTCATCAAACTGACCATGCCACCTCGGAATCTCCAAGCAACCGCATATGTTAAGGCAGCGCTGAGCAGAACAAACAATAATGGAGAGAAGATTGTAATAATCCAAATGATTACGGTGGTTCTGTGTCTGAGACCTAGAGCTTAGAATTGGTTGTGGAATTAAGTGTCTGAGCAGTGGATAGGATAATTTTGTTTCAGTGGTCTCTAATTGTTGTTTTACTTTTGCTTTTAAATTTAAAGAGGGTTGCAGTGCATTTTGGGCAATTGGGATCCCACTTGAACATAGTAGACTAAAGTTATATGTTGACTTCAGAAAGGATATATGAGGCCATGTGGGTTTATGATTTCCTTTATTTCCTTCCAAGGAATCCAGTTCTGACAGATCCAGTCGACCAATCTGGTTATAAGTTGATGTATTAAATTGCTTGCGCTGATTATAAGTTTAATATTGTAAATTGTTTCATGTTACACACAGTAGAGTAGACTCATTTGTTTAGTTTGAAAATTGTTTGTTTGTTTTTCTAGCAAATCACAGGTAGCTTTTAAATATAAGCTCTTTTCTGAAGAACTTCTAAAGGAGTTAGTGGCAGAACAGAGCCCATACTCCCAGGGGCTAATTGTTAGAGCATGGTCCCTTATGGAGTTCTGCTGGCTTAACAAGCTGTTCCGTAGCTCCAAGAACAGCATACGTGTTGATAACACTGCATGGATTATCAGGGAAAACTGTGATTAGCGTTCCTGTTTGGCTAATAATTGCATGCAACCTAATATTTTTGTTGCCCTACTCTCTTTTCCCCTTTTTCCCCCAGTTCACTTGTTATGTCTTGTGTTTTAGAATGTAAACTCTTTAGGTCAGGGAGAGAAAGCGGTTAGGTGCTCGTCAGGGACATGTGTTCCCTGCTCCACTGCAGACTTCTTATGCAACCTTGGTCAAGTCACCTCGTGCCTCTGTTCCTCATCTGTAAAATAGGGATAATATGACTGTCCTACTTCACAGGGATGTGGTGCAGATAAATACATGTAAATGTGTGAGGTGCTCAGATACTAAAGTAAGTCCCTAAAATAGCTAGACTGTCATTTAGTCTGTTCAGCACCTACCACAATGGGGCCTGCTTGGTCACTAGACACTTCTGCAATATAAATCTTTAATAATAACAATGTAATCAGAAAGAGGACCTGACCATACACATTAGCTTTGAGTGTACTCATAGGCTATGATGTCTCTTCTTGTTTTAAGGGAAGAAATGAAAGGAGTTGAGGTGTTAAAACAACTGATGAGATTCATATGCATAGTTTGTTTAAAATTCTAAACTTTTCTGATCTGGAACATGGTACATGATACTTTGCTATAAATGGGCAGCAAATCTGCAAGAATCAGGCCCTCATCTCTTTCATAGTTAGTGAATTCAATTTGTCTCATTTTTCCATGCTAATTGGCACATCTTCCTTTCCTGAAGATTGATTTTTTTCAGTTCAAAGCAGCATTCAAAGGAAAAAGAAAGCAGAAACTTGAGACATTTTGAATCCATTTCCATACTTCTATGATTCTTTGATTCTAAAGGATTAGCCCACTTTTACAGAAAGAATAAGACACATATTCACATTCACTTACCTAAAAATGTTATAAATATTTTCATCCATCATTACTTGAATCCTGGTCTTATTTCTGTGCTCCCTTCTTTAGATAACTATAGGAAACTGGCAGTGCTTAATTTTTGACAGGGCTTGACAGGGCTGAGTCCTGGCACTTCTGGGCTTGGCAGTCCATAGCCCCGGCACCTCTAGACTTACTGCATCAGTTATGAAACCAAAAAAATTGCTTGAGCCCCTACACCTAATTGCTTGAGCACTGGCACTTCTTTCATTACAAATTAAGCACTGGAAACTGGCACTTCTGTACCCGTGTAATATATACCATATATACTGTATGACTTGCATGGGATTTGTCATTTATTGAACAGAGCACAACTTACAATTTAGTATGGTTTGGGTTCTTTTGCCACAAGAACTTTAAGAATTACTGCATGCCTAAAGATTTCAGTTCCCCTGTGCTGATATACTTGCTTATGCATAGGCAATGGATTTTATGTAAACACTGTAATATTTCCAAACAGACTGTGACATGCAGTCATTCCTAGTTCATATAAGGTTCAGAAATGCATTAGTTGTAAATCATTCACCTCATTCAGCTTAAAATGCTATCATCTCAGCTTGCAGTGTTGTCAATATAAAATGTTATAATATGATGCTCAGTTTGAACATGGAAATGGATATTAATCTCAAAATGCTTCTGTTCATTGCTAAGGCTGAATTGTACCATGTGAAACAGCATTAGTTTGTCTGGAAAGATTTAGAATTGCACACCATTTTTATATATGGAAAACATTTTGTTACATACAGCATACTAATAACTGTTGAACTGAAGTGTTTTTCCAGCCCCAGTGGTATAATGGGAATTATACTTCAAATTGCATAATGTTTTGAGAAGGGAATATAGGCTTAGCAAAGAACATCATCATTTTGCTATAATGATAACGTACCTATTTACATAATGATAATGTACATATTTACTGCCAAGCATGTTTGTTCTGCATTAGTGTTCATATGATCACAGGGAGAATTACAAAATGGAAACTTCATGTTTTGTCTGGTGGCTGTTGTTTTACAGGGAAGTGAAGAATGGATATGTGATTTGGTGTTAAAACAAGTAAAAAAGAGTAACACCATGAGTTAGGTTCACACTCTAAACAAGATCAAATTGACACATGCTCATTTGTTTCCCTTTCTTCATTTTATTTTTTCCGAGTGACCTCGTCAGTTAAGTAAGTGAAAATCCTTTGTGAGATTATTGGCAGCAGACATCATAAAGATGCTAAAAGTCTATGTTAGCTGCATGCATTCGCTTTGAACACATTATCAAGTAATGCCACTGTTGGAATCATTTCATCTGAGAGATGAGAAAAAAAATCTACATTTTTGGTTACATTTCAAAAATTGTAAATCTTTATGTACATCTAAAGAATCAGGAAATCTTACTCTTGGAGGAGAAAAAAAAGTTAGGAGATGCTATTTTGTGAGCTGTCGTATGTTTCCTGAACTTTTTGTAATAGAAAGAAATCTCTTAAGAGCCCTTTTCTTCACTCTTCTAACAAAGGCATGTCCCAGTTTATTAAAAAATCATACACAACAATGCTGCCTGCCAGGTTTTATACTCCTAATGAAAATTTGGTCCAGAGCACAAAAATTTTTGGAAAAATGCCTGAAATTTCCCTGTCGCAGATGTTTCAACAGAAGGTGCTTGCATGCCATTCGTTAATACAACGCCATACGGGACTCGGTATGACCACCGCAATAACCAGTAAGTAACACACGCAGTGTGCGCATCACTGCGCCAGATTTTCCGTCTGTTGTGTGGGACTTGTATCCTGTGGATTGAGATGTACCTTGATGAAACTGTATTGTCATTGAATGATAATATTTTTGGATCACTCTGCTAGAAAACATCCTATCAAGAATGTGGGAGGTCTGTTTGAAGAGTCAGTGCAGCTCATTGGCATTGCAGTCAGTTAGAAGGGATGTGAATGCAAGCACTGAACACCCCCTTTTATAGCCTATCTTCAGATGCCAATGTACAGGAGCAGAACTGCAGATATTAAAGAACTTTCTTGGTGAGAGCTGCTGTTGAATTTTAATCTCAGATACTATGTAATTAAAAGACCACATGAAATACAATAATTATCAATGCACTGAAAAGAATTACGCAGGCATAACATTCTCCTGTGATAATTATTTTTATTCTATTAATTTTAAAGGGCAAAGGACTAAAAGGAAACCAAAAAAAATTCCTGAAGTACATTTTACTGTGTCAGCTGGAGTTTTGCAGGATATTATGAAAAGCAGCAAAGAAATCTAAATTGCTGATTACAAACCTTTCCCTTGTGCCTCCAGATTAATTTTACTGCCCTGATATCAAGAAAAGTGTTTTGGGAGTATACACTCATGGATTTGTTAATATATAGGGGAGGTTATGCACACTGTTCCCATTAGCACAATCGGGTGCTACACACACAAATCACTGTGTATTGTGATGAGAATATATCTGAGTGGTTTTTGTGGAACACGTTAGAAAATTCTCTTGCAAGAGCTGGATCTACTTATGACAAGTGTGTTTTAGAAGGTTTCATTATTTCATGTGTGCTTCCCCTGCCACTCTGGTTTTTTTTTTGTTTGTTTGTTTTTTCCTGGACAGAAAGACAGTCCTGGTATCCCTTCTTTGCCTGTATTTTAATGTAACAGTGCTGAAGGAGCCTGTGATCAGACCAAGATTAGGTTTACGTTGGGTTCAGGGTTTGCAGTCAAGGCTGAATAAGAAATATGATTCAACAGCACCAAGTCTTGTGAGGAGTTTGTGGTCAGATTTAGATTATCATAATAGTCCTTTCTAGTCAGTCACATCTGAAATGGATTTGGAAAATAGAACTCTTCTGATTTAGGATTTGACACAGAATCAGAATCATAGAAACAAGTTCAGCTCCTGAACTGTGAATCCAAATCCAAAGGGTTAACATTTAAGGTTCTGGTTTTTAGCCCTTCTATAAAGTAATGTCTGTAAACTTATGCTTTTGTGTTTTTCTACTCTTTTTATTTCCAATGCTACACCTCACTAAGATAAAACTAGAGACAGATGTGTTTCTACCAGTATTTAAACACAATAACAAAGGAGCTAGATTCAGATGTATAAGAAAAATGGAAATCAATATGATATAATAAAAAATACACAAAACTTTACCTGACTATTAATTAAAGGAGACAGAAGCTCACCCTTTTGTACAGAGATACCTATGCCTTTTATAAATGGAACCTTCCAGCAATTATTCAGTCCTCAGGCCTTTAAACCAGGCTTTCTCCAAAGGGATGTCGAGTAAATAATGGAATCACAGGCCATCATTTCCCATCTTTAATTCTGCTATCCTAAAGTGGATAACAAAAGCTAATCAAGTTGGAAACAAACATCAGTTTCCATCTGACCCTTCTAACAGTTTTACCTTTCATCAGTCCAACTCCCTGGTCTAGAACTGTTTCCCAACGAACACAGGGAAGCATGCTATGGAGTTACTGTGGCTGATTTCTAATGTCACATGTAGATTATTATTATTTTTAGGCAAGTTTTGGACCCCATGAAACAGGTTTTCAGAGATTTTATGCAAGCAAAGATGTACACATGTTCCTATGGCCATGCATACAAATTGGGTAATTGCCCATGCAAAACTAACTACCCAGTTGAACAGCTACCCAATTTCCCTGTCCAACCCAGTACATCTAAATTATCTGGCAACTGGACCCCAATAAAATTGCTAATAAAATAAGATCATACAAAGGAAAATATTGCAATTATCTAAGTTTTCCTTTTATTTGAGAAGAAATCAATATTACTAGAATGGATTCATGGCACTGAAACGTGTCTGACTGTAAATTCATTACTATGTATTTTTCCAGGATACAGAACTGATTAACTGAATTTGCAAACAAAATACAGTAATTTTCCTGTACCATAATAAACATTTTTCCTGGAAGTTAGGGCTAATGGTTATTGCAGTTCTGTACTGGGGGAGAGGGGAGGAAAGAAAAAAGAATAGAAAATATCTTTATTAATGCCCACTGGGCTGAATCATGCTGTGAGGGCTGTATTATCAGCTAAGTGTCTCAGAAGAGAGGTGTGCTATTTTTTCTCTAAGCATTTATTTATTTTTAATTTGTTTTGCTTCTTGTAGGATTTCTTTTTGCTTTTCTAAGCACACACCTGCTCTGTTTTCTCACTAGTTTTGCCATTAGCAGTCAGGCTGCCTTCTTTTATTGCCTCAGGAAGAGCATTGTTTTGCTGAGACTTTTTAATCAACTTGGATAGCATTATAGAATCGTGGAAATTAGAGATGGAAATGACCTATTAGATCATCTAGTGACTCCCTCTGCAAATGCAGAATTATATCCCTACTCAAAGCAATGGAGCACAAGAGGGTTTCTATATTACAACCTTCCAGTACTGTTTATAAGTAAGGTTTAACGACACTGGGGCAGATTCTACACCAGGATACATCTCATACGTGTCAGTCTACATACACAATGGAGTGATAGATCTGATTGTGGCATAGAGCCAATACATCACCCACCTTCTTCCCCCAAGCATAGTGAGTACTTGGGAGAAAGGGGGCATGCCCAGAGTGCCCATGAACTCTGATGATCATCAGTGACCTGAATGACCCCTAGGAACTGTGGCCTCAGGGCCATGCTGAACTATCCTGAGGTGCAGATAGGCCCAATATTGGCCCCAGGATTGAGGAGCCACAAATGGCTCCCTTGCACCCTCCTTATTTGCTGTGCTCAGCTGAGAAAGATTCTCAACTTGGTGCAGCTGAGACCCAGTGAAATGCGTGGCCACCTACAAGGAGTCGATTTGGGGATCGATTTATCGTGTCTAGATGAGACATGATAAATTGATCCCCGATACATTGAGCACTACACGCCGATCCGGCAGGAAGTGTAGCTGTACATACACAAGTACAAATAGACTAGGCATAGGCAAAATGATGCAAATAAAATAAGAACTAAGTTGGGACTTGGAATTGAACCAGACCTGAATGTTTCAGAGGCTTAAAAAGTATGATTAGCTATAAAACAAAAACCAGCACCTGTATTTGCTGGTGGAAGCAAAAGGCAGAAACACTGGGGTGGGAAAATATAAATGAGATACTCTTGGCATGGTATTTCCAGCCTGGCTGAAAGCAGGAAGTACTGGAAATCGCATGAGAGAGCTTGACCTTGCAAGATTTCCAACATGATCTTTTCCAGAGCAAGATGTTAGGATAAGATACCAAGCCCCAGGCCTGGCTCTCCTGTCACACTGGTTATAGATAACATTTCAGATTTATTTTTTCACCTTTCTCTTCCCAATTTGTTTCACTCCCCATGTTTGCATTTCTTTGCGTATTGTATGCAGTTTTGTAAGGGTGATCATATGGCACTGCCCACTTTTAATAAGCCATTTTAAAATTAAATAGACCATGCTCCTCATTTTACCCCGGTATTTGTCTTTCTCTCAATGGGCTCCACAATGCCTGATATTTCTTTGTTACCTGGGTGCTGTAGACCTGTGCTGCTCTTTCTCATTAGAATTAGGTTTTCACAGATTTATTTTTTAATTTATTAATCCTGAAATTGCCATCAGATTAGCAAAGTCAGAGACCCTCACGTAACTGTTAATGAATGAAACACAAATATTTACTACATGGTAGCTTTTCCCACTAATATACTGCTCTACTGCAGGTTCTCGTAAGCTGCCTTGGGATACCACAATTCATGTGGCAAAAGAGCATTTTGTATGTGAGATCTGCCTTATCTATTTTTCTAGTTAGCAGATTGTATACGACAGCCATCAGCAGGATCATACAAAGCATCTTGTCCATTTCTTCGCTAGTGCGAGATTCTTCCTGTCAGTATATTCTTTAGTGTTTTTGTACGCTATTGCATGACTCAAGCTATAAAGAGTTTTAGAAGTGGTTGTGCAGATGTTTGGTGGACTTTTTTGTCCATCCATTGGTATCTTGTCTTGGGTGTTTACTTTGTAATGTTGTACCCCCAAAGTTTTCCTTTTTAAGAACTCTGCATTTTAGCTCAGAACTTCCATCTGCAGGAATGTCTTGGGTTTTTTTCTTTTTACAGGTGGCCAGTATTACTAACCTGACTCCAGCCAAACTAAACATCTGAAGCTGTTAGTCTTGGAAAACAGTTTTGAATGTGAACTGAAAGGCCTGGCCCGGGAAACTGGATAGCTAAAATAAAATTGGTCCTACCCTGTCAAGCCACCAAATGTATTCTGAATCCGTATTATTGCTCTCTGCATGAAGGCCGTATATTGCAGGAATAACATCCCATTCTTACTATTTATTATAAAATGGACTTAAGGACATAAATGGAGCTTTCTGATTGGCTAGTAATTAATCATAACAAGCTATGTCACCTATCTCTGTTAAATGCCTGAGTATGGCCTTTTCTTTAATATTTTAAATATATTTTCCATTCCATCACTCAAGTGCAGGACATCACACGCCAGGCAGTACATATCTGGAAGCTGTGACATTTCTTATACAACCCTAGACCTTTGGCCTATGGCTTCAGACAATATTACTTCAGACATGTTGCAGAAAACCCCTCAAAATGACAGCCCGGAGACTGCCTTATTCATGAAGTCATGGCATTAAAGATTGGTAACCAGGGGGGCAAATATAAGAGATGGATGTTAAGGAAGAAAACACGTGAATATTTAACTCCATGCATGTGTGTTTGTACTGTAGAAATATTTACTTGTTCTGAGGGTAAGAAAAGTAAAACATTTTCCAAGAGAAAATATATTTCCTGAGATTGTGAGGACAGTATGTACTATTAAAAGCATTATCATTTGCTTTGGGACCCATTTAAAAAAATGATATTATTATTTATCTTCCAGTTCTGTTCCTGCAGGAAGGCCTGGAGCTTTTCTTTTTGTTTGGCTGGGATGATCTTTGCGATGGGGGAAGTGACTCTTTCTTTGCATGCTGGTGTTCCATCCCTTGCTTTATTGTTCCCACCATATTTCACATATTTGCTCCCCGTCTTCTGTATCCTTCTTTCTCTACCCTTTGCCAACTCCCTTTGCATTTTCTCTTTCTCACCCACGACTCCAACCTTTCTCGCTCACTTTCCCATAAAAGTTCTCAGGGAAGGGATGCTCCAAAAGCTGTAGAGAAGAGTCATTCAGCAGCAGAATGGGCCACTCCAAGGGCTCAGTAGAGACAATGTGGTTGTCCCCTACTGAACTGGGTTCTGGATTGCTGGAGGGAGGACAGAAATAGCTTTCATGCTTGAGCTGCCTTCCACTGAAGTCAGCGTTCTGAGACTGGGGCTCATACAGTACAGGTGGATGGCACCCTAAAGACATTACTCGGGGGTTCAAATCCAGGAGCGCTCTTCATCTCTACCAACCTAGTAACCTGAAGAGGTCTGTGCCTCATGTTCCAATGTTAGATATTTGACCACTGGCCAGAGAGGTGTGCTGTCTCCCTTTGTTCAAGTTGCTAATAGGTTCTATGATTAGTTTTGACCCAAACCATTCTTCCCCCCCCCCCCACACCCCATATGTATATATAACAAATTCTAGTATATGTTCATGTAACTCCCATCACTCGAAGTTGTGCCTGTTTACACTGAGTTAAATTTAAGGTGTATGCGTGTATTTGTATAAATATACTTCATATCTTCAAAAAGAAAACAGCAGATATAGTATGTGTGTCATATAGCATTTGTACCTTGTCTATAGCTAATATCGTATCCTGCTGGTATGTATATACTATTCATTGGCTGGCCATCTGGAAAATCTGTTTTCTCACAGCAAAGAAGCACTTTGAGGAATAGTGTCAGGCAATATAGAGAGCCAGCTATTCGTTTGTATAGGGGTTGGTGTAACACCATGGGAAAATGTAAAAAAAACCCTAAACATTAGCAAAAAATTAATGCCATTGATGCGGTTCATGATTTGTCGGAGTGATAACTCGCCATCATTCTGGAAAGGTCACTAAGGGAAGTTCATTTTGCATACAGCACTCAGAGAGGCTGGACTTCGCTGTCATTTCAATGGGAATGTTCACCTCGCATATATCACAGCTTTTGTTGAGCTGCTGATACAGGGATCGGGCATGGCCACCTGAAAACTGAGACCAAATAGGTGTTGGAAATTCCAGGTCAAACCTATAAGAGCCAAAGATATCTGTATATGCTGTCATGCCCCTATTTGCATGTCAGGTCTCACCCATCATTGGTGGTACAATTGTCTCCCATGACATACTGCCATTAGCTTCCCTCAGTGGCTCCATGCATGAGTCCCCTTCAGTGGGCAGTGATTATCATCTGCTAATCACTATGCACACAGAACTGAGGAAGACACAAAGAAGTATGATCCGTGCCCTGTGGGGAGTGTGTCGTTGGTGCAAAAGGGGATTTATTGCTGCGCATACTATTGGTAACTCCTGATGTGCATTGGATCATAAATTGTAGTATTTGCCAATGGCAGCATGCCATGTAGTGGCTACTCCCCACCTCTTTCCTTCTCCAGTAGGCCTTTTTATCACCAAGTGACTTTGAAGTGTGAGTGCTGTGGACGGCTGGTGGTGGCTTTGTATTGCCAGAGCATGAAGCCACAGAGCTGCCTTTCCCCTCGTCAATGCCTCCAATTGCCTTTTTCTGAATGATTATCGCCCCTCTGCTGCCCTCTGTGCCATGTATGGGAAGGGAGCATATGGGCCAGGAAGTTGGAACACAGGAAAGCAAGTCATTCTGAGAGGGAAGGAAAGAAAGCCATGTGTTCGGAAGAGGGATCCGCGGGCTACCTGTAAGTGAAAGATTTAATGAATAGCTCTAGAGCTGGGAAGACCCCTTACACCAAAGGCACATAAAGAGAAACTATGAATAAACAATGCCAGAGTCAAGAAGAGGAACTTTTGGTAGCAGAGCCAGCTTTGCCCTTGCAAAGCCTGGTGAGTAGAAAGGTCCTGTATGTAACAATTTCATAGTAAGCCACTGTCATAGGCTGGCTAGTCCTTCAAGTAAACTGGGCTCTGCTTTGCCTGTGACCTGATAATCCAGTACAGTAATTAGTGGCTGCATCAGAAGGTGTTAGGGAGGTTTAATTATAATGCCTCACCCCAGCTGTGTGGAGGGAAGTAAAAGAACTATACAAACAAAGCTGAGAACTCAGAGTCACTGAGGACCTGACGTGTGCTGTTGGCGACATCCAGCACCACCTGAAGAGCCAGGACTGAGCTCCTGGGTGAAACAGTTGGGTAAGTCTTGGAGGAGCAGCCTGGAAGTTCAGAGAGGCAGTGATGCTGGAAAACTCCATGGCTCAACAGGGGAAAGAAGTGGAGGGGTAGTCGGAGAGGCTGAGGTTTTAGATTTGGCTTGGGCAACTGAAGGCAGATCTCAAGAAGGAGGAACTGTTTGCCTGGTATATTTGTATGGACAGGAGGCCATGAAAGAAAGACGGGTCAGAATGGCAAAGCACCTGCACCACAGAAAACCTAAACAGTTGATTGTCTCCCCTTCTCTCTGTCATGGGAGGTGATCAGCTCGGGTAGGTTTTAATCGGTTTAGTTTGGGTACTGGCAGCATGGGCTAGACACCTGAGTAATTACCCAGATAATTGCTGAGTGGATTTGTACAGCCCTCACTGCTGTTGCTTCCCTGCTCTCGTATCTGAGCTAGCTAGATTGAATATGTCTGAATCACATCCCCTAGCTGAAGTATAGATCAATGTACCTGTAGCGGGGTGCTCCCCGCTCCCTGCTGGCCAGGGCTGGGATAGCCCTAGGAAAGGGGTCTGTGGCTGGGAGCCTGCAAACTCCCAGGCTGATTGGGAGTTAGGCTCAGCTGTGTGGCCACGCCCCAAACATTCCAAACTGTATAAAAGCCTGGGAGGCAGGCTAGAAGGAGTCGGGTCTCCTCTGTAAGCAGAGGGAGACAGGGCCTGGCTGCAGGGAGCCCTCAATAGAGTATCCAGACTGGGATAGGGCAAGGGCAAGGCAGCTGGGAGCCAGGGAGCCTAAGCTCTAGGGAGAGGGCCCCAGCTTGCTGAGCCTAGGGAAGGCCCGACCCACGGGGTACTGGGGGTTGCCAGGGGGCAGTCTCCTCTGCAAGCAGAGGGAGACAGGGCCTGGCTGCTGGGAGCCTTTATCAGAGTACCCAGACTGGGACAGGGCGAGGGCAAGGCAGCTGGGAGCCAGGGAGCCTAAGCTCTAGTGAGAGGGCCCCAGCTTGCTGAGCCTAGGGAAGGCCCGACCCACGGGGTACTGGAGGTTGCAAGGGGGCGGCCCCTGGGCTGGTTAGAGCAGCAGGCCAACCCCTTCTTGCTGGTGATGAGTAGCCATGAGACTGCAGTCAACCTCAGAGAAACTGAGGCAGTGGTGACTGGCAGTGGCCGTATCTGAGGCAAGTTGGGGATAGTGGGTGTTGGGTTCCCCAGGGAGGGGAGACCCTAAGACCAGGGGGGTACTGCAAGGGTGCAGCGCCCTCAGCAAGGGGCTCCGGGGTCCGGGAGGGGCACGGGGCCAGTGTGGAGAAGCGGACATCGGCCCGACGGAGGGCGCTCCGGGGTCAAAAGAGCTAATTCCCGTAAGACTAGATGGGGGCGCCGCCGGGTGAGTGACCGATCCGTTACAGTACCCTTAGATTATAAACCTTTTGGGGCAGAGGCCAACTCTACTCCACAGTAGAAGCATGTGGAACCACTCTAATACGATATTAAATAAGAGTTAAAACCAATCGAGTGATATGTGACTAGTGCTGTTTTCACCTGTATTATCTATATGAGGAAAAGGATAAGTCCAATTCTTCAAACCTTTCATTGCTACTTTAATGGAGGACTAGTTGTGATACCTGTTGTTCATTTCCTCAAAAATAACCCTATGTTTATCTCATCTTCCTATTCTGTATAGTCAGAAATCATGAATGAGATATCTACCAAAATCCCCATTACCCACAGACATCCTGCCACTGTTTAGAAAGTGTGTTGGTATTCCGTGCATAGTAGAAAACCAACAAAGCAGGAATGATCTTCAACCAGTCTTTGTTTTCAGCTGGGGCAGTTTGTGAAACTCTATCACTTTCATTTGTAGCTGTCTAGTACTTAGGAGATTTCTGGTGCTGAGATTGTTGGCACCTCCCAGGAATTTGGGTTTTCACATCTAACTGACCAATGCTCCGGACAGCAAAAAGAACCTGCAGACGTTAATTGAACCCACAGTTATCTACATCTGCAAAATGCTATGGCAAAGGTCAGGATCAAATGTTGGTGTTAGTGATTAGACCTGGTTGGAACACTGTCAAAGAAATAAAAATTTGCCAAAGTATGCTGGTTCAGAAAGACAAAACATTTCATGTAGATGCACTGATTTTGATTCCATTTTTATCGTGAAGATTTTTTGAGAGTCGATCGGACTGTCTGTGCCTGGCCCTTAGGGTAGGGCACTGGCCTGGGATGTGGGAGGCTATGGTGCAAGTTCCTGAGTCGGAGTGATCTGGGCTGAAGGACTCTGCTGTGAATTAGGCTGCGCAGGCGAATGCTCTAACCACGACCCTGCTCCAAAACCAGGGTCTTTGACCCAACTCTGTTTTTGCAAAAAGGTTCAGTGTAGAACAAAAACACATTTTGAAACCTCCATGGTTTCCAAGAAATAGAATTGTCACCTTCCAGTCTGCTCTATTAGTCATTTGACCTGAGAGGAAGTCAGTGGAGTAGCTCGAAATACAGC
Organism: Sternotherus odoratus; assembly: GCA_032164245.1. Classification (NCBI taxonomy): domain Eukaryota; kingdom Metazoa; phylum Chordata; order Testudines; family Kinosternidae; genus Sternotherus; species Sternotherus odoratus. The sequence goes on from JAVMKO010000002.1 coordinate 36,985,809, forward strand.
TCAACCTCCTTGTCTCCCAGTCTTGAGAATTAACTTGCAAGCCTTCCTCTGTGGTCAGTGATACAATTCAAAAATAGAATTCATGGGCTCTTTCCCCTTCTCTGCAGTTACTATAGAAAGTTGGTGAAGTATCTGAATTTCCGTGCATGGGACTCCTTGGAGAGTTAACACCCTGGCCCTGTGAACATGAAGATGATTATTTTCCTCTAGAAGCCTTTTTCACATGTGATAAGCTTGGCATGTTGCCTTGGTTAAGTGTCAAGCCCGGAATGTTTTTGTTTTTGCCCTGGTGGTCTTGAAGAGTTACTGGAATACTTGTTGGACCTGTTTTATATCAGTGTGTGAGCTGATAGTGACATTGAGAAGAAACAGGTAGAGAAGTAGAAGGGGGATCTGGATTCTCTCTTGTTTAATTCTGATAGCAGTCTCCCAGTCTGCCCGGGCGGCCCTAAAGCCTCCCTCAGTCTTTCTTTGGCTCCTTTACTGTGCTCTTTGCATTATTACAGTGTAATCTCATCTTGCTTCCCCTCCTCCCCAATCCCAAGGGAGGGTTGTCAAAATCCCTTATCTATTGATGAATGAAAGGAATTTCTGTCTTTGCTGCCTGGAACTGGTTAATGCAATTCTGGACACTACAGATGGGTCACTGAGTCAAGCGAGCACCGAAAGTTTAAATACATAGAAAAGATTGTATTTAGTGTGAGTGTACCGTTGTCTCCACATATTTTCTGCCATGCAAGTGAAAAGAGAAGACTGATGGGAGCTGAGAACAGTTCCTACTGTTGAATGAAAATGTGACCGAGTTTTGCACCTTAAATGTTGGCAGTGCATACTGTAGTCTAACAGAGATTGGCATCTGCCACAATGGGCATTTTCAGTAGACTGTTGGAAAAATCTCTCATTGCTCTTCATTAGAGCTTGATGGCATTCACACCTCTGTGCATCTGATTTGAGAAGCCTTATTTATGTCCAAATCCTACTTAAATTAAACAAGAAAATGGGAGTTTTCCCAGGAATAAGGGATGACTAAGAGATTAACCTTTCCCCCCCTTGTTAAGGCCCAATCTCTCAAGATACTGAGCATATGTTGTGAGCTGCCTAAAACCCTCAAAATCTATTGAAATTAAAGGTAGTTGAAGGTAGCTTGGTATCTGGCAAGATTAGAAGCAGGAAACCTTCAAAAAACTTGGACCCCGTAAAGCACCAATTTCACCTTCAGAATTTTACTGCAGCTTTCCTGCTAACTAGAGCCCTCCTCCTGCACCAATGAGATCAATGGGAGTTTTGTCACCAACTTCAGTGAATGCAGGATCCAACTCTGTCTGTTTAGTCACCTGTTACATTTTCTCCCTATTTCAGATTGAGTGTTGCGTGGGGGCAGGACCTGCCTTTCTTTTACTCACTTGTAAAGCACCTCATGCAGTATGCCCTAATTCCTGAGAACTCTAGGCAGTAGTGCAATATAAATAATGATTACTGCATTGTGTGTCTATTTAACACATGTTTTCATGTGAACATATGTAGTCATGTGGCAGTATGGATACTGACACAAATGCATGTGTTAGCCTAAGACCAGTCCCTTCACAACACTTGTGTGAACAAAACCTTGCTTGCTCAAATACTCATGAACAGCAAATAAAAAGGGCTCATGAGTACCACTGAATGGAATGTACTGATTCTGGGCCAGAGCCAACACCCCTGGAAGCCAGTGGGAGTCTTTCCATTGATTTCAGTGTGCTTTCGATCAGGCCCTTTATTACATTAATGTTTGCAGATAATTTTTTGCAGTATACACCCCAGTTCTACTCACATTGCAAGCATATTCATATGGTATATTCACATAAATATATGCTGTGATTCATAAACAGATTACATTTGCATCTGTTGACTATGTCTAGGAAAGTGACAATAAAGAAAATTACAAAATACGAAAAGGAGAGAGATGGAAATGGTTGTGTGTCACTGAAGGAAGACTCATAGAATCATAGAATATTAGGTTTGGAAGAGACCTCAGGAGGTCATCTAGTCCAACCTCCTGCTCAAAGCAGGACCAACACTAATTAAATCATCCCAGCCAGGGCTTTGTCAAGCCGGGCCTTAAAAACCTCTAAGGATGGTTCTAACCACCTCCCTAGATAACCCATTCCAGTGCTTCACCACCGTCCTAGTGAAATAGTGTTTTCTAATATCCAACCAAGACCTCCCACATTGCAACTTGAGACCACTACTCCTTGTTTTGTCATTTGCTACCACTGAGAACAGCCTGGCTCCATCCTCTTTGGAAACCCCCTTCAGGTAGTTGAAGGCTGCTATCAAATCCCCCCTCGCTCTTCTCTTCTGCAGACTAAAAAACTCCAGTTCCCTCAGCCTCTCCTCGTAAGTCATGTGCCACAGCCCCCTGATCATTTCCGTTGCCCTCCGCTGGACTCTCTCCAATTTGTCCACCTCCCTTCTGTAGTGGGGGGAACAAGAAACACAACTTCCCTATCTTGAGAACTGGGCAATAGGGGATCACCAAACCTTTCAAGAACATTCTGCACAAAACAACCTATTAGATACACTTTATTTAGAATGGCATTATTTCAGACCATCCTAGGGATGAATTCTTAATTAGGTCATATGCTTCCACTTGTTCCCTGAAATCCCCTCTTAGACAGCCAGATTCTGGTTTCAGTTAAAGTGGTGTAAATGAGAATAGAATTTAACCCCAAGTATCTATACAGATATTGACTTGTACATTGCAGTAAAATATTGTTCATGGGGCTTGGGGTGGGGGATAATTCTTTCAATGGTGCATGTATGTATACACATGCCTGTACTCTTACGTTCTGGAAGGGACAATTTTCACTTGAGGACTATGATTTTTACTTCCCTTAGGGAAACAGAGTGTCAGTATTGGTTTTATTAATTTTTGTTTTAACACTTTTCTCTGGGCTGGGAGAAGGGCATCTCCTGTAATTTTGCCACCACTGTTTTACGAATAAGCTGGTGGTAAATGTGATTAAAGAAACACCTACTAAATCAGGGGTCTCAAATACATGGCCTGCGGGGTTATTTCCTGCAGCCCGCCAAACTTCCTGTGCCCCCTGATCCCCCTGGAGTTATTTCCTGTGGCCCACCAACCTCCCCATGCCCACCAGCCATTATTTCCTGCAGTCTGCTCAGCTCCCCTCCCTGCAGTGCGCCGAGTCCCCGCTCCTCTGCTGACCTCCAGGCACTGCCCGCCGCCAAGCAGCTGTTTGCCGGCACTTAGTGCTTTCCATGAGGGAGGAGTAGGAGTGGGGAGCTGTGCACTCAGGGGAGGAGGCAGAGAAGAGGCAGGGCAGGGACAGGGATTGGAATGTGGGTGGGGAAGGGGTGGGAGGAGGTGGGAAAGGGGTGGGGCCTCGTGGAAGGTGTGAAGTAGGGGCAGGGGGAGGAGTCAGTGTTGCAGCCCTCGAGCCAATGTACTAGTCCTCCTGGTTATTTAAGTTTGAGATCCCTGTACTAAATCATCCTGCTCTAGATGCCAAAGCTTGTAGGCAGTCATGCAAGACACCTGGGATCCACCTACCCAGGCAGTGAGAGTGCCAAGAGGAGTACTTCAAGCCTGGCTTTCTTGTATATCCGTGTAATCTAGTGGGCTGGCTAACATGAGGCTTTCTAAAGCTGTTCCTGCCCAAAGCAGAAACATGATTTCAAAAATGTGGTTTTTTCCCCTTGGAATTTACTGCTGCTATGCTCTGTGGACATGTGTACAGAACATCCAGAAAAGTGGGGCAGGGACAAGATTTTCAAAATTGGCTAGTGATTTTCGGGTGACCAACTTTGTAGGGATCTGATTTTCAGAAAGTGCCGAAAATCCATCCTTTAACAATTGAGACCCTTTAAGAGATCTCAAACTGAGCATCCAGACCACCAGTCAACTTCAGAAAAACCAGGGACTGACAAGCCCCAAGCCAGTAGCCAGAATAAGTTTGTGTTGTACTGCAGGTTCATTTGACACAACAGACGCTATATGAAACCTCATGGTATCTGTGTATGACACTAAATAGATTTTAAAAAAATCTTAATAAAAGCATCACATAGCTGGGGAATTTCAAACTATACAACCTTGCAGCATATTAATACAGGCTTCAGATGGCAGGGCATCTATAATCAATTGCAACCAAAAAAAAAAAAGCAGAAAGGTCATTATTTTCCATATATTTTTATTTCCCTTCAAATATCAATGCCATATCAACTGTTAATCTGAAAAACCTCATTTTAATGTCAGCTTTCTCACAATTATGAAAATTCAGGTAATGTATTCCTGCTACTAATTGTATTTGAGAAAGTGTTATTAATTTCATATATCAAGTTCGTAGTGGCCATCTGTTTCCTCCGAACTGCTGCATCTCCCTCCATCTGCCCTGTTTTTCTTCTGCTAATCGGGTGGCAAGGGCTCAGATGATCGGGAAGTTTCACTCTGACTTTTGATTTGTCACTCATCATCAAGCCAGCTGTGCATTTTTAAACAGACTCTTACGACGGGTGGTACTGAATTTAAATCTTACTGTCTGATATATTTTTTTCAAATAAAACTTTTATCATACCAAAAAAAAAAATCAGAAAAGCCAGATTGTATTTGCTACAGTGTAAAATGTGCTTTGCTGCCACTAATTTGGCTGCATCTGCACTCTCATGAATATAGATGAAGGTACATATCCAGGATGTTATTAGGGGCTATATAGAGTGGGGAAGAATTTCAAGTGTGGTAAGACACTATGGAGGTTTAGTGCTGAGAACAGTGGGGCAAGGTGATGTGCAACTCCAGACTTCTTTCAACAGTAAATCAAAGTTAAATTGTTCATTTAGCATTTGCAGAACAGGTACAGTAGGTAGCAAGCATTTGTGTGTCTAAGTGGGGGAAAATGTAGACTTTTTTTTAAAATGTACAAAGTCAGTATGTGTATCAAGCTTTTTTTCCCTTTTTCTCTCTGAATACTGTACTAAGCCCTATCAATCATACTTGAAAAGTCATTTTAAAAATTACTTGTATCTTTAAAACTGTGGTACTTGTGAAACTCACAAATCTATTTAATAGGAACATGGGACTTGCTATCTAAGTCCATTTAATCCAATATATGCCTCTGAGAGTGGCAAACAGCAGATGCTTCAGAGGAAGGTACAAGAAATTCTGCAGTAGTCAGCTATGGGACAAACTGCTACCATGAAAATCTAGTAAGAGACTAGCCTAAGCCCTCAAGCATGAGGTTTTATCTCCCTTCCAAAGATTTTATTATCCTTATCTATAAAAACTCTGCATATTCTTCTTATCCATAGAAATGCCCAGTTCCTTTTTGATTCTTGCTAAAATCATTAAAGATGTAACATCCAAGGGGAGAGACTGATTATTTATAGTTGGTGCAAAGGGGGGGGGGGGGATTTTATAAGCAGTGATGGGGGGAAATCCAGGTTGAATATCAGGCAAAAATTCCCAGATAATGCAGCATAATAAGATAGGCAGTAAACTCCCAAGGGAAGTTGTAGAAACCTCATCTCTTGGGCCAACTGACAAAACAGTAGAAAATATACTTCAGTGAAACTGTGCTGGACTGTATATATAATTGGTCTCTTCTATCTCTAATTTCTGTGGTTCTCTGATAGCACTAGGATTTTTGCAAGAAGAAATGATCATGATACTAGCAGCAGATAATATTGTTTAACAACTTTGAGGTGAAGTTTGATTATTTCTCTTTGTAGGTATTCATATTTAATGGATCTGGAATACAGGACACGTGGAATTTTGTTTATTATTAGCAAAAGAGAAAAACATTGAGTTGCTGCTGTCAATCCTTTCTTTTCACTCTCCAAACATAGACACCCATCTTTCTGTTAGGGATATTGGGTAGTTCATTCAAGAAAAAATTTTCTGTACTAAAAAGTACTGTAATTAAAACTACCTCTACCCAGCATTCGAAATATAGTGTGCCTTTTACCGTATTGCATGAGTTTACATACTCTGAGCTGTATTTGTGTTTTGATATATGTTTGATCGCACAGCCTCAAATCAAACCTCATTCAAAACTGTTGTGTTTCACCTGATTCCTGGCTGGGACCATGGAATGGAGCCATGAAAACAGCATGATTCAGTGATGGAAACATAAATCTAAGCCAAACAATCTCTAAAGTTTTGAGAACCCAAACAAATGTCTTGTTTAACCTGTTTGGAGTTTGTAGCAAAATCTGAAAGCAAGCAAGTTTTGTGTGGTGTCTGACTTTGCCAAAACTTTACCCACCTCAGATTTTTGGCTGAGTAAAATGTGACTAAAAAGGTATATGCATTTGTGTCTAATTTTCAGGTATAGTTACATTTGTTGTACTTAATTACCAAAGTTTGTATTCAAATTCACAATAATTGCATACACATGACCAGTTACACATCTAGCTGGTCATCCCCAGACATAGTCATCACAATTATGCATGCAATCATGCACTTTTCCGAAAATGTAGCCCAATGTAATTATAGTTTGGCTCACTAGTGTGAATTGTGGCTGTGCTGAAACAATCACTTCTAGTTAGAGCTGAGAAGACAGCTTTACACACTGGCAAAACTTCTCAATTTTGGGATTTTGGACAGTTTACCAAAAGGCCAGATAAGTCAACAGTGTAATTTAGGTTTAGTTCCATCAAAAAAGGGAGGTTTCATCAGCACCTATTGCTTTTTCTTTTAATTTGTAGGAAAATATAATTGAATTTCCAATTATTTAATTCTTCCAGCCTTGTTCTCAATCAACTTGATTTACCCCCACTTTCCTTCCCATTTATCCTAAAGTCTTTTTATACTGCCAGAGCAGTTTAAAAGGACCTTAATGTAAATAAGAATCATGGTCATTGACTTCAGTGAAACCACATGTGGAATGAGATACGACAGACCATTAGTAAGTATGATAGAGCCTCTTAATTATTCTGGAATTTACCCATTTTTCACATTATCCATGTATTGAATCATATTTCTAATGTTACATAATATCATGAAAAGTGATGCCTCATATCGCAGAGAAGAAAAGCCTTCACCAGGAAAACCTAAGGCATATCACTGTCCGCAGAGAGAGGAAATAGCCATATTACTTTTCTGAGACAAGGTGCATGAGAGAATCTCTCTCATTGGACCAACTTCTGTGGCTGAAAGAGACACGCTTTCGAGCTACAGAGGTCTTCAAAATGTTGGTGCCATAGAAGATATTACTTCACTCACCTTGTCTCTCCTGGGACCAACACGGCTACACCAACCCTGCAGACAACATATTACTTTTCAAGCCTATCTATATGATTAAAGGTCTAATTCATTCTTAGGCCCCAATTCTGAAAGGTGCTGAATGTCCCTTCCGAGGTGCTAAGAACAATCTGCTGTGAATGAAATCAGTGGGATTCCAAAACTCCCATTGTTATTAATAATGACCTTTCTTGATCTAATTAGTTTGATTTCATTCCAGGTCAAAAGAAGGTCCAGTTCTTCCGTTTTATGAAGTAACCCCACTTTGTCTTTACCTCCAGCACACTGGGTGCTATATATTACAGTAATAATAAAAACTAGGCCAAGGTCCATAGCAGATATAAATGGGCACAGCTCACTTGAATTTAATTGAGCGGCACCTATGTACACAAGATAAGGATCTGGTCCATTCTTACAACAACCCTATTAAAAGCCCCAGATAAAAAATAAACAAGGAGTCAAATACAAAAATAAATAAAGGAAAGCAATGGGGAGCACTGGATAATAACACACATAAGGCTATCAATGTTCTTTAAAAAAATACACAAATAACGCTGGAGTGGTTTTTCAAAATGGGGAGAGATGTTCACATGTAGGGCCCACTAGACCAAAAACAGGCTTTGATATGTGCTGTTCCACAGATCCATTTATGATCTGAAAAAGGGATGAACAGAGCTAAAGTGATCAGGGACACTACCCCCATGCTCAGAGCGACCCTAATCCCCTGACTACCAGAAGCTGACAAAGGAAGACAGGGGCGTATCACCTCTTAATTGTCCTCTTCTGTACAGTCCCCATGAAGCTCTGGTATTGGCCACTGTTGGAGACAAGATATGGACAAGACATACAATGATCTGGCCTAGTAAGGCAGCTCTTGTGCTCGTACGTCTCCAAAGCTGAGATTTGACTATGGGAGACAGAGCTCAGATACCCATCAGGATACGGCTTCAGAAGTCTTAAATATAGACAGAGTCTAAAACAGAGAATGCCAGATTACAATCAATCTTATTTTATGGTCAGGTCACATACAGAGCACAGGATGTAATGCCATCACAACTGTGCTAGCCAATTAGCTAAAGTGGTACTGTATTCTGGACAAGTTGAATGCATCAGAGCTAAGCCTTGAAAAGAGGTAATTGCAATAAGTGTGACATGAGAATATGAGATCATGTGTTCCTGTTTTGAGGTCATTGCAAAATATATAACAGCATAGGCTGTATAGATTGTGCAGATAATAACAATACAAATTATATCTGATCCATGACTTTTCATGAATATCGTGTGATCAGAAGTGGCAACAACAGGAAGGATTCTCTAACTCAATTTCCCCAACAAATGGGGACACAAAAGAGTTTCCTATTGTCGAGTCTTAAGAAGAGGAAGAAGTGCAAGATGAGGAAGAATATTATTCAAATATTCTTCCATACTATGGAATTAATTTTCAGGGTCTACAGGGCAAGGACTGTGTCATCAATGCACTGATAATACTATGCCAGTATTAATACATCTCAGCCAAAGGCCTTTTACAAATGCTAACAAAAATAGGAGACAGGAAAGATTCCTGAAGGATGCCACATCATTAATCTGTGATTATACAATTATTATTACTACAAATAGTACTATTGTTACCAACTGACTCAAATTGCAGATATAACTAGAACCACTCAAAGGCTGATATAGAAATACCAGCAACATCTCTTAGTCACCAAAGCAACAACCCTGGTCAATGGCTTCGCAAGCTGCTGAAAAGTTCAGCATGACCACATGGGCTAGGTGACCCCATTCAAAAAAAGCAAGAGTGCCATTAATGACCCTGATTTTTCATAACCCTGACAAAGAAAGTCTTGAACCCAGAATGGAATTATTCAGAGTATCAGTGGTGACAAGTATACCTTAAAGGGACTCTGCTACCTTATTAATAAAATTGCCAAACAGAGCAACTTTGAGAGACTAGGTAGAAATTAGCAAGCACTACAGGACCAAGAAATGGCTATTATGTAAAAGGCTGGACCTCTTCATAGTTAAGGGATGGGTGGCATGCAGCTCCATCCCCTGGTGATAGTGAGCAGGTGTTGATGCCTGTCAATACTGGCATCATAACCAGCCTGTGTAAAAGACCAAGATGGACAAGAGTCTGACTTACAGCGAGTGGAACTGATCTTATCTTTCAGCGTGCAGAAAGTTAAAGCTCTTTGTTCTGTCTGTGCAAGAGAGTAGTCTAGACTCCAGAGCAAAGTATTCGGCCCTTCTCCTTCTCTCATGTGCAAATGTTGCACCTCAGCTCCCAGATTCTGTAAGTGGATAGCCTCTGTATCAAAGGAAGCAAAGCATTGTAAAGCTTCCAGATATTGGACTGGGCACTTTTTCACCACATGAGTTATCATCTGCAGCCCTGCCCCACTACAGGGTGATCAGATGTCCTTATTTTATAGGGGCAGTCCTGATATTTGGGGCTTTTTCTTATATAGGCATCTATTATCCTCCACCCCCTGTCCCGATTTTTCACACTTGCCCTACCCCACTGCCACACCATGAGGCGGAAGCCAGACCAAGCCAACGCATAGTTGCAGCAACTCTGGATGAGCCGGAGAGTAAGTTACTGAACCTGTTCTGGGATTTATGATCAAGTGGACAAGTGGCAGCTGCTGTGATGGACTCCTGAATTTACTTAGTGTGTTAGCCTTCCTTTCTCACCAACTCTTCCACCCTGAAAGCCTGCAGATTTTCAGCCCCTTGGTAAAGGGCCAGTAGCACTCTCATTCAGGAGCGCCTGAGCTGACATAGCAAAAGGGTGTCAAGAGATGAACTGGGGTGTCATTCCCCACTCTGCAGGAATGAGATTTCACCCATGAATACAAGTAGACCTTCCAGTTGGCACTGTGTGGTGTTTCCTGTCTGAGAATGGGGCCTCAGTCAACTGGTGTAATCAAGCGATGTAATAAGTTGGTTTCATATGTCACATCTCTCCAGGAGACTTAACAGTAATGGCATCTTGTTGAATAGCGATGTGTGCTAGTGTAATGCTGACAGAACCAGTCGTCAGCGGGTGGGATTGAATCTGAGACCTCTGAAGCTTAGTGCATGAACCTCTACTGCATGAGCTAACAGGCAACTAACTGGCTGTTAGCTAAGGCTGTAGAACAGACTCATTTTACTCTTTCTCTCTAAGTGGTCTTGGTGCCACTAGATGGGACAGAGCACCACACCCAGAAGGTGGTTATACTAGCACCTACAGATTGGAGGTTGGGGTATAATTCAAGCAGCCACTAATGAAATGAACGACCAACATTTACAGTTGTTGACAAGATGAATGTGGCAGCTGCATACCCAGATCGCAGAGCAGTATTCTGCTGGAGAAAACACCAGGGCAATACAGGTGTATTGAAGCATCCACTGCCCAGAAGGTTCCTGATAGTTTTCATACCAAAGCATAGATGTGTTAATCACTTACTTCCAGCAATGGAGACTAATTCTTAATGAAACCAAGACAGTGCCACCTACTTTCTATCTAAACAATCATCTTGCCAATCAACCCATGTCCAAAGCTCCATGCCCCACGATAGCTACTGCCATCCCATACAGTTGTCACATACTTGGGAATAAAACTCAACCATAGCCTGACGTACTGGCGTCACCTGGTAAATCTGATTAATCATTTATATGACACTTTTCATCCCTAGATCTCAAGATGTTACAGAGTAGGGAAAGAGTCTCATAATCCATTTTGTAGCTGGGAACACTGAGGCTCTGCACCAAAGCAGTTAAATGAGCCACCCAGGGTCACACACTAAATGTGTACCAGAGACAGGAATAAAGCCTAGGTCTCTTGACTCTCAAGACACGCTACCTCTATATGTGCCAGTGCAATGAATTCACTATCCTCTTTTTCAAGACCCAATCCTGCTCCCTTTCAAATCAATGTAAATTACACGATCAGGCCCTTGGTGAATTGCCATAGGATAATTTAAGTTATGTAAGTGTTAGTGAGATTTACATGTACATAGGAGTAGACTTATGGAGATAACAGTGTTCCAGAGCAGTAATACTGATATCCCTTCTAGTAAAAGAGATTCACCTCTACCGTAATGTTGGGCTAAATTGCATGTTATATTCCACGACTTGCTTTGACACGACTAATATGGCCCAGCTGGTCTCAGAAGCAGAAAAATGGGAGGGAGGGATGGGAATGCATGTTTGAGAGGTATATATATGCATCGATAACCAAAAAAACCCCACACTCTGCTGTTATATCTCTGTGATTAAAAATAAGAACAAAGGAGGAAATCCCGTGAGTTTGCAAGGGGTTGCAAATCCATAAACTGACAGATTTTGGCATTTTAATGTGTTGCAAGTGAGTTGGTGACTCCTGTGTGCATGTAGGTGTATGAATATAGACAGTGGATTTCCAGCTGCACGTGTGTAAACTGTTCCTTTTGTTGTTTAGAAGATGACCACATAGCCAGTATTCTCTACTACAGTGTTTAAGCATAAACCATATGACATTATGTTTTATTTAAAACTGGGCTTGTACAACTGAGCCTGGAAACGTGTACCTTTAGAACATTTCCATATTGCATAGTGCCACCATATGCTACCTTCTTTAATGTTTGTAAAGAGATTGCCTATTGCCTAGCATGTCTCAAGTTTACAAACCACATACATATTGCTTAAGGACAGAAGTGAAACCATTAAATTAAGAGAATGCACTATGGTTAGTTCAAAGGTGTTAATGGAGATCTGTGATCCTCCAGCATTCTTTAAAAATGAGTCAAAATGGAAGGGCTGACACATAGGCTTGGAAACTGTTTTTTGATATGAAATGGGGGGGGGGGAGAAGCCAGCTGATTGGACATAGGCACATCTACTTTAAGTGTCCTTAGAACCTCTTGAAAGAAACCCTGTAATTCTGAAGCGAGCTTTTCATGTTTCTCAGCATTAGTATAAATGGAAAAGTAGCCACTAACAATTACTACTAATTTAACAGAAGGATTCAGTCTAATGTTTTTTTCTGAATTATCTTATACATATTTTAAAGAGAGACGTGGTAATTTATATATTTAAATATTTATTTTTTGTTAAATTTGGATTGCTTCCCAGTAATTTAATAAATTTCCACCCAGTGTTTGCCTTTAGGTGGCTTCAGAGAATTTAGAGATGGAAAAGACCTAATCCCTGCCAATAAAGATTATTCCCCTATTGTACATGTTCCAGGATTTTGTCCACTCTAGTTCTAAATATCTCAAGTGATGAGGGTCCCTTTATTTCCTCTTGAAGAATATTCCATAGGGTGACCAGATGTTCTGATTTTATAGGGACAGTCCTGATTTTGGGGTCTTTTTCTTTTATGGGCTCCTATCACCTCTCACCCACCTGTCCCGTTTGTTCAGATTTGCTGTCTGGTCAGACTACATATGGCTAATATATCTCATAGGTGATAAGCAGCTCTTGCAACATTATTATTTTATGTATTATATTTGTAGCAGGATAGCTCTGAGAAAAGTCAATCAAAAATCAGAGCCCCATTGTGCTATGCTGAGAAATAACATAGAAGACAAGTCCCTTTTCCAAATAGTTTATAATCTAGGTCTCAGCAGGATTCAACAGGGAGACAAAACAGACAAATGAAGTAAGAAGACAACGTAACAGAGTATAGCAGAAAAATATACCTCCTAGCTTAACCAGTGCCAGATGGCAGCAACCTGGCAGAAATGGATTTTAAGGAGGAATTTAAGAGAGGATAAGGTGATGGCTTTACAAATTTTGGTGCAGAGTAACATGGGATAAAGCTCAGAAATGCCTGATGAAGAAGCAGACAAGCCAGAGAGTGAGGCAGCTGTTATTGAAGTCTGTGGAAATTGAGGCTGCTCTGTACTTCACAGTGTTATTTTCAGAGTTCACATGCACAGACAAGTTAGATAAAAACATAAATATTCTTGCTGGAAAGTTGCAATGTAACTCTGCTTTATTTCTTAGACGTCAGCTTGATAACATACAAGATCTCCCTCCCCTAAAAAAAAGAGAAAAAAGGCTGCTCCTTCAGGCAGACGAGGACAACTCCCCCCACCTTGCTTTAAGCAGGTTCTTTCCAGAGAGGTTGTCTGACTCAGTTTACCAGGATCACATAGTCTCCCTCAGAACCCCCTAGCTTGCAAGCAGGATCAGGAATACACTTAAGTTATTGCTTGTCTTTTTTTAAAACCAGTTTCTAATACACCACACAGAGGAGGCACTCAAGATTTGATTCAGTATCAGGAATGTTCAGCCTATTCTTTCAATTCCTTAAATCTATCCTATTCCTTCCTAATTACTCTGTAAATAATTACCGAAACTAAAAATGAGCAGCACCCCTTCTCTGAAATTATATCCAGACATGTGGAGCTTTTTACATGTCCCTTTTTCCTGATTTTCTCAGCATACAAAATGTTATCCTGGGTAATTAAGGTAGTTGCATGGGAAACTTCTAAAATATTGGAATATTTTTAAATATGTGAGGATTTATCATGTTCTTGGCATATTTTTTGCGCTGGCATAGAGTTTTTATGTATTTCAGTAACAAGATTCACATAGTGTACATTTTTTGGAGGGTGTTGATGTGAGCCACACTAGGAAGTTAGGTAATTGTTTATAGGAAAAAGTCACGGCATGCACTAAACACAGTCTCCAGTTTCCAAAGCAAGTATTGTGATAGTCAGTTTACAAGTCATCCCCATTAGCTGCCAGTGCTAACACGGGCTTCTTTGTAATAGTTCCACATCACTAAATAGTCTTCAAAAATACCACTGCAGCTTAATTTACTTAATATTAGTATCCATGTTAACCTAATACCTTTCTTTTTTTAAAAAATTGGCAGTTTATAACATGCTTTCTTGTCAGGTAATAACTATCTAGATTTATTTAAAGAGCTCTTTCTTGTTAGCACAAGAAACAAAACCCTACAATGATAGCAGATTAGGTTCCCCCTGAGGCCTAGTTCAGACAGTTTGTGCCTTTGTGTTCGCCTTTCCTCTATTGTAAATCGTGCTCAGTGGTCTGTGTTTTGAAGCCTGTAGGGAAGAGATTAAGTTCTCTTCAGCTGGCTGTCTAAGGGTGTGGCTTTTTAACATTTTGGCTAGCAGATGGTGACAAACCAACAGGTGCACCCAGATCACTGCACCAGGCTTTTTACATCTGCTAGGCACACAAATAGTGTATGCTAGGCTACGTCCCCCACACCAGCTGGAACATTTACTATTACCAAGTATGGCAGCAGACAAGGTGGTGAGAGATGAGGGCTGACCTTCAACTATTAACCTTCCTACGTTATACTCTGAGAAGGATCAGAATGGCAAGAATGCTTTGATGTGAATATTACACGATGAAAAATCAATAAAGACTACACGGTGATTAGCTGTTGTAGGAAATGGAGGGGCAGTTTCTAGTTAAAAAATAAAAAGTTTTACAGTGAGTGACAGGTGCTCTCAGCAACCACAAAATACTCTGATTTTAGCAGGTCTCTTATTTGCATCACCTGTTTCATATGGTACAGGTGACCAAACAAACTCTCTCATCTCTCCAGATTCTCTCTGAAACTAAAAAATGCACTGCTCAGACTAAAGTTTGCTGAGGCCAATTCAACTCAGTTCTTTTTTTTAACGAATTAACATGATTCCAGATCATTTTATTTAATGCAGAAAGCATTATTATTGCAGAATCAGGTCATCATCTTTTTGTGCAATTAATTTGTATGCTGTAGTAGGAAGAGGAGTTAGAATGACTGCAAATACTCAGCGGTTTGAGGATTACGATCTTCGTTTTCTTGGATATGGAAGCTACTGAAAAGGAGTTAAGGAGACAAAAAGATGACTCAAGTTGTATTCACTTTGATATTTGCAAAACATTTATTTATTTTTTTACAAAATGACATTAATATTTGTTTCTTCTAAAGGTAAGTGAAATTGGATGGGAAACAAAAACAAATCTGTGCTGATGATCATTCACTACAATGTGCACATTTCTGACTTGAGGGAAAGGAGGATCAAGATGGAAGAGAAAAAAGATTCCATAGTACTGTTATGATATCATAAAAACTAGTGCGAAACGATGCTGTATCAGTATGTGATTTTATATGCATCATATGCAGAAAGTGGGAGGGAAATTGTAAGCAGTGATGTTTTCTTCATGAAGTCCCAGGAAGGCTTTGTAAAGGAGGGAACACAGAAGATAGTTGTTAATAAGACAGAGATAGATAACCTATACAAGTAGAGAGATAGGTGAAGTGAACGCCCTTCTCTTGCCAGTTTTATCCTAGACTAGCAAAAATACCCGGCGTTGCTCGGGGTATTTGTAATTGGAAACTGGGATGTAAAAAGACTACAATGTTTTTTATTAATACAAATTTTGTTCAAAAGTCTCATTTTGTCTAATTAATTTCATTCTCTTGCATTTAGATGTGGGGGGAGGGGGAAGAGAGCTGAGCAAGTGCAGGGGCCGTTGGAGGCGGAGAGGGGGGTGAGATTTTAAAAATTTTCGATTCTTACCTGAGGGGGGAGAGAGCTGAGTGAGTGTGGGGGCCGTTGGAGGGGGGAGAGAGCTGAGCGAGTGTGGGGTCCGTTGGAGGGGGGAGGGGAGAGAGAACTGAGCGAGTGTGGGGGCCGTTGGAGGGGGGTAAGGGGGTGATATTTTAAAAAATTTCAATTCTTACCGGGGGGGGGAGAGAGCTGAGCGAGTGGGGGGGGGTTGGAGTGGGGTGTAGGGGGGAGAGAGATGAGCAAGTGCGGGGGCTGTTGGAGGGGGGAGGGGGAAGAGAGCTGAACGAGTGCGGGGTCCGTTGGGGGGGTATTATTACATCATAACTATGTCACAGAGAACAGCAGGTGTTAACCTGCTGCCCAGCTGATGTTAATGGGCTTTAAAGAATTTCACCCCTAGGGGGTGTAAGAGGTGAGATTTGAAAAAATTTCAATTCTTACCCTGATTAGGACCCTAGAGCCTATAACTGTACCAAATTTCAAGTCTCTAGCTCAAACGGTGTGGAAGGAGTAAGGGAACATACATACACACACCATTTGATTTTTATATATATAGATAATAACTCATTTTACTTCAGTATTCCCATTGTATTTAATATATTTATGGTCAGACACGTCTAAGGGAGATTGGTAAATACTTGGCTTACATTATGTTGTATTCTAGGGTAACTGGTGAATTTTTATACGGGACCACATTGGAGAGAGAGATGAAAAACAAGTAGAAACTAAATGGATAGTGGCTAAAAGATAGAGGCACTAAAATATAAATGATGCACTATGGATAAAGAATTAATAATCGTGTATGTTTTTGTACTAAATAATGTGTGAGTTTAAAGGAAATTATCTGAATCTTTTGAAACCTGTGCTTTGACGACTCCCAATCCTTTCGCTCCCCAACCCCATCAAATCCTTCCGTAATCCCTCTCTCCCCATCTTCTGCAGTGTAACCCCTAATCCAGCTCAGCTTCCACTCTCCAAGAACTAGCAGCTCTCCAGCTGATCTCCCTGGCCTGGAATCAGAGATTCAAGTTATCCATTTCCTCCCTGATGCTTCTCTTCCTCCTCCCTTTCACTCTAACCTGATCTGAGGTCTGTTCTTCCCCGCAGGGCCCCTTTCCTTTTGCTGATGTTCTGGATCCATTGCAGGGTCTCAGCAAACCTGGCAGTTTCTGCCAGACTAGCAGCTGTCTTCAACTCTCCTGGCTCTAGGGCTTCCCTGCGTAAGAAGCACATCATGAAGCAATGAATTGTGTGTCTCTCATGTGGAGGAAGCACTAGAGCGTAAGAGATTTGAAGAAAGTATCCAGCCCAGAAGAGACTGCCTGACCTGCTGAGGCCTCACAAAAGGATTTGCTAGTATATATAAGCAAAGGTAGAAAGATCTGATGGAGACAGAAGAAACCTTAGATGGGATTGGGAGGTTGGTTATTTTTCTGCACTGATCTGAGCTATAAGAGAGGTGTGGTGTCAGGGCCAAGCTTTGGGCTGGTTCCTTGTTCTTCTGGGCAGTCCCACCCTGCTTTAGTGGGTACATTCCACAGTATGACTGAGGAAAATAGCAACAGGAATAGTGAGGAATGTTTTCATCATGACGATGGCTGAGCAATGTGCTGTCTGAAGTGACAGACTGGTTACAGTGGAGGCTTGTGTAAGTAGCTATAAAGGGAACTGGAGAGGAGCACCAGTCACCTTTACATGACCCCTACTACCTTTGCTGGTCCTGGTTTCACAGAGTAGGAGATAAGGCAATTGGTATTAAATGGGTTGCTATAATCAAGGAACTTGACATGTAGCATGTGTGGCATTGCCCTCTGCTGGATGGGATGTCAGACCTACTGTTATGTGTGGTGATGTATGTAATCCTCATCTTTAACAAAGTCCTGTGGCACCTTAAAGACTAACTATAAAGTTTTGAAGCATGAGCTTTCGTGGGCTAATACCCACTTCGTCGGCTGCATCCGACGAAGTGGGTATTAGCCCACGAAAGCTCATGCTTCAAAACTTTATAGTTAGTCTTTAAGGTGCCACGGGACTTTGTTAACTCTGCTATTCCAGACTAACATGGCTACCACCCTGATTCCTGATCCTCATCTTTGTGTGTGGTTATGTATCTCATCTATTTTATAAACCATTTAAGGTTGGTTAGTAACAGTCACATAGTTACCCAGGGATCACATGACTTGCAAAACTACACCACTTAAGAGCATGATAGATGGTGGTTAAAGATAGTGAAAATTTTTACTCTATGTAGAAAATACACAGCTCCAGGAGAGAATGTGGACTGAGCGAGGGCAGATGGTTTGGGATGGTAAGAGGAAAGAGTGAAGAAAGAAGGTGAAGAGAAGAACAGAGAGGAGGGCAGAGGGAATAATGAAGGAAAAAATATTAAAAGATAAAAGAAAAGTTCCGTTAGAGAGAAAATAAATGCGTGAATGTGGATGGAAAAGGTAAATTGAGTCACAAAGGGAATATATGCCTTAGCTAATTTTGATACATTGTACAGAAATTCATATATACGCAAATGTCTAAAAAGTAAAATTTGCAAATGTATTCCCACTGTAAGTGTAGCCAACTTCATAAATATTTAAACATTTTCAGCAAAACTGTTAATGTCTAACTTTTGTATGAATCTATAATTTGGAATAAAACATACTAAATGCTATAGTAATGTCACAAATGTCTATAAATATTGACCTCTTATTTACATTTCATGGACCATAAGAGACACATTAATGAATACAGCCCATTATTCCTTAAAGAAAAGTCCATAGAAGTTCATACAGTAGGATAACCTTTTTATAAGCTATTTGAACCACCATGTAGAATTTCACAGAGAATTGCATCCCTGCTCCAGAGAGTTCTATAGGATAGTTCAAAACAGCTATAAAAGGGAGATTATTCTCTATTAAATTGGGTAGGGTTATGGAGTAATTTCTATAAATCTCTATTACCCTTCTATAGAACATTAGTCGTTCCATTCCTATTAAATTCTTAAGACCCCTGCTCTGTAAGGTTAGACTCACTACACCAATGACAAATCCTTTCATACTGACATGTTTTTCTTGCCCAATTTCAATCCTACGCTTCTTTTATTGGTAGAAGGTGTACTACCCACGCACATTCCAGGAGGCTCCAAGAAAGTTCAAAAGCCAGTTTTTTTCTACCAGGACTCCTGAGGAACCAGACCAGAAAGGGTTAAGTGGCTGGCAATCAGATGCAGCTGGGTTGTGTTAAACTGCAGGGCACAGCTGCTATGTATAAAAAGGAAGAGTGTACTGAACTGGGAGCACTTACATTTCAGCCTCTTGCTACCCTGGAAAAGGAAGAACTTTGTAGGTGTTTTGTTTTCTTCTGAGGCTTCTCTCACTGTTGTTTAGTGACAGCCTGCACTGGATGTTCATTTTTAGGCATAATTAGAAAAGATAATTATGGGTTAAACTGGGGAAGGGCAAAGAAATAAGAATGAGCAGAAACCTAATATGAATCCTTCTGAAGGTTTGAACAAGATTAGTAAAGTCTCTATCGCTGCTGATTCAGGAAGCTTTCAGATTAGTACCGCTTGTAAGTTTGCTACCCAGAAAATACGATGTTGGCCTTATCCAAATGTTTTCATGTCTCTTGGTGTATTTACCCATGTGTGTCCCCCCAGTAAAAACTTGGATAGGGCCGTAGGGTATATGCTGAGTTGTAAGCTTGCTGAAATTCCATAGGTGCTTTTTATTGATCTTGTAAGCCATCTTTGAGCTGCCTTTTGTTTACATTGCTCTAACCCATCTAATGCAAACTTGGAGAAACCCTATGGGCAGAAATAGTTGCATCATACTATGTACGAAGCTATTAAGATATATTTAGTGATTCCATTAGAAATCTGCCATCAAGCAGGACAGAGCATATGGAGAGGAGTTG
The DNA here is from genome assembly GCA_032164245.1 of Sternotherus odoratus. NCBI lineage: Eukaryota > Metazoa > Chordata > Testudines > Kinosternidae > Sternotherus > Sternotherus odoratus. The sequence continues at coordinate 37,005,459 of JAVMKO010000002.1, forward strand.
GTGAAAACCTGATTAAACATTTATAGTGAGCACATTTTGATTTAACTCACATAAATAATTCATTATTTTTGTTTTCTTTTTCTTTCTTTCAAAATCAACCTTTTCCACACCTGCTGTGCTAAAAATAATACCGACATGTCTGAAATAAAGAAAGCATTAGCCTTAGCAGGCAATGACATTGTACCCATTCAGACAGGAGACTCACAGTACATGGCTATAATAAACCCAGATGCTATTGAAGAAGGCATGCATTCAGTTCAATAGAAAAACACCAGCATCTTTCATCTGTCCCTACCAATCACAAGTAGATATTCCAGGGGGCAATGGATATTGTACAAAGACTAGGTAGTTTTGGGCTCATGTTGGGAAGTTCAGATTCATAGCTGAACTTCTCCTAAATTTGAGGGAGGTGTAGATCCAGTGTTGTGTTGATGAATCTGTTATAAATGGGGTAAGAATGTTTAGACAGAGATTCAGATCTGAACTTTTCTAAGCTTTGAGGAATTTCAGTCCTGTATTCTAGTTCATCCCCATCCTATATAATAATCGGCTAGAGAAGTTTGTGTGAAGCCGTCATGCGCAGTAGAGACGGCCTGGACTAATGGCATGCTGGGGGTTGTAGTTCGGAGGCACAAAATGGCCACCGCACGTGCCCGCCTGAGGGATCCTCACTCACACGGAGCTAGAGCACCAAGCAGCAGTTATACATATAAAGTTAGACATAGTTAGAAGGAGCTGAGCGGGGGGGGGGGAGTGTTGGAGAGGGGAGGGAGCTGAGCGAGGGGGGTCATTGGAGGGGGGACGGAGCTGAGCGAGGGGGGGTCATTGGAGGGGGAGGGAGCTGAGCGAGGGGAGGGTCATTGGAGGGGGGAGGGAGCTGAGCGAGGGGGGAGTCATTGGAGGGCGGAGGGAGCTGAGCGAGTGGGGGGTCATTGGAGGGGGGAGGGAGCTGAGCGAGGGGGGTCATTGGAGGGGGGAGGGAGCTGAGCGAGGGGGGGGTCATTGGAGGGGGGAGGGAGCTGAGCGGGGGGGGTCATTGGAGGGAGGAGGGAGCTGAGCGAGGGGGGGTCATTGAAGGGGGGAGGGAGCTGAGCGAGGGGGGGGTCATTGGAGGGGGGAAGGAGCTGAGCGAGGGGGGAGTCATTGGAGGGGGAAGGGAGCTGAGCGAGGGGGGAGTCATTGGAGGGGGGAGGGAGCTGAGCGAGGAGGGGGTCATTGGAGGGGGGAGGGAGCTGAGCGAGGGGGGGTCATTGGAGGGGGAGGGAGCTGAGCGGGGGGCATGGGGGGAGGGAGGGAGCTGAGCGGGGGGGCTTTGGGGGGGAGGGAGGGAGCTCGGTGTGGGTTGGGGAGGGAGGGATCTGGTCGAGGGGGGGGCGTGCGTTGGGGAGGGGGGAGCTGGGCAAGCAGGGGGGGTGTTGGGGAGGGGGGAGAGAGCTTAGCGAGTGGGGGGGCCGCGAGCCGTTTCCATTGGCCCATGTCCACGGGCTTTTACACTAGTCTAATCATAATTCTCTAAAGGTTATGGGCCCGATTCTCAGTTACATGAACGCTCTTCCTGCTACTCTAGCAACATTAAGGTTCTTTAAAATGGGTCTAAATCCTGCTTTAGGGACTCTCTATGTTCCTTAATGTAATTGAGAAGTCACATCTCCCAGTTCATGTTAGGTTTGGTTTCTTATAAAGCACCACAAAATGTGAATTCTTCTCTGAGCCTCTTGAGAGCTGGATATCTCTCTCAAACTGCTTCCTTTCTACCTCTAGCCAAACAATACAAAAAAATTAAATCCTGTCACTTTCCACAGTCCTTCTGCCCTCGTTACCTGACTTCTCATGGGAAAGAGGATTTCATTAACCATCAAAGAGCCACAGCTGCAGTCATGTTTAATAAGCATCCCAGGATCCTTTGCGGGACTGCCACTACTTCTTTTAAAAGAAATACAGTATTCTATGGGAATGGCTGAGAACCCTGCAGCAACAGGCAGCTTTGGATCGACACCAGAGAACAGTTTTGTAGGAATGGCATTTCCTCTGGTGCTCCATGGTAGCTGTGGGGTGGATCCTGTCTTGATTCTGCAACCAATGGCTCCCGCTGATATGGGTGAATGAGGAATTAAGAAGCCAATTCTGTGGGAAGTAAATTAGGTGGCAGTAATGAGGAGACTTCTAAACCAAAAGATAGCACAATCTGTACGGAATGAGCCATGCCCATTCCTGAGAGGCCACATGAAAACATGTTCATAAAAATGTCATTTTGTTAGTATGCCAATATATTAACCATAAGGTGAGATATTTTCTAAAATAACCCCCCTCAAAAAAAAAGTCAGGCTCTTATATGGATTTATTACTTTTAAGTAGTTTAATAAACCTATGAAGTCGAGTGGTTTAGACTTGCCTGAAAAACTACTGCCCATTGGATTGCAAAAGTGATCTCTAGTGGAAAACAGTTCTCTCAGCCTGTGGCTTCAACAATTATATCTCACTCTTGTTCATTTTTTTTCAGCCAGTTGGGAATAGTTTGCCACTATAAGTGTCAGCTCCAGCTGTCTGCACAGTGCATGGTGAGAAAGGAGACTGCACAGGTAACTCTCAGTTACATTGATAGACATGAAGAAGTTCTGATGACATACCAGTGGTAACCATATGGGGAAAGCTATGCTGATTTGTGAATTTCATTAGAAAGCTTAGATGTCTATGAGTATAGCCTCGTTCACAGTTTTTTTCTGTATTGTGATTTTAGGATATAACAAGGTGTTAACAAGAAAAAAACATGTTTTCATGAAAGCTGTAGACAAAGTGTACCTTTGCCCTGAGCCCTTCTGTGTGTTTATTTTTCTGTAAAAGTTGGTATCTTAAAGCAACAAACAAAAATTGAAGTGGGAGGAAGGGAAACTTTTTGAGGGTAGATTTCAAAACGTCTTTGATATCAACATATTGAAGATAAAGGGTAGGAAGGTGGACTGGGACAACCAAGTACCTCCTCACCTGTTGAGCTTCCTAGTTAAGCTGTTGTAAAAATTGCTCTGAGAAAATTCACTTTTTCTTAGAGTAAAACTATCGTAAAAAACAATTACTACCATAAAGACTGCTTTAAACACTTTTTTAAAAGGCCGCCGTTCACAGCTGCAAGGTCACTGTCCTGTGATTCTATTGTAGCTATGCATTGGGATTTTTCTCCCAAATGGGTAGAGGTGAACATTTTGCTATATCCACTATACTAGGGATTTCCAGATTTGAAATTCCCAAATGGGGAGTGTTGTCTAATATTTAAAGCAGGAGAGGCTGAGGTAAGACTCTGAGTCTTATTTCAGTCTGCCATGACTCACTGTGGGATGGGTAGGTTATCTAACCTTGCTGTGCCTCTCCACCCATCTGTAAACTGTGTATAATAATACTTGGAGCAAAGAGGGGAAACTAGCTGAGGAGGGTGGGTGAAAAGACAAAAAAAGACAAATGGAGGTAAGGTATATAGCAAGAGGAAGATGGGAGACAGAATGTGGAGAAGCTGGAAGAGGAAAAAAAAACTAATGTGGTAGTGAGGGCAATAGAGAAGAGACATCAGGAAAGAGGCACAAAGAATATCTGGACCTGGATCAATGAATCTATGGTGAGGGGAACAGACTAGGTTGACCATATTTCCTTGAGACAAAAACTGGACATTGGGATAGCAAAAACGGGACGGGGTTATGTAATATTCTGTATTCATGAAAAAGTAAGACGATAAAAAAAGTTTTATTACATACAGTAGACTCGATTATCCAGCATGATCGAGAAAACCTTAATCCCGGTTAATAAAATCCCGGATAATCAAGCGTCTACTGGGGGTGGGGGTCGGGGGGTTCACCGCCGCCCTGGGGTGCGGGAGGGGGGGAAAGGTGGTGGTCCCACCACCTGCCCCAGTCAGCTCCCGCTGCCAGCCTGTGTGTAGGGAACCCAGGCTGGCAGCGGGAGCTCAGACCCCGGCTAGCAGGAGCCTGCGGGGAAACTCTAAAGCGGCAGCCGGCTGAGCACTCAACCTGCCGCCGCTTTGGGGTTTTCCCCCCAGGCTCCTGCCAGTCGGGGTCTCAGCCTCCGCTGCCAGCCTGGGTTCCCTACACCCAGGCTGGCAGCGGGAGGTGACTGGGGCAGGCGGCAGGAGCCTGGGGAGAGAGCCCAAAGAGGCGGCAGGCTGAGCACTCAACCTGCCGCCGCTTTGGGATTCCCCCCAGGCTGGCTGCAGGCTGAGACCCCAGCTGGCAAGGGGCCAGCGGGGGAAACCCCAAAGCAGCGGCAGGTTGAGCACTCAGCCCCCGCCTCTTTGGGATCTCTCCCCAGGCTCCTGCTGCCTACCCCAGTCCGCTCCCGCTGCCAGCCTGGGTGTAGGAAGCCCAGGCTGGCAGTGGGAGCTGAGACCCCCGCTGACAGGAGCCTGCGGGGAAAGTCTAAAGCGGCAGAGAGCTGAGAAGCGGCGGCAGCGGTTGAGCTCTCAACCCACTGCTGCTTTAGAGTTTCCCTGCAGGCTCCTGCTAGCTGGGGTCTCAGCTCCTGCTGCCAGCCTGGGCTTCCTACACCCAGGCTGGCTGCAGGCTGAGACCCCAGCTGGCAAGGGGCCAGCGGGGGAAACCCCAAAGCAGCGGCAGGCTGAGCGCTCAGCCCCCTGCCACTTTGGGGTTTCTCCCCACTTCCCCCCCCACACCTTCATACATGGCCCTATGCCCCCCACCCCCTTCACTCACAGCCCTGGACCCCCCCAGTACCCTCCTTCACACACAACCCTGTGCCCCCCATTCCATGCCCCCCCACTCCCCAGTACCCCCTTCACACACAGCCTCGTGCCCACCACCTACCACCCCCTTCACAAGCAGCCATGCCCCCCACACTTCCCATGTGCCCCTCTTCACATGCAGTCCCAGCCAGTACCTCCCTTCACACACAACCCTGTGCCCCCCACTTCCACCCACTTTCACACACGGCCCCTACACACCCCTCTTTCCCCCTGCCCCCCTCACACGCAGCCATGCCCCCCCCACCCATACTCCCTCCCCCCTCCACCCCATGCCCCCTCCCCTGGTCCCTCCCCCCCCACACCTTCGCGCGCCTTAAGCAGCACGGTGTTGTTGGGGATGGTGTTCTCCAGCTCCATGGGGCCCGGGGCGGCGCCGCCTCCTCCCCGCCCGGGCTCGCGCTGCCTCTGGCTCCACTCGGTGCCCGCCCCAGCTGCCGGCCTCGCCCCCTGGCTCCCTGAGCTCGCAATCCCCGCGCTCGCGCCTCCCGCGCCACCCCCTCATTGGGCTGCACATGGCGTTTCCTCCACATATGGGGGGCGGGGGGAGCGAGGCGCCAGGCAGCCCCTGCCCGGCCAACAGCTCCACTCCGCCCCACGTGGGGGCGGCCCAGCCAGTCGCGCCACGCGGGCTCTGCGGCAGCGGAGGGGGGGGGGAGGAGGCCGGGGAGGGGGGCCCGAGGCCGTGAGGGGAAGGGACTGAAGGGCTTCGGGAGAGGGGGGGAGGAGGCGGGACCCGGCCGTGGGTCCCTGCAAAAAGCAAAAATGGGACAAATTTGATATTTATGTTAAAAAGACGGGACAGTCAGAAAATATGTTAAAAAAGGGACTGTCCCGTTCAAAACGGGACGTATGATCAGCCTAGAACAGACGCATAATGGCAATGAGAAGATAAAAAAAATAGAGAAAACATCACAGGAGAAATCTAACCTGTCTGTTTTAGGGAGGTCAGAACAGGAATGACTGCCCTTGCATTGGATCAAGCATCAACAAATGCAGAGATGAGTGAAATTTGGAAACCTCTGCAAAATTCCTAACAAATGATGAAGGGAAAGAAAGGAAGAATGGAAGCCAAGGTAAGGAAAGCATCTGCCTACCGGGGTGAGGATCTAACAGGTGCAGATTTATTTGGAAACAGTCCAACTGGGAGAGGATGTCAACAGTTTGCCTACTTCGGGCATACCACTGTGAGTCCCTGTCTCCCCTTATAGAGATGTGGGAGATGGTCCAGAAACAGAACAGAGAGACAGTTTATGTTGTGTGTGACTTAAAGTGGAATTGTGGGTATGTGGAAAAAAGAGAGGAAAGCTTGGGCCTGAGGGGAGAGTGTTTGTTTCAGTTAGCACATGTGCGCGCACACACACACACACACACTTTTTATGATATGTCAGTAGATGAGAGTGCCTGTTTCCCGCTATAAAATCCAAAGCTCTAGGGATCTTTAGGACCTATGTGCTGCACTCAGTCTGCTACAGGAAGGATTTTCTAATCCATCTATTTTCACTTTTTTAATCAATCCCACCCCCATAGTATCTAAGCACTGGTGTGTTATGATGGTCAGTTAATGAAACAATAAATGTTGACAATGACATAGTTGGACAAATCTTCCACCTTTGTCCTCAACCAGGAACCCTTCTTATTTCTGTAATGTGGTCAAAATGATTCTGGATCTGACCTGTACACTTAGGGTATGTCTTTACTACCCTCCGGATCAGAAGAAGAGCTATAGCTCTGAATCTAGGCTCGGGGGTGAGCCAGACCTCTCCTGCCAACTTTGAGCACTTTGTGCATGGGTGGTGGGTGAACCCAGGGCTTGGGAGGGCTAACCCTCCAGCCTCATCCCTTCCACCTGAGGCCCTGCCCCTTCCACACCCACCAGAGTCCACCTCCTAATGTAGATGCTGACCCCTGCCCAACACCCCCAGCCCTCCCTACTGTGGCTGCTGGCACCTGCCCAGGCTAGCGCCAGAGATCCAGGCAGCGCGGCCCTGGGATGTGCCACCTGGCCCGACCCCCGGCCAGCATGCCCCCTGACCCTGAAGGTGCCCCCCGGACAATCTGCCAGCCCTAGCATTGGGAGGATGGGTGGCATGCCCATGAGGGTTCACCATGGCCCCCAGCCTGCCTCCCTCAGGGAACCTCAGGCAGAATGGGGTCTGGGGATGGAGCATGAGTGTATGTGTGGGGGGAAGTCTGGTTGTTTGGGAAGGCAATGCCTTCAAGTGTCTATGATACCTGCCGTCCATGCCTTTGTGGTTGTTACCCTCAATTCCCTTAGGTTAGTTGGGAGGGAAATCTCGAGATCTGGACTGGGTAGAGGAAATAGAACCCTCTGCATTACATGTCTTAATCCCCTAGTTCTTAGTAGCTACAGTTTAGAGCGGGCCAAAAAATTTACAGCCACAACTTATTTTGAATAGCGCTGTTTTGTTGAAAGTGAAATGTTTTGTGGAAACATATGGGTTGCAACAAAAGTTCCATGAGGAAGGGTTCTCAGGTCAGGAAGGAATTTCTAGAGGAAGGGAGTCTAACAGCTCAAGACCTAGTGAACAAAGAACAGCCATTGGCCTAGTGGTTAGGGTATTTGGTTGGCATGTGGGAGACTCTGGTTCAAGTCCTTGCTCTGCCTGAGACAGACCAGTGTGGTATAAAGTAAGTCTGTATCCCTCTTCCCTTCTGACTAAATTTAATAGGGCCAGAGGAAAGGCTAATTGTATAGCCTGGTAGCAAGGGTGCTTGCTGGGGGTGTGAAGAAGTTCCTGCTCTGAATTAGACAGAGATGGGACTTGAACCTGAGTTATGTACCTCCTAGATGAATGTACCAACCACCAGCCTATGGGCTACACTGTAGAGTGTTGCTTCCCCTCTGTTTCTGATGCTGTTCCACAAAAAAAAAATCTAAAGGTCTTTTTCCATTCCAATGCTGGATGAAAACAACTTTTGAAATCTCCATTTTTCAGAAAGTGGAATTGTTGTTTTCTGCTAGTCCTACTCCTGACCTTCTTTCCCCAGGTATATGACTAGGATCTTAGGGTTGTTGAAATAGGGCTTAGAGAAGGCAGAGCCTCTCCGCGGTTTCTTCTGCCCCTCTCCCCCCACTTGGTTCCTCCATATAAAGACATTTCATTTTCTGCAAAAGAAATTTCAAACAAGGCAAAGCTCAATGACATAAACAAAAACTCACCAATATTCCATGCAGCTCTACTTGCTGGCACACAATTTGATCACAAGCCCCCGGGTGTGCGTCACGTTTTCCCGAGGTAGGTATGGGTGAAAGCAGAACTGCTTCCTCCCTTTACAGGAGAAGCACTCCTGTGTTGTCCCAAAAGCCCACCCCAATGCCTTTGTAACTGTGTGATCACAAACCATAAAATAAATCATCTCCCCATACCAGACCACTGTGGTAAAACCATTTGGACCCCAGTTATAAAGTCAGAGTTTATATATTTTTACATTTAAATTTGGGAATGTATGTACAGTTTGGAAATATAACCTGTTTTGGGAAAAAACGAATACTTGTTGCCAGGTAACTATTGTTAGTGGGCACATGAAATGTAGCTTTAATCCTTGCTTACTTTACCTGGCAACCATCCCTTGTCATCTGCTTGGAAAGCATTAAAGTAGATATGGTGTGGTAATAAATATGGGGAATGGGAACAGTGCCCTGTAGCTGCTGTGTGTAAGGAAGCACAGACTGAAGGACGGGCTTCTATTCTAATCTGAAATGCACGGTGTGTAACTGCATAAAATTTTAAACCAGTACAGGATGTCACTTTCATTTGAGAAGATGTTGCTGCTTAGTTTTTCAGACCCATTAATGCTGCACTTTCCTAGGATGTTTTATTTAACAATTTAGGGAATACTTCTGTTTTGTTTTTGTGTTTGTTTTATTTATTACTTTACCTTCAGAAATGTTCTGAGGAAACTGAGTTCGTAAATGTTCTACAAGTAGATTAACAACATTGCGGCACATGTACAGCTCTGTCTGTCTCTGGAACCTCTGGTGTGACTGAGTCTACACCACCTTCACACTGGTGTAATTAATTATCGTCCATGGGGTAACTCGTGATTCACACAGCATAAACTGGATCAGAATTGGGCGCTTTATTGAGTCTTGTTCACAGCTCCAGAATTAGAAGTCTATCCCATTTCGTTTTTTCCTGTTTGAACTTATATATAAGCCTTCATAGAAAAATGACCTTGTGAAGTGCACATAAGTACTGCCTTCCTTCTGTTTTTATAATCATAACTATATTTTTTGCACTTGACAATATTAGCTCCAAATGAAGTCAGTAAGAGTTTCATCACTGATTTCCTTGGAAGCCAGCTTAGGCTCACAGGAGAAGTTCTGCTTGTTTTGTGCCATTTAGGAAACACCAGCCCCAGATTAACTGCAAATTCCCTGCTGGAGTCTCATTTGGTGTGTGGGAGTCCTCTGGCAGAGTTGTCTCCCGCATCTCCCTCCCAGTACAGGCTGTGTATTGGGGCAGACAGGGGTGTGATGAGCAGGAGCATGAGGCACTCCAGCAATTCCCAGCTGGCTAGTGATCTCTTGAGAACTTTTGCTGGCTAGCGTGTGTTAGAGCAGCATAGGGATGCTCTGACTGGCTCCTCAGGCTGGCTCGTAGATGAATCCCTAATGGAAGTTGGACATAATAGATAATCTGGCCCATAATCTCTAAAAACACAAATAAAAGAACTCACTGTGATATTGTGAACATGGGACCAGTTTTCCTCTCTCAGACAGCCTGTGTTCATGTGGAGTGACTCTTCTTGCTAAGACCGTATCTGAGAAAAGAATCAGTGACTGATTCTATCACCCACTACTCCCCAGGAGATTTTGAGAACAAACTCACTTAAAAGCATGGCGTGGAAAATGTTATTCTTAACATTAAGGAAAAAAGAAGCTCCCAAAAAGGCATGCCCATTTGGATATGCATCCAGTCATCCAGGTACCCAGCTGAATAACACTTCTGACACCTTTGCCCTTTGTTCATTAGTGATTTATCACTGGTGTGCAAAACCACATGGAAGACTTTCACAGAAAAAAAAATCTGTTCTCGCCTGTTCTGAAGCCCAGAAATGTCACTTTTCATGAGATTTTTGAGAAATGACTGGTGGTGTATCAGAACACATAGAATCATAGAACTGGAAGGGACCTCAAGAGGTCATCTAGTCCAGTCCACTGCACTCATGGCAGGAAAACACATGTCTTTGCGAGTTTCTGTCCTAAAATTGTTTCTCACCTGTCTGAAATTTCAAAACTCAAAATTTGAAGTTTGTTAAAAATATGACTATTTAGAATGTAACTGACCTATTTTGATTTTTAAAATGAGCTGATTTAGTTCAGAAACTTCAAATTTTACAGGTTTTTTGTGTGAAATTAGACCATTTTAGTGAATTCAGAATGAATGTGAAAACTTTTCATTGCCAGATTTTTAAAGATTGTTATTATTTCTTGCAACTCTATTGATTATATACTGAGAACTAGTGGAAAATTACCACGAATACGTTATCTAAACAGAAAATAGCATATATTCCTTTCCTGTAAGAATAACTGACATTCCTTGATAAGTAGCTGATTAAATGATACCTATTACAGGCAATAGTAATAGGATAACTGTAACAGTTTTCGAATTAGTGCCACCCAATCAGACTATAAGTACAATTAAAATAAATCAAGCAAGTTGAGAAAGATCAGAGATGAGATCCAAACTGGCCTGAATGGTAATAGAAATACAGGGACTCTGTACTGTCTCCTTCATAACAGTCAAGAAGGCTTCTGTATGCAAAATACAAAAGACTGTTTTTCTGTGTGCTGCCATATGTCCACTGTAATTTGTGGACATATGGACAGAGGATTCTCTCAAGTGTAATGTATATCACACAGGCAAAAATAAAAGGAGCAAAGGGCTAAAATCATAACCACTGTTTAGATCGTAAATTAAATGTTTGTTGTAGCAAAAACATTGGTACATTAATTAATAGCTTTAGATTGTTTTGTAGAGCTGGCTGATAAAGACCTGGTTTTCTGATAGGTTTCAAGAGAAGACAATAGCCACAGAATTGTTTGTGACTTTGAGTGTAAGTGCTTAGAGCTGTTTTGCTTTTTGGAAAATGTTGTGTCTGGTCCTTTTAATAGCTGCTTGTATGATGAGTTAATTAATCAGTAACTATTTATAATACTGTTGTCCTCCTTGCTACCCATTCTCGCACAGAGTGAATATAAAAGCCTGGTTTTAAAACTACTGACAGAAAGGAGCAAGAGAACTTAGTCTCTGGGTTTTTTAAATAGATTCTCAGCTTGGGATTCTCTTTCTGGGTAACAAGAAAGTGGAACTTCTCCAAGTCCAGGGATGTCTGCATGTTTTGTCTTGATTTCTCTGTAAAAACAGAGGTAGCCCCTTAAATTGTACCTTGTTGGAGGGGCTAAGAGTGGTGGCAATCAGCATGGGTACTGGATTTAACCCTCCCACAGCCTGAGCCCTTTCAAGGGGAAAGATGAGCTAAATAAAAAGCCATGACCACATCAGTGAGTCAGCTGACTGCATCCACTTGGGAGGGGCTATACATTAAAAATAATAGGTAAGGCTACTTAAACAGACACTTAAAAAGAATGGCAAACAGGCTTACTAGTTAAAAATTAGTGCCTTCAGTGAGTGTCACTTCATCATATTATTTTAAAGGGTAGGTTTACATTTTTATGTCCATGTTGAAAATGATAATGGAGAATGACACTAAGTGAGGGAAGGACAAAAGGATGTTTATGGCAGATCGGAGCAGTTCCCTGAATATTAAGAACTCCAGAGAGCTCTGCTGCTGTTAATGTGCACATAGCAACTTGCTTCCATAGGAGAGACCCAGATTTCTCCCCCAGAGAGATTAATCTCCTCATAGATGAGTCATTCAAGCATGAAGAAATATTCTTTGGACATGGTGCTCTAAATGGAAGCCCATACATCAAACAATGATGGTGTATTATATTGAGACATTTATAGGACTGGGGCATGCCAGCTGGGATGTGAAGCTTTAAGGGAATAAAAAATGAAAGGATTTAAGGTGGATCTGCACATAAAGCCATTTATCTGACATTATGCATAAGAATAAATCCATTTCTTGTCTTACATCGGTTTCGGGGGGTAGGAGGGTAAGTCAACGCTTAAGTGGAGAGGTTTACTCATATTTTGTCTTTTATCCTGGTTGAAGTACTTGTTCCAACCTTTATGATAAAATAATAGAATCATTGCTCCTTGTGAGATTTGTACAACCCATGCTCTTACCAGGCGGCTTGTCCGTGGTGTTTCTTGCGTTGTTTTTCATATTGTTATGCTAATAGCAGTTGTATTGACAATTTGGATTATTCCTGCAAAGCAGTGAACAAGTGCAATCTGTCAAGGTTTCCAGAATAAGGCTCACCAGTTGTTAATATTTACATGCAGTAATGAGTTGTTAACTTTTACACTGGAGATATGGAAAGGAGGAGGGTTTTGCTACCAGTCTCTAAGTACCTTGTGATGGCCACTGCCAAGTAGGAGAGAGAGAGAGAGATGTGGCCAAGTGAACATGTCATTTGAACACTTCAAGATAGTCAGTCAGATCTTTGGGAGAGTGGGTAATGAACTGAGTGCATGCATGTACATTTGCCATTAAAACATACTGGATTGATATTCCAGGGTTAACCTATACATAAACCGATCCAAAGTAAATACAGTGGTCAAACATAAAACGTTTCTTCTATTTTGAAAAATTCTGCAGGTCAGAGACAGATTCCTAGCACTTAAAATGAGGAATACTGGTAGCAATGGCAATGTCTTTAAGTGCAGAAGAAGCTATTTAAGTGTACCCACGTCTATAGAAATCTATGCAATCCGTGTACTAATAGTATACTTAGTAAAAGGCTACTGCTATTAATTATTCTATGTATTACTAATTTACATGCACATGGGGGACAGAGCCTGGCCCTTAGTGTAAAGCTCTTGGAAAAAACTTTATTGCATTTTATTTAAAAGATGTGAAATGTCAGACATTTAGCTGCAAGACAGTACCGCCTCAAGCTATGAAAGACAGAAAATAATGTATTAGCAAATTTATCTTAGCTGTGATTATTTCACAAGGAATCTGTAGTATTGCAGATTTGATGGAGTGTTTAACTTTTTAAAAATCTTTTCTTTTTATGAAAAGAAAAATTCTAGTTATGAATACCACACCACCTTCATGCTTGGGATATTCTATCTCATTTCCTAGGCAGGAAATCTGAATCCTAGAAAATTCCAAAGTGTGCTTTTATGAGTGGTTGTGAAATGTTTTCAACTTTACGTTCCACTTACTTATATCAGACAAAGTTTTTTTCAATACAGTATTTCCTTTCAAATTCACCCCTGTCTCAGAAATACATTGTATTTTGGCACATGATGTACTGGAAGGAGAAATCCAACATATGTTATGGGCAACACATATTGAGTTTGTAATATGTGTCTGATAATGACTTTGTACTAAACTCCCATTCCTCCACAGCTGCAATGTTGCTATCCTGACCTAGACAGTGGCTGCTTTACTGGTACTTGCTTATGTACTTGTGTGAAATTGTAAATCTAACTTGAGTCTTTAACCCGACTTCCGCACATTGAGGGAAAAAATGATACTTCGGGTTAAAATAGAATTCAGGATTTGTTTCCTTTTAGGTGATTCAGGTGGGTTAACATCATCTTCCTTTTAAAATTGTTTTATCTTGTCTTTTTAATGGCTGGAAACATCATACAGCCATAAGTACTTTATTTTTGTTTCAAGAAGAATTTTTGCCTAAACATGGCTTCACTTAGCAGATAGACCTATTTAATGATTTCAGCAGACTGAGCTGGGGCTGACATAAGGAGAACAAATTAATAGACTTTGGTTTCAAAAAGGAACATAAGGGAATAAATGTAATGTACGTCTGTTATCCTGTGCAAGTGTATGAAATAGAAGCTTAGCAGTAGCAGGGAAGTAGAACAGGGTGATGCACAGTGTCAGGGGAAAAAAAGAGAGTGAGAGCTAAGAGTTATGCATTTTCCCACAGATAGTTCTGAGTTTCTGCCAAAAGGTTGGTGTCTGATAAAGTATTTTATGCTGGTGTCTCTTTTTTCCCTGTGATTCCTAGGAAAGTGCAGCATGTGGGTTTGGGCTGGTCGCAGACAGTAACAGTTCTCAATTTCAGTATAACTTCACTGAGATAGACTTAGATTAAATTTTCACTTGTTAAATAATAAACATAAAGTTCCTTGTTAAATGCTTTGCAGTAAATAGTGGTGACATTTGTCATGTACATGATTAGAATATAAAGAGAAATTTCTGATTTTAAAAGAAAAGAAATCAAAACATAGGGCTTTCTTCTAATAAACATCATCAAAAGGAGATTGGCTTAGTGAAGATGCTACACCACCAGAAAGAGCTTCTCCTGTCAGCATAAGTATTCTACCTCCCTGAGAGGTGTTAGCTATACCAACGTGAGAAGTTCTCCCATTAAGATAGTGCTGTCTGCACTAGGAGTTAGAATGGTATAACTATATCATTCGGGTGTGGGTGTTCTGGGAGAACCAGTCTGGGGATCTGGTACTCTATACCAGAGCAGGGACAGTGTCTTCCAGGTGGTCTGGGTCAGGGCTAGGATTTTTTAGATGAGCTTTTTGCTAGCACAGAAGGGGTTAAGTGGTTTGTGACTTGGCCACAGGGCAAAGCTACATCTCCAGAACAGATGGGTATCTTCAAAGCTGAGCAGATCCACCCTGAGGAGGGAAATGAGTCTGGCAGTGCCATCCTTGGCCAGCAGGGAGTGCTATGGGTCCCAGGACCCCACAACAATCAGGACCATTCACAGACTCCAAATTCAATCAAACAAAATAAGAGAACTTTAGGAAAAACACAAATGATTAATAAAATATTTAAAACCTTATTCCACCTCAGTTTGAAAAGGTGAATTAATAGACAAATCAATCAAAACCCTGAAATCCTGAAAACCTTTAATTTACTCTTATTGTAACTGAACAGTAGAAAAATAGCCTTCTACCAGAGGTACCCACTGAAATGTAATTAACCTTTTGCTTATGGAAGAACTTCCTTGGGGAATTTCAGATGTTTATTTGGAGTTCTCAAAAGGGTGACTCTTTAATTAAGACATCCTTTCTCATCAGCATTTATTTGGTATTGGAGTTAAATAAGTGCTAACAAAAACAAGTCTGAAACAGTATGACTACACATTCTGTTCTCTCAGTTGTTCAGATTTCTCATTGACATGACCATTTCACCAGTTGTCCGGGTGACATCTAATCTTCCAGGATAGATTATCTGAATTTTCAATGTACACAAAAAAAAAAGGGGGGGGGGGAGATCAGCAGAAAATCCTTCCTTGCTTTTTGAGCAAACTTTTCAACTCTTCTATATACATCACAAAGAAACTAGGGGGTTGAGGAGTTTAATTTCCCCTCTTCAGGTCACTTCTAAAGTTTTACATTTCCAAAAACCCAAATATTATATATTTGACCCATAATTCCTCCTTAGAACAAACAGAAGCACCGAGCCAACTATATTCATGCATCACACAGGTTCATTAAGCTTAAAATGATGATAACATTTTTGTAGTAGCTAATGAGAGAAACCTGTTGCATAACAAAGTTTCTCAGAGTTCATGCTTGTCTTCAGAGTCGTGCTATTGGGAATGGAAAAGAGGGGGGAATAGGGGAGTGTAAGAGATCCGCTCTTCCCCCACGTCACAAACAGGCACGAGACTCTTCTGTGGCTCCCAACAGTGCTCTTTATTTACAGTGCAAGCCCCACCACCAATATACAGCTTTACAGGTCAGCTCAGGCCCAGCCCTCACTGGGCTGGCCTCAGGAATAGTTAGCTCAGCTACCTTCCTCAGCTCTACCTCCCTGCTGTCTGTCTCTGTCTCTGTCTCTTTCTCTGTCTCTGTATCTCTCTCTGTCTCTCACTCCACACACCACCACCCTGGGCTTCCTGCCTGGCAGGCTTTTATCCCTGAGGAGGCTGCCAGGTGCAACTCATAACCCTGAGCCCTCTGCAGCCCAGGTGGCTGATCAGCCTTCCCTCGCAGTGGGGTTTGCAGAGGTTCTGCTCTCTCTTAAAGGGCCAGCAAGGCTGGCTCAGGCACTTCTGGCCAGCACCCTGCCACAGGAGCATAAGGATTGTTTGGGTTACCTTAACTGTGCATTTGCACAATGTAAAGTGACTTGCCCAAGTTCTCTTAGGGTGTGGCTATATTCATGTTTTTAATTCTAGTTGAATAATAAATTAATTTGAAGTAGATATCACATTTGTATACACTTCTATGGACACTCCACAGATGTTTTTGTGCTGGGGTGGTCCAGACCAGCATGTACAAAAATGTTAGGTACTTTGAGTGACATGGCAATCTATTAACTCAAGTTAAGGACACTAGAGTTGACAAACCCATAGGAAATTAGGGCCAGGGATATGAGCACGGCTCTAATCACTGATGTGTTAGATCCACATTTTCGCCTGTAGACTAGAGAGGCTTTCAGACACATGGATTGTAATCTGAATTTAGTTATATGATCTGTAAAATGACATTGGTAATGCTATTACAACTTTGTAAAGAGATGTGCAGGTGGAAATTCAAGATGTTTTTTATTAGCTGTATTTTAATGATGCAAGAACTGAGTCCCAGGCAAGAACCTTGCCTGATCAACAAAGGTTTGTAGTGGATTTGATATCGACTGCCAAATCAAGGGGCTTGAGTGGAATCCCTATGTCTGATACTAAATGAATAAACACTAATAATATTTAACAACTATATATGCACAGCAATACTTTTGGGAAAAATTAAGATTCTCCCCACTCTCCTGCACTGGTGCTAAATTGTAACATTAGCTTGTGCGTGTGTGCATGCACCCATCCTCTGAAACATGGGGAATGGGTAAACTGGCCATTGTGAAAGGCTAGACCCAGGCCCTCCCCTTCTGCTTTCCCCCACCCCCCACCCTGGAGCCCAGAGAAATCCTGCCACCGCCTCCAGCCACGCGAGCGCCCCCAGCCCCGGAGTGCCGGATGGTGCAGCCCCAGGCCTTGTGAGCACTGGCCCTAGCCATCACCCATTCTGGCAGCAGGCCGGCCATCCCTAACCCCAGCCTGGTCCATGAAAGAACGGAGCTGAAAGCAGCCAGGATGGAGCCTAGGGACGGAGCATGGGTGGGGCCACGTCCAGTTGTTTTGGGAGCCTCAGTCTCCCCTGGCCTATGGTATCTGCCATCCATGCTTTGAAAGCTTTTGTTGTTGGCCACTGTAGGAAACTGGTTTAAGCCAGTCTGTCAATTCATATGTGGTCTAACATTGACATCCTTGGCAAAACCATTAGAGAAAAAGAAATTTTCTTAGAGTAGTCCAACCTATCTGGGGAGGGAAGTGCATTCATGTGAAGTTCTGATGACGATCAATCAGACTCCTCTCCTGGGAAGTATGGTTCTTGAAAAGTGTACTTTAGTACATGCCAATTCAGAGAACCTACGCTAATGACAGCTGACTCCCTGAACTCTCAGTTGCCTGAAACAAAGGGTTGCTCCTATTGACCAAAAAGGCTTCCATTTGATTCTACTCTTCATTAAGGGATAGACTGAGGCTGGGACTTACACCACCACACATTGGAGCAGGAAGCAGTAGGGCCCCAACCCACGTGCAAACACATAAAAGTTGCCTTCACCATGTCCTGGGTGCTGAGAGAAGACCAGGGGCTACGTCCCTGTTTCTCTCCTGTGAGAGCAAATGGGCTAGGAAGGGTAAAGTGAGGGTCCCAACTCCTCTCCTCTCCCCCCAAACCCATATGCCCTTTATGATCCAGTCAACAGAGTTGGTGCAGAGTACACCGTGATCAGTCAAAAGCAACAGTGGATTACTGCCATCCTTCCATGTCCAGCCGGGGAGCCCTGGAAGAACTATGCTTCAGAGTGTTGTCTGTAACACACAGTGCCTGCAGGGCCTTCTGGGGTGGTGCAATTTATACACTGTCACTCACTCAGGGCTATGACTAAAGGCACAATTTAGCTATAACTTCGTTTTACATTGGCTAGATTGGATTAGTAGTTGACCTTGGCTAGCTGGGGGGCAAATGCTCTTTGTAGTAATATAGGGCCTGATCTTGCACATGCCCACTCATCTAAATGCAGGCTGGTCACGTGAGTAAAGATTTACAGGATTCAGAACTCAAGAATATAGGAATATAAAAAATCATTCTTGTGTCCAGAGTTTAATTGTTTCCCAGAGGCCTGCTATACTACACCTTTCAATTCATTTTGTTAATTCATTGCACTGCTGCATTATCTAAGCAATAGTCCCAATTTCATCATCTAAGCAATAACCTGGATTGCATGTGCTGAAGCTAGTAGCTAGAATAGGAGGGCAGAACAGGGTTATACTGGTGCAGCAGACACACTTTGGGGGCCAGGGAAGGAGCCTTATCCTATGGAAATGACATTAGAAAAATCTCCCTGTGGAAAAATTCCAAAACAAACCCTCTCTACAAGGGGTCCTTGTGTTCTATCCAAGACACCTCTCTATGGTCTCCTAACACGTTTGCTTCATCTGCTCAAGCATAACTTCCATTTAAAACTTTCAGTAAAAAGTCAGTTATGGACTACTAAACTGTAAGTGTTCTGTTTTTATATACTCTTCCAGGCCTTGTGCCAGAATTTCAGAGGGATTAGGAAGGGGCTGGGGTAGGTGGCTAAGGGGCACTCCTTACAAGATTTCTCTTCTCAACCAGTTTAATTCTCAGGTTGATAGGGCAGATATTTTTCTTTTTATTCTGAGAGAGTGGAGCTCCAAACAATATATTGTTGTGTTGTGTAATTTTTGCTACTCTCATCCTCCATGGTGAGAGAAACCTATTTTTTATTAATAGCTAAACATCATTAGTAACTTAAAATCTTGCAGGCAAATTCTGCTGTTATTTACATAGGTGTAAATCCAAATGGCTCTACCAAAGATAATGGTGTCACTCAGGGTTTATACTAGTACTGTATAGCGAAGAGTAAAATTTGACTCTGCTTGTCTAAAATGCCTGTTTCTGAGTAACTACTATATTCTTAAACCAAGAATATCAAAATTCATATCCTGCAATGCTGAGCATCCTTTTCCTGTGTCATTTTCTTTAACTGAATATAACAATGAATAGTTGAATAGACAGAAAGCAACTGACTTAGAAACTGGATGTAACATTTACATTTTGGGGGGGGGGTTATCTTGTCTTTTTTAGTGAAGACACAGGATTCAATCTGGCATTACAATACTCTGCTCTTCTGTTCATTCCCCTAAGAATGCAGAGGTGGTTGCATGTGCTACAAAGAAAGGGGTTTAATAAATCACACTATCACTTGCTCTGTGCATCATATCTTCGGAGTAAACTCTGCAGAAAACTTGTGTAAACACCATTGTTACCTTTTTCTCTGAATCAGGTCCTATATAAAAACTAAATGATATGTGCAAAGAAAGCATGGATTAATAGAGTGCAGTGTCTGCTCAAGGTGCACAGACTTGAAACATTCATTCCCCTTTCCAGATGATGTCTCTTTTGTCCTTAGTTTATTTATACTCAGATATTAAAAGGTTTTTCTTGCATTTTCTGTATTTTTAAAAGAAATGCTGATAATATATCAATTAATAAATATTTGTTAGCCCATATACTGTAAGCTTTTAGCCAAATAAAATAGACCAGTATCTCTTTCCTGGATATGGCAATTAATTTTGAGATTAGATTGTTATATTTTTAACCTTCTTCATTTTCTTCACGTAAAAGTAAATCTTAAGTTTTGTCATACCTTATTATTGCTCTGACAGAAATGTTCACAGTGACATGAATGGTGTCTTTGGCTACCAAGATAGATTTTCATAATAATGATTTTTTTTCCTGTTGGGGGCTGTGAACTGTTAATTAGCATCTCTGACCCAATATTCTCAGCAAATAAGAGTAATAGCAGTAATTTCTAGCTTTATGCAGGGTGCAAGTCTAATATTACCAGCACTTCTGTTTTATTTGTAATTAACTGCAAACAATTATTACAGAGTCAAGGAAGTATATCCTAATGCTCTAGGTAATAAAAAAAAAATGAAATGATGTTTGTAAAACTCATATGTTTCATGCTGGGTTGCACTGATTTCCTTCAGAGAGCTGTGATAATGTGCCTATCAATTAAAAATTCCTTTTTATGTTTCTTTATATTATGATTCTTAATGTTGGCACATAACTATCTAGTCCTCTACATAATTTTCTGTGGCTTTTTCAGTGATACCCTTGTGCTTTTAATTAATATTTTGATCCCTGATATGCTGGTAAAAACTAAAGCTGGACACTTGGCCAGAGCATAAACTGTAGGAGGTGTTGTGAAAGAATGTTTTCAATCAGTTTAATTCAAGGCTGTAGTTTAGGTCTAATAGCACAGTGATCCATAAGCCCTGTGATAAGGACAACATATGGTCATGTACCATTGCTGACTTTATAAAAAGGATACGGACACTAGGTTTATTTTAGTAGTAATGTAATATGGCTTTTTGAAAATCTATATTACTTGTAAAATGCATTTTTTGTGGACAGTAGGAATGGTTTTGGAATTGAGCTATTATGCTGCTGATGAAATGGTATTATGTGCTGCCAGTGCTTCAAACCATGTTAGCATAACATATAAGGATTGTTCTACTCAAAAGATTATTTAATGGGATACCCAATCCCTGACTGCAGGTGGATGTATATATTCTGCGAGTTTTGTTTCCAGTATCCAATTCCCGCCTAATATCATTAGAATGGAATGTAGATTTTAGGACAATTATTTCACATAAAAATGCAAATTAGTAGTGTATATTCAATGGGCAACTAAGAATAATATTTAAACAACCTACTGTGCCTAATACACAAATATCCACCTTATAAACATCATGATACTCATGAGCCTGTGGAATTGCATAAATAGCAAGATATCTAGCATTGTAACTTAAAGCCAGACTCCTTTTGTAGGATGCGCTTCACTTGCAATAATGGAGATGATTTAAATGAATGTGGAAACGGTGGATTGAATCCAAGCACATAAAAGACAATGAGCCACATCCTGAGTGACTGCAGCTCCCATTGTTTTCAGTGCAGTTTTCAGATGCTCAGTATCTCTCAGGATTCTGACCCACAGTGTTTTTTCCACAGAAACTGAAAGTGTACGTGTACCCCGAGTATGTCACAAATGTACATTGGAAAACATAATCTTGGCCAAAATGTTACTTGTTTGAGTCACATCATCATAAACTCAAATGTACTCTTTTGATCAGACATGGAATTTGATAATGATGGTGTTGGACAGTTGGTCAAAAATGGCGAGAAGGGAGCAAAATTTAGAAAAAGTTTCCATTTCATATGAAATTGTCTCGTCTTTCATTTTTGGTGGATTATTTTTTTCAAATTTGGAGTCTTTTTCCTTTTCTCTTGCCTTTTCTTTCTTTTTTTAATTGAGCAAAAGTAGGGGGTTAGGGAGGGAGTTAAACAGCCAAGAAAGAAGGGGACCTTCTGAAATTTGATATTTTTGTAATGTTCATTTCAGTTTTTTAAACAAAAAACAACTTTTTTTGTCAAAAATGAATATTAGTTGAAAACTTTTGAGAGACCCCTCTGTATTACCATCATAATACAGTGGCTTGTCCTTTATGCACAGATATCCTTTTACAGTCACAAAATGGGAAAAACAATTTCTCTGTTAAACAATGCTAACACTTGTAGTACTACCAAACCCAGTTTGAGGAGCCAGATTTAATCCATATTATTGAACGGGGTTACCTGCCTAATATTGCAGTATTAATCTGTGGGATCAAAACATGTGAAAGCTTGTAATGTTCATTTGTTCTAAAAATACATGTTGAAACATTCTGTATAGACTCCTTAAACTGTATAACTGTCTCTCTTCTAGGGTTTTAACCAACTAAGACAGTAAAAAACCACAGTCATAGTGGGCCAGACCTATAGTACATCTAGCCCAGTATCCTCACAGAACAGGGCAATTTCAAGTGATATCCTCTGGCATCCAGTCCCAGCTTCTGGCAATTACAGATTTAGGAACACTGAAAGCATGGGGTTGCATCCCTGGCCCTCTTGGCTAATAATCATTGAATCTCAGAGTTGGAAGGGACCTCAGGAGATCTAGTCCAACCCCCTGCTCAAAGCAGAACCAATCCCATTTTTCCCCATTTCCCTAAATGGCCCCCTCAAGGACTGAATTCACAACCCTGGGTTTAGCAGGCCAATGCTCAAACCACTGAGCTATCCCTCCTCCAATTGATGGACCCGTCCTCTGTAAATGTATCTAATTCTTTTTGTTAACCCATTTATACTTTGGACCATCACAACATCCCATGGCAATGGGTTGACTGCACACATTGTGAAGAATACTTCCTTTTGATTGTTTTAAACCTGCTGCCTATTAATTTAATCAGGTGACTCCTAGTTCTTGTGTTACATAAAGGGATGAATAACACTTCTCTATTCACTTTCTCCATACCACTCCTGATTTTATAGACTTCTGTCATATCCCCGCTTAGTCGTCTCTTTTCTAAACTGAACAATCCTGACTTTTTAATCTTTCCTTATATGGAAGATGTTCCATACCCCAGTCTTTTTTCCCCCTTCTCTGTACCCTTTTCAAATCTAATGTATCTTTTGACATGGGGTGACCAGTACTGCACGTAGTATTCAAGGTGTGGGCAAACCATGGATTTATATAGTGGCATTATGAAATTTTCTGTCTTATCATTTTGGGTCCTAACATTGTGTTAGCTTTTGGGACTATTGTTGCAGATTGAGCAGATGTTTTCAGAGAACTATCCACTCCAATCTCTCTTGTGTGAGTGGTAACAGCTAATTTAAACCCCATCATTTTGTATGCATAGGTGGGATTATGTTTTCCAATGTACATTTGTGACATACTCGGGGTACAATTCAGACTGAATAGCTGTCTCACCCCTGACCTCTAACCTGGGATGCCTTTTATACTGTTGTATTGCTGTAGCCTCCAGTCTGGACTGCTCGTAAATAGCCTCCAGCATGCAAGTCACTCCCAAATATGTGTCAGTGTGTGCTTCAGCCACACTTTGGCTCTTACCAGCCTTAGTTATATTTCAGGGTGACCCAAACAGACTCCCAGTCCTAGATTTCCCCCCAGAAATATATGTCTTGTATAGTCCAGTCGTCTCATGGACATTACAAATTAGATAAAGTCTGTTGTTGCTTTAATAGAAATAATATGCACATAATTTGCCACCCCAGATGGAGTTTCCCAGGCACTTAAATTGAAACACATTGGATTAAATAAAACAATAAAATGCGTTTATTAACTACAAAGAGAGAGATTTTAAGTGAGTACAAGTAATGAGGCATAAAAGTCACAAATGATTACAAGACAAATAAAAATAAAACGCAACTGGTGCCCAATTTAACAAGCTATGTTAAATTCAAAACACGGTTTTCTCGCCACATGCTTTTATGAGCCTTACTGACCAATCTTCTTAGATCAGGACCCCTTCTTCAATTCAATTGCTGCTGCTTTTGTCCCTTCTGGTGCAGTGAATCAATGGGTGGAGAGAGGGTGGGTGCCTTGGGTTGTCTGTCCCTTGTTTTTATAGTCTTTTCGCCCTTTTGAGAAAGATTGAGAAGCTGGAAGCAAGACAGCAGACAGTCTGTGTGGAAGGGAATTCAGTGCTGTTTCTTTGCTAAAATGTAGAGATTTTTTTCCTCCCTACCCCCTTTCCTGACAAAGAATGGCCACTTAGCCATTAGGTCTATCAGCCTTGTTTACACCAGCCTGAGGTGTCACCTTATCCTTTGCCTCTAAAGAACTGCTTTGGCCACTCCCCAGACTTCTCTGGAAAACATATTTTAGGGTCATGTCTACACTTACAAGTTTACAGTGGTACAGCTGTACCAATACAGTGGTGCCACTGTAAGATCATTCATTTATCCACATTATGCCAATGGGAGAGAGCTCTCCCATCCACATAATAAAATCAACTCAATGAGCAGTGGTAGTTACATCGGCAGGAGAGCAAAACTTATGTCACTGGGGGGGGGGCTGTTTTTCACACCCCTGAGCGACAAATTTTTTGCTGACCTACGCACAAGTGTAACTGTCATTAGTCATGATATCAGCTTATGTTTATAACTAGCATTCCTCAGATTTGTTACCTAAAAAATGGTTCAGATGTGGGGATCTCTCCCATATCCTCTGAAGTGAACACTGATGTAAAAAAATAATTTAGCTTCCATGCAATGACTTTAGCAGTGATGCTGGTAAAACTGCATAAACCAAGCCTAAGTCTCTTTAATAAAGGACCATGACAAATAACTTTCTTATCCTAACTGTGGCAAATTACTCCCACGATATTGATGGGTCCTGCGCTTCCTCTTCTTGTGGGGGAATTCAGGGAGCCTTTTTCTTGCCTCCGAACAGGGTATTAACTGTCTCACAAGTATCCTAGAGGGGAGAAGGGGAGAGGGAGGGACCCGGGCCCGCCTTCTACTCCAGGTCCCAGCTCAGGGGCCCTGAGGATAGCGGTAAACCACTGGGATTAGCTACTCCTTCCCCTGGACTACTTCCCTCTCCTACTCTTCAGCTTGTGGGGGGACTTCCTGCCCTCTCTCTACACAAGCCAGGTGTTCCTCTGCTTAGGGTCTTTCTTAGCTCACCACATCACTTCTTCAAACTCTCTCTGCTCCAACTCCTCCAAACTGCTCTCTGCTCCAATGCCTCCAAACTCCTTCCAAACACCCACCCCTGGGTTTTTATTAAGGCCTTAATTGGCAGCAGGTGCTCCTAATTAACCTGCTGCCTGCTTCCCTAGTCTACAGGGAGCCACGCCCTAATGAACCTGGAGCTGATATATCTCCCCTCAAACACTCTGCCACAGCTCCCTGGCCTTCCTCTATCACATAACACAGTTGGTAATGACTAGTTGGGGATTGGTCCTGCTTTGAGCAGGGGGCTGGACTAGGTCCCTTCCAGCCCAGATATTTTTTTATTCTATATTTCTTATAACAATGTCAGTGATGCCAGCAGATACCTATGATGTCCATGCCCTCCCTTCCTGTGACTTCTAACATCATTCCAAGCTTTGATTCTAGTTGCAGTTCAAGAGTGCATTGACCTATGTCTTAATTTTGTAAACGAGTCGCTCTGTCTCTGACTTGCAGTTGGAGCTATGGGTGTGATTCCCAGGCTGCATAGATATTCTCATACTAGCTCTCATTGAGCTAGAGTGCTAAAAATAGTAGTGAAGGCAGTGGCAGGTGGCTGCATGGGCTAGCCACCTCAAGTACAAACCTGCCTGGACTCTGCGGGTACATACTCAAAGCAGAGAGCCTATGCTGCCCATGCTACTGTGGCCACACTACTATTTTTAGACCACTAACTCAATAAGAGCTGGTACTGGTATATTTATGCAAGCAGGGAACCATGCCCTAGCTCCAAGTGTAGATGTAGACTCTTGTATCCATAGTACCTCTTCATTTCTTTTTTAGTAATCTCATAGACAACCTATGCAGGGTTATAAGTCCTCCTACCTTAGAGCCCATTTGCAGGGGCTAGCAAATTTCCAGTTTTGTTGAGCCCCAAAGCATAATGTATTCCTTGGATGGAAAAGCCTTATTCATAGACTGTAAGATTCCAAGGCTAGAAGAGACCATTGTGATCATCTAGTCCAGGGGGTCTCAAACACGCGGTCCGTGGGCCCCATGCGGCCCGCAGGGCTCTTCTGTGCAGCCCACCAAGCTCCCCATGCCCCCCCACGTCTGCCCCCAAGGCTTACCTCTTCTAGCACCTTTCTCACCCCTGGCCCTCCATAGCAGACGCTGTCTGCTACCGCCGCCACAGTGAAAGGAGGAGGCAGCCGACGGAATGGACCCAAAGCGGGGACTGGAGGCGGGGACAGGAACAGCGACAGGAAGGGCGTGTCAATGATGCAGCCCTCGGGCCAATGCACTAGTTCTTATGTGGTCATTTGCGTTTGAGACCCCTGATCTAGTCTGACCTCCTGTATAAAACAGGCCATAGAACCTCCCTGAAATAATTCCTAGAGCATTTCTTTTAGTAAAACATCCACTCATAATTTTAAAATTGTCAGTGATGGAGAATCCACCACAACCCTTGGAATGACAGACATTTGGCAGGATAAACTGGCTGTTGTCCAGACTGATAGACTGGAGGTATGTGAGGCTTCATGGTGGAATTGTAATATATTTATCTACAGATGTAATATACTTAGAGTGCTGTAAAGCATTTGACTTGGTGCAGCATGACATTTTGATTAAAAAACTAGAACAATACAGTATCAATATGGCACACATTACAAGATTAAAAACCACCTACCAGAGATGTCTCAAAATGTAACTATAAACAAGGAATCATCGAGTGGGTGTGAGCCTAATGAGGTGTCTCAGGGTTCGGTTCTTGTCCCTACACTAGTTAACATTTTCATTAACGGCCTGGAAGAAAACCTAAAATCCTCACTGATAAAGTTTTCAGATGACATAGAATATGGGGAAGTTGTGAGTAATAAAGAGGTCAAGTGACTGATACATAGTGATCTGCATTTCAGTACATCCACATGTAAGGTCATGCACAGGAGTGAAAGTAACTTAAGTCTTACCGGTACAGGGGCCTACAGCCGGGCACCCAGAAGAGATGGGGCTTCGGGTGAAAGAGGCAGAAAGGTGGTCAGCCGTTGTTCATGTAAACTGGGCAAACAAAGATGAACCCCTCTATAGATGAAGCAGAGACATGGAATGCCATAAGCAGCTACTGGAAAAGACTGTAGCAATGATTGTGATGTGGATACTGTTGACGTGGTATACATAGACAAATCCCTATTATTTCAATTCTAAACTATCACAGGGGTGGGCAAACTACTGCCAGATCCAGCCCGTGGGATCCTCCTAACTGGCCCCGGAACTCCAGCTGGAGAGGCTGATCCGGCCCTTCCCCTGCAGCCTCAGTGGGCCGTGCGAGTAGTGCTCTGCGGGGGTGGGGCTGCGCGGCAGCGTGTCTGGCTCTGGGCCAGACATGCTGTTCTGAGTGGCGGAGTGGTAAGGGGGCTGGAGCTAGGGCAGGGAGTTGGATAAGGGGCAAAGGGTGGTCGGGGAATGGGGGCATTGGATAGGGCATGGGAGTCCCAGGGGGCCTGTTAGAGGGAGGGCGAGTGGCTAAGGGTTGGGGCAGTCAGGGGTCAGGGAGCAGTGGAGTTGGATAGTGGGTGGAGTCCTGGGGGGTGATTAGGTGGTGTGGGGTATCGGGGGTCAGTCAGGGGACAAGGAGTGGAGGGGGGGCTGAGATAGGCGGTTGGGTCCTGGGGGGACAGTTAGAGTGGGGCGGTCTCTGGAGTGGGCGATCAGGGGACAAGGAGCGGGGCGGGGGGGTTGGATGAGTTGGATGTTCTGAGGGGGGCAGTCAGGGGTGGGAAGTGGATGGGGGTCAGATGGGGGCGGGGCCAGGCTGTTTGGGGAGGCACAGCTTTCCCTATCCAGCCCTCCACACGATTTTGAACCCCAATGTGGGCCTCGGGTCAAAAAGTTTCCCACCCCTGGTCTATCATATTATTCATTGGCTGTATATTGCCTGAGGCACTCAGGGACATGTTGTGCCAGTATTTTTATTGTTGCTCACTTGTTCAGTACAGTTTATTTCAATGTCACCTAGAAAAAATAATCACTATTAAAAATGTTCTGTTTTTGTTGGGCACTCAGAACATCTAAAGTGCCAGCTGCTAATCTGCTTTGTTGCTGCTGTTGTGTTTGGTTTCTAGTTACACATGGCTGAGTGGAAGGAGCACATGCACAAGTTTTATTCTTGTAATTATTTTAGAACATCTTTTGGTTTGAAAATCTATTGCCCCAATTGTCCCACAGAGAGCACAAATGCCGAGTTATTCCAAAAAATCTATGTCTTTCTTGGGGGGCATCCAGCAGAAAAGGAGACAGAGAAAGGTAGATGTGCAGTCGTCTAAGAGTGGAGTCATACTGTACACACCATGGCCATGTAGGGTAATAGGGAAAGGAACTGGAATGTCCTGAAAACAACTGAACACAAAATGACGGACAGCAGCTTCTCTTTCCACCCCATACTTAAACCCTGGGACTTGAATCTTCCTTAAATGTTAGTCAATTGGAGCTACTCATATCCTGCAGACATGTTTCCATGGAAGTCTTTCAGAAAGATAGTGCTCTCATGGTTGGTCTTTTCCAGGTCGAGAACACTGTGAACAATAATGCATTCTATTTTAACTCGTATTTTGAGGGGTGGGGGATGATTCTCCTTTCACATTCGTTAGTGTAAATCAGGAGTAACTCCACAGATGTGGTGTCAGGGGAGAATCAGTTCCAAGGTCTGTGAAGCATCATCTTTTCAGTGCTTTAGACATCTTTGCTGTAGTAGTGGTTTATAGGACTCGACCACGTGTAGATAGGGCAACAAGCACAAATCTAAAATGAGGACAATTACAGAGCTTCCCTGGTGGCTGCTTTTCTTTTTCTCCCCCCATTCTCGCTTCCCACTCCAATCCTGGAATGGTGGCGGCTGCTCCTACAAACCCCCATCCTTTGGTGGCTACATCTTTCTCTATCACCCTGGACATCCTTCTTCCACTGTGTACCTTCCTCTTGATCTTCCTCCATGTCTGCCTGTTCCCAATGGCTTGCCCCTGTCAGTACACCTTCTATCACCTTCACACCCTTCCCCTGTGATCTTACATCCATCTTCCTCCTATGATCTCACCCTTTCCTTTTAACATCACCTTTCTACTGTGGCTAGTCTTCCTCCACTTCAGCCTCTTTTACCACCCTCTTTCCTGGGGAACCCAACACCTCTTTCTCATTCCCTTTCCCCTGGGAGTTCACTTCACACTTCCAGACCTTTGGGTGCTGAACATTGCTAATGTTTTCTTGACACAGCCTTTGATATGGAATTTCCTGCTTAAAAAAAAAATTATGGAGCACACAGGGTGGGGTCAAGTCAATTAAAAGAAGAAGCTTCTCTGTCCAGACTTCAAAGCTCTCTACCTAGGACTGGTGATAGTTGTCTAGGAAATGTTACACTGAAGTACAAGCAATGGGAGAAACTGAACACACTCCATTCATCCATAAGAAGAGTAATTTCTGCTTCATTATTATTATTTAAGGTTTTCTCTGTGCGGCTGTAGTAGTTCAGGTGTTGACAAGCCCTGTAGTAGTTCAGGTGTTGACTGAGGTGTGCTGCCTCAGTAGAGCTGTGACAATGTCATCCACCAATGTAACAGATTGGAAAATTGACTGAATCCATAAGATGCCAGTCAGTTTTATTATAAACTCTTCCTACGACTGCCCCGCTGCCAATTAGTCAGACAAAGCATTGCAAGCTGATTGGCTTTTGTTCTTCATAATCATTTATTTAAATCTTTGTCTGGGGTTTCTTGGGCATCCATTTCCATTTTTGACTTGGGGGAAGGTGTGTCATGAGGGTGGGACATGGGGCTGAGTGCGGGACTTGAGAGTCTGTGGCAAAAGTTTAAATCAAAACGGGAGTTCTTGCATTACTGAAGTGTGAGAACTGCTGGACTGTGGGATAGATGTCCTATAAACCCCACACTGGAGCCATTGGTGTGAGGAGATGGGCAAATAGTGCCCAATCAATTGTTAAATTTTAATAAAATTGCAGCCTGTCACTTAAAATCCATCTCTTATTCATACCATATTGTAATTTACTCCACCAGAATTCCCATTGATTTCAGTGGGGCTATTCACAAAAGATTCAATTTTGCAATGTGCTGAGGGCTCTCCACGCTTGTTGACCTCAGAAGGAGTTGGGAGAACTCAGTTCTGGACAGTATCAAACCCAGAGGAAGGTGCTACTCATGAGGAAGAGTATCAGAATTTAGCTCTGTGGTTTAGTCAATTAATATAGGTTCAAGAATAGCAGCTGTGTTAGTCTGTATCCATAAAAAAAGCCAGGAATACTTGTAGCACCTTAGAGACGAACTAGTTTATTTCAGCATAAGCTTTCAAGTGAGCTATAGCCCACGAAAGCGTATGCTGAAATAAACTAGTTCGTCTCTAAGGTGCTACAAGTATTCCTGGCTTCAATTAATATAATTACTGAAGAATATATTACTGTTATTTGAGTCAGGTCAGTCTAATTGTGTGAATTCCCTGTATTCTGTTAATACAGGGTGAATATGGATGTTTGTGAATGAGACCAATACACTTTATTGGCATTGTCCATGGTCTAATCTCACCATGGATTTTAATAATGGGAGTTGGATCAGGTTCTATTGGTGGTTCTAAAAAAAGATTCCTGGGGGGAAAATTGTTCTGCTTTGGCAATTCACAGCACAGATTCTTTGGGATCCAATTCCCTCAAGGCTGCACACCCCTGTGTAAACCTAGCTCCAGTTTTATTCAATTACATAATGACAGTTCTATTTACAATTTTGTTTATTCTAAAATACAGATTCACTCCCCAAAAGCCAATATTTTATAGGCAGGAAAGAAGAGTGTTTTAGAAAATAGCTGTACTACCTACGTACTTGCAAAGGCCCCTAGCTGGGTAAGGAAATGCTTTTTCCCAGCTAACTTGCTACTTCTCCATTCATTTGATTTCCACTACCACCAAAAGCCATCCATGTGGTAGTTTCATAAAACTGCAAATTGCAGTTAAGTTCACATTTCTTAGAGGCATTTCAAGTGCACATTGTAACAGAGTCTTATAATAATCATGTTGCAGGAAGACTGTTACAACCGTCTTCTCTCTGCCTGAATTGCTGGGGAAAAGGCAGATGTGGAAATTATGAGTAATGTAACTGATGATCTTAAAGCTTTTAAATACCCAAGCTCTCAGCAATCAAGATCTATTTGAGTTCAGAATCTAATAAGTGGTAAATACAATAGATTTCAGTAAGACATTTCATCAAGTTCTCTGCAGTGCTTTTCCTCCTCTTGCTTTTATGGGCAGCATTATCATCTAATCAGCAGACAAGTTGGAAAATTTTATTGTGACACATAATCATTTTTAGTTCATCATATTTCTCCTTTCATATGCAGTTGTGATGAGTTTTCTCATAAAGCACACATTTTCAGAGGTTTTGTCCCCATTTCTTTTTAACAGGGAGTAAGAAACAGAATATTGTTATCCCGGGTTGTTTATTGACAACTAATTTATTGTGTGCTGGTGCAAATACTTGCATAAAACACCTACAATATTGGTGTTTTACAGTAAGGAATTAATTTTGATTATTAATCTGATTTCCCTAAATCTGCAGACTAGAGGGAGTGAAGCCAGAATTCCACATTATGGTTCTGTTTGAAAATGATCATGATATCTCAGAGAAAACAATCTTCACACTATTCCATGAGGTCCAGATTCTGATGCTCTAGTTCACATTGACAAAGTTTGTTTACTTTTAAAAGAGCTTACTTAGGAGTTAAAAACATATTTGCACCACTGCAGAAATGGATACATCATTTTTTTTCTGGTTCTGTGAAAAGCAAAATATGTTGCAGTTCTGCCTCAGATTTTTTCCCACTTTAATAACACAAAACACAGAAGATGGATTTTTTCCCCAAGTAAGACATTTTTTCTGTAAAGACATACCCTTTCAAATAGCTCTCTTTCTGCAGTTCATGGTATTCTATAGCCCTAATGCTACAATTGCTGGTGTATGGGAAAACCGCTGTACCTGCATGGAGCCCACTAACTTCAAACAATTTAAGGCGACAAGGCCTTAATCCTCCAGTTGACAACTTGTGTGCGGGTGGCCGAATCATTGCAAAGTGCCCAACGTGAGTGCAGTAGTCCAGTCACATCCCGTCAATTGCAGGATCTCAGCCTATTGCCGCCAACCGTTTGCACTGAAAAGGAAAGTCAGGTGAAATTAAATATTTTATATATTACGGAAAGTAATCTGCATCATTTAAAGCCTCCTGCAATAGGTACCATTTTTCTAGGTTCTCTCATTTTCACTATTAGTCTTACAATTGAAACCCATGTTTAAACTTTGGCGGGTTGGGAGGTATAATTGAAGTGTATGGATTGATTATGAATGTACAGATTAAGTGAACAATTTTGAATTGGTAACTGAGATGGTTAAATAACGTCTTTTTCAGCTTATTGTTACTGTATTTCCTAGTGACAAGAATTAAAGCAAACCAAAGAATCTTTTGGATGCAGTGTTGTTTTTCCATGGATGAGAGATTACTGACTGGCTTTTTAAGTTCAGTTTTTCCAAATAGTTTTTCAGTTATTTAATTTACTCTACATGAAGCCTATTGATTATTCAAGTTGGCAGTCAATTTTATAGGGCACCCCGCTGTTTCTTTGCTTAATGTAGTCAATGATTGTAAT
This sequence comes from Sternotherus odoratus, assembly GCA_032164245.1. Classification (NCBI taxonomy): domain Eukaryota; kingdom Metazoa; phylum Chordata; order Testudines; family Kinosternidae; genus Sternotherus; species Sternotherus odoratus. The sequence continues at coordinate 37,037,611 of JAVMKO010000002.1, forward strand.
TGCTTGATCAGTGCAGCCCATGAAATAGGTTTTGTGTCTTTTTTACAATGCATTGATGGCTTTATCTGATGCAGTCTTGGCAGGGTCTAGGTTTTACAGCACTATCCTGAACTCCCAGAGGTCTCTAGATTAATGGCTATGGCTTTCTGTTGGAGCTGCTGATACTGCTCTCCAGAATGTATTCACACATCTGGCATGCCACACTTGGCAATTGTGCCAGCTTTTTGTTGTGCAGTTACAGAATATCTCACCAGTGCCTAGTTAACTGTTTTCACTAAGGGAATGAGATAAAAAGCCATCCACAGAGCTTCTGGCATTCACTCTATGTAACTGTAATCACATTTTTTAAAAAAAAATCCATTGCACTTTTTTAGGGCCAGTTGATATTTAGAAACAACAAAATACTTATATTATGAACTCTGGTTTGATTCTATAAAAGATGCCAAGCTTGTCTTGATTTCCTGTAAACATATTAACTCCTTCTCTCCAACAAACAGCTCTCTTTATAACAATGAGAATAAATACATGTACTGAAATTGTACCCAAAAGCCTAAAATATCTTTACATGCAAAAAAGATTTCAATGGAAGAGTAGCAAAGAGAAATCTCCTGACCTTGTTATGATTAAAGTAATTCTTTTGCCTTCCATTGTACCATGTTAAATTACTTAGGCATTATTTTGTTCAGCTTGAAAATTAGTATTTCGGATTTGGTAGAATTTGAATTGTATTATCGGACGTGTAAAATTTAGTCATAATAAGGAGGCCAAGAAAATGTAATGAAATATGCAACACAGGTGCATAAATCCGTGGACAATATAATTATATAGCACACATACACCATTTACAATGCCTAAGGTGACATCCTGCCAAAAATGTAAAAGTGTGATAGATTTTGGACCAGCTGTGGTATGAACTGATTTCCTCAGTTAAGCTTGACATAGAAGCTGGACATGTGCAGCCTCTATATTAATTCTTTTCTCTCCAGATAGTCAATTGTAAATGCATAATGCATCTTTGTGTAGTAAAGGTCTACTGAGAAGACATCTGGAATACAATACTTAAAATTCCTAGTCTGTCTTTTCCACTGAAATCCCAGTTATGTTGGGCAATAACACAAGAATCACATATACCTATATGCAATATTAATAACCCATGGACCCATGTGTTAACAATAAATAGCCTTCATAAAATCTGTCACTGTGAAAAATAATGAGAATAACAGGGGCAACACTTCTCACTCTACCAATGTTATTGGCATTGTATCGACATCACTGTTGGATATTTTATTATTCCTGCTGACTTTTAATGCAGTAACAATGGAAGCTGTTTGCATTTCTAGGACCCAATCCCACCAAACACTTACGCATGTGGGTAATTTAGCTTATGTTCCTAGTACCACTGTATTCACATGCTTGAGCATTTGCAGAATAAAGACCTTAGACAGATGGTTCATCTCCCTCAAATATTACATAATCATTTCTTCTATTTTCTTTCATTTATGAGGAATATTTTCATGTTACCTTCTAGGGCATGTTTACCTGCATAAAAATTGAAACCTTTAGGGTTCTTAATATGGAAAATTTTAGCCAACTATGAGAAAAGGCAGGGCCTGCAGGGCCAGCTTTAAAGGTGAGTGATTGGAGCAATCAGGATGCCAGCTCCCGGGACAGGGCAAATCTATTTTTTTGGTGGTGGAATTTTTATGTTTTCTTTTGGGTTTTTTTTTTTTTCTTTACAATTCAGGATATGCCAAAAACGTTTTCTGCCCTGACTAAAAGGAGCCATTTTAGAAAATGTTACTAACAAACAATCAAAAGAAGCAAATATTGTTCCTTTCAGACACAGGGAAAATATGCAGTTTATCTTTCCAAACCCACAACAATTGTCTTACTTTAAAATCTTGTAAAAAAAAGTATTTAGATGCACACACTAAAAATCTGGCTGTTTATCATTTCTTTCCAGGAAATTAAGATATGTGTACTGTGGTTACTGTTGAAAGCATTGATTTATTTTTTTCTCTTTAATGGCACAATAAGTAACGATAAAATAATTAATTTAAAAAACAGCATGAGAGGGTCAAGGGCAATATGAGGATTAGAGCTGGTCCAAAAATGGGGAAGGGGAGGGAATCACACAGAAATAGTAATTTTTATTCTATAGATTTTAAAAATAAGTTTTCCTTTATTCAAAAATTGTGAAATTTTGTATCAAATTTTGGGGTTTGAAGTATTTCTGTTCTTTGGTTTTCCTGCTTTTTCCTATTTTGGTACTGAGAAAGGGTGGGGGCGGAGATGAGAAAAAGATGAATAAGTTGGGGGCAGGCAGACTGAAAACTGAAAAACTAAAATACAATAAATAAAAATGAAAAATGAATCATAGAATCATAGAATATTAGGGTTGGAAGGGACCTCTGGAGGTCATTTAGTCCAACACCCTGCTCAAAGCAGGACCAATCCCCAACTAAATCCCCAACTAAATGAAATGAACATGAAAATGTTTCAAACACCAAACAGTTTTGAGAAAAGGTCTTTTTGAAACATTTCTACCAGTTGTACCAAGTAAATGCTACCGCAAAGACTGATAGGCCCAGAGTCACAAAGGGTTTGGGGTACCTAAACCCTAGAACTAGGTACCTAAATCCCACTTTTAGGCTGAACTGTGATCCATAAAACCTTGCTTGACAGCCCCCCATCCCTGTAGACTCCTAAACACATTCAGCATCTAAGTTTTCCAGTTAACGTTCCCTAGGAACCCAGTTTTCTGCCTCTGGCATGTGAACTGCTGTCTCATCGAGACGTTGCAATCCCTATCCCCCACATAATCTCTGTTCACATTCCTTGAACATAGAGGCGCACCTATCTTCCTCATCTCACCTGTGGTGCCAAATCTGGTGGGCATGTCCCCCCAGATTGGGTCCCAGTCACAAATCTGGTCTCTTGGGTGAGGGGGGTGGGCGATTGATTTCTTCACAATCTTCACAAGACGCGAGAAATCGATCAGCAAAAGATTGATTGCTACCCGCTGATCCAGCGGGTAGTGAAGACCAGCCCCATGTCTCTATATGGTCCCTTAGTTCACAACTGCTGGTGTGCAAATCCTAATGCCTACCAGTGTGTTGTGCACTAACTGGCCCATGTGGACCCTGCAGGCATGCATTACAATTCCTTACTGGACATTAAAGTAGTACTGTTTCAAATGGGAATGTGCACTAGGGAACTTTTAGTGCTTGTAAGCAGCATGCACGTGGGCCAGTCAGGGCACATTACACTGATACATAGTAGAATTTACAGCCCAGCTGGTGTGGACTAATGTACAATCTAGACAAGACCCAAATCCTTCTTTCTTTCACTCTTGCCCAATGATTCTTTCATTATTTATTCAAAGTGCAACGGCTTCAACAGGAGAGATTCAGAAAGACCTCCACCAGACTATCACATAGCTCAGTGGTTGAAAAGCCAGCATGGATTTGTCGACAACGAATCCTGCTAAGCCAATCTAATTTCCTTCTTTGATAGGGTTTCTGGCCTAGTGGATGTGGGAAAGCAGTAGACATGGTATATCTTGATTTAGTTAGGCTTTAGGCATAGTGCCTCATGATATTCTCATAAACAACTTCGGGGAATGTGGTCTAGATACATAAGGTGGGTGCATAACTGGTTGAAAGACAGTATTCAAAGAGTAGTTACCAGTCGTTCACTGTCTAACTGGGAGGATGCATCTAGTGGGATCCTGCAAAGGTCAGTACAGGGTCCAGTTCTATTCAATATTTTCATTAATGGTTTGAATAATTGAGTGGAGAATATATTTATAAACTTTGCAAATGACACCCAGCTGGAAGTGGTTGCAAGCACTTTGGAGGATAGGATTAGAATTTAAAATAACCTTGACAAACTGAAGAATTGATTTGAAATCAACATGATTCAGTTAAGAAAAGTGCAAAATACTTCACTGAGGAAGGAAAAATTAAATGCATATTTATAAAATGGAGAATAACTGGCTAGATGGTAGTACTGGTGAAAAGGATGTTGGGGTTATAGTGAATCACAAATTGAATATGAATCAACAACTTAATGCAGTTGAGATAAAAGCTAAATATAATTCTGGGGTGTATTAACAGAGTGTTGTATGTAAGACCTCGTAGGTAATTGTCCCACTCTACTTGGCACTGGTAAGACCTCAGCTGGAGTACTGTGATCAGTTCTGGATGTCACACTTTAGGAAAGATGTAGACAAATTGGAGGAGGAGAGCAGCAAAAATAATAAAAGGTTTAGAAAACCTGACCTCTGAGGAAAGATTTTAAAAACTGGTTATGTTTAGTCTTGAGAAAAGAAGACTTAGGGGAGATCTGATAATAATCTTCAAGTATATTAAGGTCTGTTGTAAAGAGGACAGCGATCAATTGTTTTCTATGTCCACAGAAGGTATGAGAAGTTGTCACAGGCTTAATCTGCAACAAGGGAGATCTAGGTTAGATATTAAGAAAAACATTTGAACTGTAGTTAAACTCTGGAATATGCTTCCAAGGGAGGTTGTGGAATCCCCATCATTGGAGGTTTTTAAGAACGTGTTGGACAAACACCTGTCAGGGATAGTCTAGATATACTTGGTCCTGCCTCAACACAGCGGCTGGACTTCATGACTTCTTGAGGGTCCTTCAAGCCCTACATTTCTAGGATTCTGTTATAAGATACAACTGTATCTTAAACATAAAATTCAGGTTCAGTCTGGATTTCAAAACACACAGGACTTTTGACATTTACGTAAATGAAAGCACAGCATCTGGGTGCACTTGAAGAATTCCAAATAGGTAAACTGGTTCAAAAAAAGGGCACGGTATTTGACTGCTGCTTGATGTTTGCCTACTGTAACAGAAGATCAGAGGATCAAGCCAGGCCTCTGTTAGCCCTGACCCAGGGAGAAGAAGGTGCTAGCTGGAGCTGGCTGGGAAGCCACGCCCTAATTGCCTGAGGGGAGACACCCGCAGGCCTGAGTATATATATATACTATAAAAGCTGGCAGGAAGGAAGCCGAGGGAGACTAGAGGGGGAGGGAAGAGTGTGGGGCTCTGGATCCCTTTTGGCCAGGAAGCTAGCCGTCTCCCTGAGCACTGGTCTGTAGATATCTGTATATATCTGTAAATAGTAGGTGGTGAGGAAAGACACAGTTAATAAAAAACAAGGGTGCTGCACATAAGTTGGTCTCTGGCAGTTTTTGTGAAGAGGACCGGCAAGGGCCTGGTTACACCTACTTAGTGACTGCAAAATGAGACCCAGAGTAAGAACAGACCCATCTTTTTTCCTTCAACTTCTGCCTAATTTATGCCAAATTTTGGCATACTTTCTGGTTGAGACTAGGAGCAGAACTTCCAAAATACAGTAAAGCTTGTAGCTCTGGCTCAATCAGAAACATGAAATACTGGAAGTCTCCATAAAGCCTATTCCAGAGGTGGGAAAATGGCAGACTGTGGGCATTTTTATCTGGCCTGTGAACTCAGCCGGGGGCGTGGAGCCAGTGGCCCCACGCTCCCGGCCAAGCGCTGTGCGCCACGGGGCCCCGCATTCCCGGGCCAGGCGGAGCGCGGCCACGATCCGCGGGGCCATGCCGGGCAGAGCTCCGCACTCAGGCTGGAGCGCCGGCTGAACACCGGGACAAGGAGCGGCAGGAGGAGGGGTTTGGATGGGTTGGGGGTTCTGAGAGGGGCAGTCAGGGGGAGGAAAGTGGGGAGGGGTCAGATAGGGGGCAGAGGCAGGCTGTTTGGGGAGGCACAGCCTTCCCTACCCGGCCCTCCGCATGATTTTGTGGCCAATGTGGCCCTCAGGCCAAACAGTTGGCCCACCCCTGGCCTATTCTCATCCAATATTGTAGATTTAGGGCATGATGCTGATCTCACTTATGTTAGTCTACATCAGGAATAACTCTGCTGAAGTGAATAGACTTACACCATGTGAAGGTAATGCAAGTTAAAAATCAAATCTTGAGGCTTAGAGAGTTTGGATAAGCTTTCCAGCCATACTTTTTGATGCTTATCCAAACCAAACTGAAACTCTGAACTTCTTCAGGTTTGCCCATTACCACTCTAAATGGGGTGTGAAGTTTAGTTTAGGTGTCTTGGACTGGAGTGTGAACAAGACAAGAAAGAACTGTCAGAAAAGCTTCTATCCATTTAGTTCCCAGAAAGATGGAAGGGAAGCTACAATATTATTTGGTTAAGAACTCTTTATCTAAAGAGGGATGACTCACTGCATTCTTGTCCATAATGTTACTTCTGTAACTGTAAATATTGTACGTAGAGTACAAGGATATCACAGAGTTCAAAAATTATCTTTACTCTTGAACTATTTATACCTAAGAGGCATTACTGAAATAAGAATGCATGATTATTTGTATTTGGTTGCATGCTTATGATAAAATTGTGTTATTTTTAGCTTTTAGTGCCGAATAGTAACAAGACACAGAATTTTTTTTTTAAATCAAGGAAGATAGAATGTTAACTGTTAGGCAACCATGTTTGTGTCAAGCAGAATCGTGGGTGGCACGTGAGCCACCCGTTCAGGGATACTAGTCCCTGGCCCTGGCCCTTCTGTCTGAGAACCTACCCCTTCTCCATCCTTTCATCTCCCTTCCCTGCCTGAGCCCCCCACCACAGCCACAAGCCCCCCAGCCCTGAGCCACCAGGGGCTGGGCAGTGGTGCGGAACACTTTTAATAGTGGGGGTGCTGAAAACCAGCCCTCTTACCCTTGTTTGTGCCCCCCAGATCTGGGGAAAGGAGCAGGGTGATCTTTTCAGGAGGGGTTAGGGGACTGAGGCTGGAGCTCAGTTGGAGGTGGGCATGGGGCTGGGAGCATGAATCTGGGACTGGGAGCAGAGCCAGCAGATGGAATCCTGTTGGGGGTGGGGGACAAAAGCGGGGCCCTGGGCATGGGGCTGGGACCCAGCGCGTAGGCTGGGAGCAGAGCCCCGGCATGGGGCCAGCAGCCAGGACCCCGCACTCCCACTTCCTGAGCCTATAGTGCTGGGCAGCCCCAGGTACCCCAAGTCCCGAGCCACAAGCCTGCGCTACCATGCTATCCCCTGCCCCATCTTCCCCGGGGAAGAGGAGCAGCCTACCTGGGCTGGAGTGGAGTGTGAGCAGGGCCATGGGTGGCTGTTTGAGGAGGCTCAGCCTCCCATGGCCTGCCATACCTGCAGGGTGAGTGGAAGGATATTTCACGCCCTAGGCAAAACTTCCACCTTGCACCCACCCAATCCCCAGCCCAGGGAGCCCTGAGGCAGCTCCCCACCGCCCCGCGGCGCCCCCCCCCCCCCCATGGCAGATCCCTTCTTCCCCGGGAGCTCTTCCAGCAGCAGCTCCCCACCCCAGCTCACCTCGGTTTCGTTTCATCCCCTGAGCATGCCGGTGCTGCTCCACTTCTCCCACCTCCCAGGCTTGTGGCGCCAATCAGCTGTTTGGTGTGGGAAGACTGGGAGGGGAGGAGAAGCAGAGAGGGCCGGCATGCTCACGGGAGGAGGCAGAGCAGAGGTGAGCTGGGGCAGGAAGCGGTTCCTCTGCACACGCACACCCCATTACTTTCTGTGGGCACCCCCCATGCCCCAGCTCACCTTCGTTCCATTGCCTCCCGAGCACACTTTTTGGTGCCCCCCCCCAACCACTTGGCGCCCTAGGAGGTTGTCTAGTTCGCCCAGTGGTTGCACCCACCACCACTGAGAGTGATTTTTTTGTTGTTTTTTAACTCTCCACTGAAACTTTCATTCACTGATTGTATTGGAGCAGTTTCTGTTGAGTGAGACTAAACATAGAGAGTATATGAAGCTTCTCTTAAACTGAACAGTAGTGTTGTGAATCAAGAAATCTCTTTTAACTGAATTCTGACATACTCTAAAGTTCTTTCAGATGTACAAAACCAACATGTGGCATGAGATGAAATGAATCCCATTGCCCAAACAGAGTACTGTACGGTGTCCTGAGGAAAGACGCTGTGCCGAGGAGATGGGGGAAGGGTTGTTTTTTCTGATGTGTGGTCTATGACTCTGCAGCGTCACCATCACAGGTCAATGCCTGACTGGCCCAGTTGGGTCCTGTTCCTTCCCCTCTGGGGTAACATGACTCTACATTTCCATCAACACAGGCCAGGGCCTGAATGGTCCTTAGGTTAGGTGTACACTGATCAAAAAATAACAGAGCACTGAGTCTCAGAGTCTGGGCCAATTGACTCGGGCTCACGGGGCTCGGCCTGTGGAGCCTGGACTCTCAGAGCCTCCCCACAGTCAGCATCTCAGAACCTGGGCTCTAGCCCGAGCCCGAATGTCTACATTACAATTTTTAGCACCGGATCCAAAACCCTGGAATCCCAAGTCAATTGACCCTGGCCAGCCACACCTGTGCTGTGGCTCTTTGATTACAGTGTAGACAAACCCTGAGTATACATACACTTACGGAGGTTGCAGTATATATATATATATTGTGGCAGGGTGGGCTTGACCCAGCCTGCCGCCCCTTTAAGAGGGAGGGAAGCCCTCTGCAAACCTCCCTTGCAGGAAGGCTAATAAGCCACCTGGGCTGCAGAGCCATCAATTGGATGGGTTGCACCTAGCAGCCTCCTCTGGGGGATATAAGGCTGCCAGGAAGGAAGCCCAGGGTGGTGGTGGCATGAGCTATCCAGAGCTGTGTGTTTGAGCTATCCAGAGCTGTGTGTTTGAGCTATCCAGAGCTGTGTGTTTGAGCTATCCAGAGCTGTGTGTTAGAGCTGTTTAATACTCACTCTGCGGGTGCAGTTGGGGAGGAGGTCCCAACCGGGGGTAGTGGACTCAGCCTCCCCCTGTAGCTGTTTAGAGCTGTATATTCAGAGCTGTATGTTAAGAGCTATTCAGAGCTGTATATTAAGAGCTATTCAGAGCTGTATATTAAGAGTTATCTAGAGCTGTATGTTGTGAGCTAATCAGAGCTGTGTTGGTATTAGAGCTGAACTATATAGAGTTTGTAGAGCTGGAAACTGTAGAGCTACTTAGAGCTGTAAACTGTAGAGTTTGATAGAGTTGTAAACTGAAAGGTTGAACTGTATAAAACTGTATGTGTTGGTGGTGGGTCCTGCACTGTGAATTAAAGAGCACTGTTTGGAGCAAAAAAGGGTTTCCTGCCTCTGTTCCTTAGAGGGGTGAGAAGGCGATCTGTCACAATAGGTAATTATTCTGTAAGTTGCATAAGCTATTGATTTTCATCAGATGATTCCAACCACCTTCATCTTTCCATTAATAATTCAGTTGTTAATTTAATATGGTCATTACTCTTTTGAGCCACATTCCTATCAGAGGTATTTGTTTATGCAGCCATAGTGATGAAATACACTTATTGGCTGTGGTCATGTGTACTCTAAACAAGCCTCTATTTTTGTTTAAAGTGCAGTGCTACTCTGAAAAGTGATTCTGTAAGAATCACATAATGTGGATCCATGTTTATTGTGTCTCAATGATTTCCATATCAGATATGCTCAGGTTACAAATGTAGAGGTTTTTTTCTAACGTGAGCTGTGTTCCTTCTTACATGGCATAAAGGTGAGTCCATAGGACAAATTATTTCCACATTTACACCTGTGAAATCTCAGAATCACCATAAAATACCCTCATTGACACTTGTTCAGGACCATTGACTTCATCAGGCTTCCTGAGGTGTGATTGGAATTTAGTAAATAATCTGGTAGGTAATGGATGAGGTGGAATAGAATCTAGCCACCTAGCTAGATTGGTTCTGCAGGGCCAATAGGAGTAGAAAACAGTGACACTGTATTTTAATTTCAGTAAATCGGGATATTTCCTAAATGCCATATTAATGAGATTTGGTGAATTATACCTATGAAATATCTCTTGTGCCAACAGACCTCAGGGCTATACCCTCTCGCTTTGAAACATCCCCACTAGCTATGAAAATGGCTTCATAAATCATGACAGCTCCATGTTTTAAAAAAATGAATCCTGGGTTGAGTTTTTTCAAGGGACCAAATAGCAATTAGGCAAATGCCCACCTTTTGTGTGTCTCTTGTTCTGTGAGACTGGCATGCAAAGCTGCTAGTTACAGTTTTCTGCTCGCATTGACATTCTCCTTGTAGACTGATTATGACTAGCCTCCTTGCTTGGAAAAAGGGGAGGATCTTTGGAACTTTATCACTTTTTCACATCCTGTTTTAGCATTATTGACAATTGCTCCATCCATATGCCCAAGGTTCACGTATTCATCATGGACCTCACTCCTCTTATACAAAGCAAACCAGGCACATGGTTGTGGAAGAAGGTTGAGGAGGAGAGTAGTAGTTTTACTCTATCCCAGAGGTGAGCTGGCTTAACACAGCTCCTCTGCATAGCCTGTGCATATGGGTCCTATCCATAATGACTATGTTCTTCCAATTCTTTGGATACATTGGTTGGTTCACTTCCTTTTCTCACATTGCAATATAGAGCTATCCCATATATACCCTCCCACTGCCAATATTCTCCTGTAGACAATGAGAAAAACTCTAACTCCTATACCTATTTGTTCTTTTTTAACAGAGCTCACTGCAGTACTGGCATCTAAGTGAGTGGATTTTGACGTGTAGTGTCTGTCCCATTGGCAAATTCAACCATTTCCCCTTGGAGTATCCACTTAGATTCTGCTGTTAAAACAATTTGTTGTTCCATAACAGAAAGCAAAAGAATTAGAAACTTTTGGGGGGAATCTTTTCCAGCTTTTGATGGTGTAACAAACTAATAACATTCTCTCAGCAGGCAATAATGGACCAGAGTTTCTTTTGAGACCACTATGAATCCTTTATTGGTCTGTCCTTCAATATCCTTACTCTTTCATGCCACTGCAGAGAGAGTGCAGAGCTCTGGGATAGGTACATGGAAGAACTCTGCACTTCTGCATGGTAGAGAGAGGTTCTGTTCCAGTCCCAGAGAGACTGGAGTGGAGGGAGGTATTGGGGGCAAGGCATTGCTTGATCACAAGATTATACCATTCCATTGCCAACAAGTCCTGTTTTCCCCTCACAAATAAACCCATTTAAAATACTATTTGTAGCTCTTTGGAGAAATTTTTCCAGTAGAATTAAAACTTACAGGAAAGAGAAGCAGCATATATAGGCATGTCAGCTGCATTCTGTTATGTAGCACCCACCCAGACAAAGGTCTTTGTCTATAAAAGGCTAAAATATATCCAAGATAATTTCTGCTCATTGATTGTGCCTCTGAAATGGAGTCATTCTGGCATATTCCACCTTGAGGCTGTCTTGTATGCTTCTTTGAAAGGGAAAATTCAAAAGTTCAAGTAAAGATACAAGTTCAATCAAATATGTGGCAGTAAAAGCCTGATTTACAGCTTTAAGGTTACTCTTAGCTGACCTAGCCCTGAGTGATGCTTGGCAATTTTGTCTGATCTTGTCTTAATGCTGTTACCCTGTGTTTACTAAATGATTTAACACTGAAATATTGGAAGTAGCCAAATATTTGTCTTCAGTCCCTTATGAATATTTGAATAGCTCTTTCCCCAATCATCCTGGAAGCCGAGCAGAGTGTTAAAGGCACAAAACTCATGCAGTATTACTTGGTGGACACTGTAGGCCAATAGCATTGGCATTGCATCAAGGATGAATTCGGAGCAAGTATTAAAATGACCAAAGTTTGGAACACAGTCTGCTGCATTTCTTTGAATCTTGTATTAATTGCAAGTCAAATCTCAACATAAATTGTGCCACTTTAGTAGAATGTATAAACAAGTCCAAAGTTACATCTGAGGACAAAAATATTTTAATTAATCAATAATATTTTTCTGTTCCACTAAAATATAACCAAGATAAAAGAGACCCTTGAGGTCAGATGGTTTTGTGGTTAAGGCACTGGATGGGAGTTCAGGAGATCTGGGGTAAACCTCTTGCTCTATCACAGACTTCCCGTATGAACTTGGGCAAATCACTCAATCTCTCTGTTCTCCACCTGTAAAAATGGGAATAGTAACAGAAGGGGATTGGGAGAAAAAAATCATTAATATTTGTAAGGTGCTCAGATATTAAAATGAATAAGGTCATAAATGAATCTAGATGGGCAGGGGCAACATTTTCTGAATGTGGCCTCCATTGTGCACATCCAGTTTTGCTTCTGACGTCCCTTACTTACACTGTTTTTGTGAACTAACACTTGAGCAAGCAGATAACAGGATAGACACACACTCACCTATTTGTACATACAAAACAAGTTGTAAAGTACTTTGTGCTTGTAAATGTTACCATCTGGGTGCAGAAAGTTTGTATGTAAACATAATGGAAGTGCAAAATTGCTCATGGAGAAATACGAGCCCGAGATGAAGCGTCTTTAAAAATGTGATCCTTAAAGTTGAATAACAATATTAAACGTCACTCTTATTAGAGAAATTAAAATCCGCAGCCTTTCACCATCTGTTTTAATCTGATGTATCCTGTATAGGAGGTGATGTACATTTAGTGTGAAAGGACTCATTTGTGTTGTTTCTGTACAGCTGCTGGATTTAGTTGATCAGGACTTGATTAGACTAGGTTTGACCATCTCTTCTGGGTCAGGGTATTTAACTCCCTATACTTACTTTTTATAACATTTTAATAAAGGGATGAGCTCTTTTAATCAGTGTCTATTCATAATCATTTATAGTTAATGTGTCTGAAGGAAACAGAGAGAAATGAAAGGAGGCACTTTTTCATTCATGATTCTTTTTTAAAATGTTCCTCATTTCTCCCCTGCCTTCCCTTCCCCCCCCCCCCCCTGCACTCCCCACCACATACTGATATTGCATGCATGGCTTGTTCTCAGCTTGCGATGAAGCAAGCTGGGGCAAGCCTTGTAATATGATTCAAATTGTAAATCTCATGTCTTGCATCCCCCAAGCACCTCATCTTATATGCAGTCTGGAACCTTCATTCCAGTACCAATTAGACTAATATATCCATCCAGTTCCTATTGGGGTGATGGATCGGCTGGTGGGGGAAATGGAGGCGATTTTCTCAGCTCCTCTGCATTCCCATAGGCATGCAGCATTTGACAGATTGGGCAGAACTGCCACGAAAGAGTCTGACACAGATGGTGTAATTAGAAAATGCGAAGTGCGAGTGTGAAATTTATCTTTGATCAGCACCTCCTTGCCAGATTGTCATCTATGTTAATATGATGATGGCTTCTTGGAGATGGATAGAAGGAAACAGCAGCCTTGAGGAAGAAATGGAGACTGAGGGAAGATATTTTGTTTAACTCTGAAACTCGATCAATTTCAACATAAGTAAAATGATATTTAATTTATTTAATTCATAGGAAAACAAATTGAATCTGAATCTGACACCCTATTTCTTAGACCTGTTCTCAGTGTGGTAAAACCTTAAGTTTTGTTGGAAGAAGAAGATATTGTTTTAATAGGGTCACTAGACAGTAAATGTGAAAAATCAGGACAGGTGGTAGTATCTGCCTATATAAGAAAAAGACCCAAACCCAGGACTGTCCCTATAAAATCGGGACATCTGGTCATTCTATGATTTAATGAAGAAATAAATAAAAAATCAATCTATAAATGTAGGCACACTTGAAGTTACTGATTCAGTCTTTATTGAGACTTAATATAAACTAAATACATACAGAAAAATCACTATAATCCCTAGCTGGACACATTCATATGATCAGATGTTTGCTGTCCAACTTGCATACTAGGGTATAGGTTTTTTTCTTTACAAAATACAGTATTTTTGAGGTCCTTGAGTTAGGTTTTTAAATCCAAAAGTTTATTTTAAATTGAGTATTAATAAAAAAATATATACAACATATTTGTTAGTCATGACCAAAACGTTTTGACTCATTTTTCTAATACAGTCACATTCCTGGAATGTATCTTCCTCCAGGATATAGATTTCCCAAGAAGTCAATCACTTTGGGAGTTAAGCCATAATAATAATGCTTTAGGTTTGTTTATATATATACACATACATAGTACCTTTCTCCTAAGCATCAAAAAGCAATTTTTACACATTAGTAAATGAAGACTCAGAATGCCGCAGTGAGGTAAGTAGAACTTTTCATAGATGGGAAACTGAGGCACGGGGTGGCTAAGGGACTTGTCTAAGAATGTGATTTGTAGAACTGGAACAGATCTCTGATCTTACCATTCCCAACCATGTGCCCTATCCAAAAGATTATCCTTTGTCCCCCACAAAAAGGTATAACCATTGCAATCTTATATCTGGATGGGTCAAAAGGTTTAGGTTTACAAACCATTGTGACATAGTTCATTGTGTTATAAGCTGCTCAAATGTTCACATGGATGGTGCTAATTTTCAGGAAGGTAAATTAGCATAATTAATGACCAGCCAAATTTGGGGGTAATACAGTATGTAATTAACATTAGAGAATTCTGTTGTACCACCTGCCCCCACATTTCATTGTTGCAGTGTACGAACTGTACAGGAGGCTATTTTCCCCTTTGCTGCACTGAGCAGAAAGCAGCTTTCTTCATCAGAATAAGCCATTAGCTGTAATGGCATGTAGGTGTAATGGAATGTGCTCGAAACATCTGTGCTGAGAGCAGGGGAGAAATTGCTGCATGCAGTCCTAGGCCTTTGGGGAGCTTGATTAAGGATTGCTTCAGAGAACTTGAGATCTGGCTTGGGATGCAAAAAAGAGAAGAAAGGAAAATAACGCTAATAGATTTACGGATATACTGCAGGGAGAACAAAGGATTTTTAATTTTTTTTACTTCCCTTTATTGCTCTTCTATTGCATCTGTTCTCTGTTGGGCTTTCACTTATTGAGCTGATCTGGAAAAAAAATGTAGCTCAACATGCAGTTTAGCAAAAGAGATCCTAGCTATATAAACATGAAAAGAGATTGATTTTGGTCTTTGTTTGCGAATGAAGATTTAATTGAAACCTGCAGATAATTCTAACAATAAATATTATTTATTCCACATTTGTCTGAATTTTTTCCCCAAATAGTATCTTTCCTTCAAAATAATTTAAATCTAGATACATTTTTTAAAATCTGCATATATGACACATTGCTTTGCATTATCTGGATTGCTGTAGATTTCATCTGCTGCTGCTTTTGGTAATTTCCTTAAATTAATTTCTGATTCAGTGTTTCTGAACTCCATTTGTTTGCATAAATTTATAATAACCAATGAAATATATACCCTACTAAACAATAAGAAAGATTGCAGAACCACTAGACTATGTTTGTCCTGGCTATGTATCCATCAAACTACGAAGCATTTGAAATTTAATCTGTAAGATCTTGGGGAATGGTTATGCAGTGGGAAGAACAATGTTTAAAAGATGGTTTTGATGCCATAAAAAGAAAAGGGTTAAATGTTTGAAAAATCCATATAACAGAAAAGGGAATTAACATACTGCATGGGACAGATGTGGATGTATTGCAAAGAAAATGAGAAACAAACCTGCAAATATTGGGTGGTTTTATGATTAAGTAAATCTTATGCTTTCTAATTATAAATGACAACAAAGCACTGTGTTCACTGATATCCATCTTCCTTATGAAATAAGAAGCTTTCTGAGCTGGTGCCAAAAATGCCTTGCAATGAAGTTTAAAATATGTAGGGAGGCAAAAATGTAATAAAAATGCAAAAGCTAATAATATTATGGTGACTGGCATTGTTTACAATGTAGAGCACCTGCTGTTTAAAAAAAAAGAAGAAGAAAAAGTGAAATCATCAAACTGTTCCTAAATGGAAAATCTGGGCTGCGTGCCAATTACACAATGTGTTTCAGGTGCACTGTAAATAGGAACAATAAAAGGTGCAGAGCAAAGAATCTGAAATGGTAAATCTCAGACATATGAGAATATTATTATGATTATGTTACTTGAAAGAAAATCTTGGAACATCCAAATTTCTTCAATGTACAAATGGGTTTAAAATGTTTCCTCTGTATAAAGTTGCAAGTATCTAATTATCCCTTTTTAAAAAATCCTTGATTAAATTAAATTAAAACAAGAGAGTGAGAGACTCTAAGAAGTCCACAAGGGAGTTCCCTATTAGCCATCTATTTTACATAAAAGGCGCTCAGATGCTACAGTGATGGGCACCAATACAAAACCCTACCGTGATTTATGTAATTCTGAGTTCTAGGAAGTCCAAGGCCCAACCCTGCTCAACACTGAACTTAGTGGGAGTTTTGTTATTGATTTCAACAGGAAGAGGATCATCCCCCAGAGCAATATGCCCGGTTTTGAGTCTTTGGGAATTGAATTTGATCTACTTACATTGGTGTAAATGGTGACTGGCATAGGACTGAAAGGGAATTCCTGGGCTTAACGAGTTTAGATTTGCACAGCTAGGACCAAGCAATTAGTTTCATTAAAATAAATGGCACTACAGGGCTGACAAAGGAAAGAGAGACCTCCAACACCGTGCTTTGTTGATTGGGTTATAGATGATAGTTAGTGATCACGCTTAAAAACGTCACCTTTGCCTCTAGGAAATAATTAGAAAACCACTTCATTTATTACAGGGATAAGGAAGGCCAGTAGTTCCACCGTAATCGCTGTCCCCTCCCCCACCCCAATTTTTAACCCTCAAACAATGAGCCAAATTCTGTTTTCAATTCTTTTGTGTAAATCAGGAGTGATTGCACTGAAATCATTTGAATGACTTCAGATTTACACCCCTGTAAGTGAGACCTGAATCTTTTTCTTTGTGTTACTATTGCTTTACGGTCAGATCCTGGGAGATTTGCCATTGGCTTCAGTGGGGGCAGGATTATTGAATTGAAAATGTAAAGCACTACATAAGTGAACATACTATTATAAATGCTGAGTATACTGTAATGCTTTGAACATTGTTCTGATTGCTAGTTGTTGTCAATCTTGTGAGGTAAGCATCATCTTATTTTGTAGAAGGAGAAACTGAGGCAGAGATAGTTGCTATAACCTAACCATGATGATTTAAAATGTTCCCTTACCCTTACCCTCCAGATTCATCCTAAAATAATTAATCTTATTTTTGTTGATATAATAACTAATTGTGTGATTAAATTTACAGTAATCATCGGTGGGGAAATGAGAAGTAACTACCACAGATTTCTTCAACCTTTTTAAACATATTTTTGGAGGTTCATGGGAAAATCCGCATACTCAAAGAATGTCAATGAATATCTGGGATGTTTGTGATTCAGAAGAAACCTATTCCCTAAGTAAATGCCTGTGGATCTAAGACAGCACCCATTACAGAGGGGTTCTATTAAGAATAAGGAGTATGGAAAAAGCAGCTGAAAAATATATATCTCACTAGTCGATGGACATAGGAGATAACCTACCTCTAACATTATGGTTCTATATACTTGATTCTGCTCCCACTTGTCCTACTGAACTCTGTCAACTAGTATGAAGTTATAGCGATGTGCAAAGACCAGCTCAAGTCACTGCCCTGAACAATTGATACCCGGTTCACAATCTCAATAGCAAAAATTCCACACCACTGTCAGAGGAACATGGAAGCCAAATACGGTTTCCAAGAATAAGGGTGGCTTTGTGTAGTTCTCGATTTACTAGGCATAAGGCACAATGGGGCGACTTGGGAGCTAGTGAGGATTGCCTGTGTTGAGAGCATTCCATTTGTTGCTTCAGGTGGTCTGAAGCACTGTGTTCTGGAGGGTATCACTTGGGAACTCAGCTGCAACAACTGTGCCCTTTTTGATAGCCATTGTAAGGTGACTGAGGAAAATGAGTCACCGACCATTTATAGATTCATAGAGTACCAGGCCAGAAGGAACTACTGCGATCATCTAGTCTGACATTCTGAATAACAGGCCCTAGAACTTCACCAAAGTAATTCCTAGAGCCTCTCTTGTAGAAAAAAATATCATATCTTGATGTAAAAATTGTCAATGTTTGAGAATCCACCACAACCCATGCTTTCAGAAATGTCTGTGTCCATGTCCTCCTCACAATCGTCCTCTTGCTGATGGATCCTAGATAGGTTCTGCACATACTGCAGGATAGTGTGCGAGGTGTTTACAATGCTCAGAACAGCAGCGGTGAGCTGAGCAAGCTCCATGGTTGCCATGATATGGCATCTGCACAGGTAACCCAGGAAAAAAGGTGCAAAATGATTGTCTGTCATTGCTTTCAGGGAGGGAGGGAAGGGAGAATGAGGACATGTACCCAAACCATCCGCAACAATGTTTTTGCCCCATTAGGCATTGGGAGCTTAACCCAGAATCCCAATGGGCAGCAGAGACTGTGGGGACTGTGGGATGCACCACTCCATTAGTCGATGCTAACCATGGTATTGAGGACACACTCCACCGACTTAATGCGCTTAGTGAGAACATATACAATCCACTTTTTAAAGATTGAGTTCTATAAATTCGACATAATTTTGTAGTGTAGACATGCCCTTAGTAAGTTGTTCCAATGGTTATTTATTCTCATTGTTAAAAATATACACCTTATTTCCAGTCTGAATTTGTCTAGCTTCAACTTCCAGTCGCTGGATAATGTTGTCTTTCTCTGCTAGACTCTAGAGCCAAACATTTGTTCCCTATGTAGGTACTTATAGACTGTGATTAAGTCACGCCTTAATCTTCTCTTTATTAAAATACATAGATTGAGCTCCTAGAATCTATCACTATAAGGCAGGTTTTCTAGTTCTTTAATAATTCTGATGGCTTTTCTCAACATCTCTCGAATTTTTCAACATCCTGCTTGAATTGTGGACACCAGAACTGGACACAGTATTCCAACGGCAGTTGCACCTATGCCAGATACAGAGGTAAAATATCCTCTCTACTCTTAGTTGAGATTTCCCTATTTATGCATTCAAGAGTTTCATTAGCCAGAGCATCACACTGGGAGCTCAGAATCAGCTGATTATCCCCTTCAACTTCCCAAATCTTTCTCAGAATCCCTGCTTCCCAGAATAGAATCCCCCATCCTGTAATTAGGGCCCATATCCTGTGTTCCTAGATGTATACATTTACCTTTAGTTACATTAAAACATAGTGTTTGTTTGCACTCAATTTACCAAGCAGTCTAGATCACTCTGTATTAGTGAACTGTCCTCTTCATTATTCTTTTGTGTCATCTGCAAAATTTATCAGTGATTTTATGTTTTCTTGCATTTTTTGATAGCATATGTTGATAAAAATGTGAAATAATATTTTGCCAGAAACCGATCCCTGTAGAACCCCCATTGAAGCATACCTTCTTGATGATGATTCCCCATTTGCAATTACATTTTGAGACCCATCAGTTAGCCAGTTTTTATTCCATTTAATGTGTACCATGTTAATTTTATATCGCTCTAGGTTTTTTATCAAAATCTTCTGCTATACTAAGTCAAACACTTTACCAGAAGTCTAAGTATATTGCATCAATTCTATTATCTTTATCAACCGAATTTGTAATCTCACTAAAAAAAGATATTATGCTAATTTGACAGGATCCGCTTTCCATAAACCATAGCAGAAGACCAGGAGAATCATTCAAAGATCTTCAATCTCTTTTATGAAAGGCAAAGCAAGAGGAGGTCTTAATCTCTCACTCATACTGATATGAATCAGGAGTGACTCCACTGAAGTCATTAGAGTTATGCCATTTTACTGCTGGTATGAGAGCAAAATCAGTTCCCTTTTTTCACGTTGCCTCTTTGGAAAAGGTTCTAGGAGGGTGGTGGCAAAGAACCTCAGGAAGGAGCAAGAATCCTCACATTTGCCTGATCCCTAATAATTAGTTTTCAGGCCAAGGTGCAATACAGAGACTGCATGGTTCTTCTTGGTTGATCTTCTAATGATGGGCAATGGTCAGGTGTCTAGACTGATTCTTTTAATGCTATCAGCAGACCCTGATACCATTCTCCATGACATTTTGTTGGCTCATCTGTGGACCATGACAGGGATGAAAAAAATCACACTTAAGTGGTTCCATTCTTTCCACTTGGAGCTTGCTCATCCACTCATAGGTGTCTCTCCTGGGAGGCTCTGCAGCTTTCTTTTCTCTTACCTCTCTAGTTCAGTGTGCATTTGAGGCTGCTGGAGTAGTTAAGTAATGAGGTGATTTGAGCTGCAAGGTCATCAGTATGTTGACATGACACTGTCTCTCTTTCTCGGGTCCAGACTTTATGGTAATTTTGCAGTTTCTGGTTACTACAGGTGTTTGGACAAGAGTCAAATAGTATAGGTTCAATCCAGATTAAGCAAGGGGTGCTGCTGTTTGGTTGGTTGGGAGAATTATCTGGCGTTTGGTGATTGTGCCTTCCCAAAACTATTAAATGAGTTTATCCCACCTTTTATCAAATATCTTCAAGATCAGTTGCAATTGGTAGGTTTCAGTGGGAAAAAGTGTTTTTCTCTCACTTATACTACTTAAATTGTAGTTTCTTTAGGTCAGGGACCATTTTCTTGTAATGTTTTTGTCAAGTACCTAGCACAATTAACCTCAAGCCCTGATTACAGTAATAAAGGTAATAACAACACTGATGTATGTGTGTGATTTGCAACCATTTCCCCAGATGTTGGATTTTGTTAGTTATTAACACAAGTGTCACAGTTATCTGGCTTATATGTAACCTTAGGAATGATTACAAGATTTTAAGGCCAGAAAGAACCATTATGACCATCTCATTTGATCTCAGGAATAACACAGGCCAGAAAATTTTACCAAATGATTCCTGTATCGAGTCCATAATATCTTGTTGAACTACAATGTATCTTTTAGAAAGACATCCAGCCCTGATTTGAAGACTTCACATCCCTAGGTAAGTTGTTCCAATGGTTAATTACCCTCAGTATTAAACATTTGTTTCTAATCATTGGTTCTTGTTATGTTTTTTGTCTACTACATTAAAGAGCCCTCCATTGTAAGAAATCTCTGCCCGTGTATGTGCTTACACACTATGTTCAAATCACTTAACCTTTTTTTTTTGAAAAGATGATTAAATTGAGCTTCTATAATCTCTCAATATAACACGGGTTTTCTAGGTCTTAAGTTCTTCTTGTAGGTCTTCTCTGAACCTTTTGTAGTTTGTCCACATCCTTTTGGAAGGATAGACATGAGAACTGGACACAGTGTTTCAGTAATAGTCTCCCTAATGCAATATACAATGGTAATACAACTTCTCTACTTCTACTCGATAACCCCCTGCTTTATACAACCAAGGATCATACTTGCTCTGTTAGCCATCACATTGCACTGAAAACTCATGTTCATCTAGTTATCCACCATGACCCCTATTTCCTGTTCTAAACTCTATTATGTTACTGGTTTATGCTGCTGGCTACCAACTATCTGAAAGACAATCCTCTCACCTTGGATCACGTAGTATTTGAGGTTATGTGATAGATTCTTGCTCACAATCCGTGAATTTGAATGCCTAGGGATTGGTGGCAGGAGGTTGTAAGCAGATGCCTTTAATTCTTCAACTCACTTCTCTCATTGGTCCAACAGAGCTTGAGTTTAACCTTCTCTTTTCTCAGGATTTTGCTTGAGGTGTGCTGAGGATAAGGGTTGTGCTTTAAACATATGTGAGTCTATTAACAATGTTATAATAAAAGTGTATTATCTAAGGCACTGATGCATAGCTAGCTCCATGCAGGCTGACCCCCTGACTTCATTGCATGTGGGCACAATGTTCCACCTGTTGTGGCTCTTTAAAATATCAGGGCTTAAATGTGGTCAATATTTTTAAAACAGAAACATTAATTGGTTCTCTTGGGGGGCATAACCACATTTTACCAATGAAACATGTACCCTGTTACGTTTTACTGTTCATATACAAACACTCCCACTAGATAACAGCAAATAATAAGATATATTCTTTTCCTTGTATTCCATATAATCATCTGCTGGTTTTGCATTTGATCTTTTTAATATATATTTATCAGATGTATTTGGGTCCCTTTATCTGTAGTTCTTGAAAGTCCAATTTTCAATACATTGCATTTCCCTGCAGCTAACATTATATTGAGAATGCTAAAAAAAATAATTATTTTAAGTTTTAAGATGGGGAATAGTTAATAATAGGGTCCTTTTTTAAGTACTTAAGTCAGCATTGATTTTCTACATTGCAGCCAGTGAATCAAGCCTTATGTTAAACTTCTCCTCTAACTATAGGAGGTTTGAATAGAACCTAGTAATGGATAGAAGACACAAATTACCTTCAGCATTTTAGAGGCACAGCGGAGGCTTTAAGCACTGGGGGATGAATGACTAATACATCCTGAGAAATCCTGTCTCAAAAATGAGCACAGGTTTTCTGGTAAAATGTAATGCTAAACAATATTCTTAGGAGCATAATGACACGAGGCACTGCTTGTACATGTCACTCCTGAAGAAAAACAATCACATTTTATGCATACATTCCAAATCAGACATTAAAAAAAGGAAGAAGCATTTGCAAACAATCAAAAAAAACATTGGATTTATATGGCCCCTTCCTTCCCCATACTACAACTGGTTTTTTCGTTAGTCCACTGAATAACCATTTGTCATAGGCTTTACTGTACCATGAAGTTATGATTAATATTATGGCTTGAGTACAGCGGGTTGAAAGACCACATTCATTTTCAAAGTCACGTTGCATTGATTAGAATTCACTGCAGGTTATTCAAATAACGATCCTCTCTTTTCCCAGGAGAATCTCTGTCTGATTTTTCTTTATCCTCATTAAAGATCCCAGGTGCAGACAAAGCTTTACATACTTCTAATTTGCATTATCCTTGGGAAGGAGGTAATTCACATGCCTTCAGTATATAGCACTTGTTTTTGTAGTTTGCTCTTTCCTATCTGTCTATTTAAATAAATCAAGAAATTTAGCCTTTATAAACCCCAGACAATAGAAAATGCCAAATTTTATTATGCTTAGTAATGAGCACATGTATTCTGAAATATCAGTTATAATTCAGATAAAGTGAAATGATTTTTTTCTTCAGCTTTTCACTGTTTTGCTTAAAATACAATATCAGCTCTCACTCTTGAAGGGAGGGTTGAGCAAAAAGATAGATGTTATATCAACCTTTGAGTGATTGAGAAATGTCCCTCAGTAAATATCCCACAATGAGCCATCAGACACTGGCAGGACTTTATATTCTGTTTTCTTGGTCTATATAGAACTCATCAAAAGAGCATAAAAACCATAATCAACTGATGCAACATGACGATATTATTAACCCGCAAAATGCAGGATTTGGATGGATTTGCATTTCTGAGGCATAAGGTTTGCGGACCTATGAATTGTGACAAAATAGTCAGTCTTGGACTATTTATATCTCGAGTTTTTGTGTAATGAGTTTAGCCTGAAGCAGACTGACAGCATTGTTGACATTTCATTGAGTTTCCATTTCTCAAGAGAGAGGAAATTTTAGCTAATTAAATAATGTTATAGTGTCTTAGAAACTACAAAGGCAGTGGGAAACCACACAGCAGTCATACTGTATTTGTTAAGATCACTTGTGTATTCCTGAGATTTTATGATGCAGAAATTGTTCAGCTACAAATCTTAAAAGCAAACCATTTATTAGGTAAACGTTTGATAGCGCTATTTGGATAAATTGTTGAAAACAGGTTTATGTATATATGAAATAAACCAAAGAGGGAAAAAGCTATTGGAGAAATACTGAAGCAATCGTTAGTTTTCTTCATTTCTCCATAAATAGCTAGATTTTGCTGTTCCCGCTTATGTGTGCAAGTGGTAGGAGAGAGTGCAAGGAACCTCCCTTCTTTCGTCCTCTTGCAACCTTGAGCAGGGGCCAGTCATGCAGTATCTAAACAGCAGAGCTACTTCTCTCCCTTGCCCCCCCCCCCCCCAAAGGAATGGAGACGAATAATGTGAGGATGAGGCCCTGTCTTGGTGAAGGGAGGAGCACTCACTGCACTCATTTCAAGGCTGGTAGGGCTTGTGGGAGTTCTTAAGAGGAAGTCCAGTGGAGAATGCTAGGTCTCAGGGCAACATGATTCCCTCTACAGACTCCCACCCCAAAACCTGGGTTGTACCTTTAAAACATAATTTTGATGGGGTGAAGAGATGGGCCCCAGGGCCAACAGTATGCTGGTGAGACCTAGCTGCATGTCTCATTTTCCAGAAACACAGAAACTTAACAGGAGCACAGCACCTGGATGGAGACCAGCTGGCTCAAACTATTCCCAGACTAATGATAAAGTGATTTAATGCTTCTAAGAACTAGCCAAGACAATCCTCTCACCTTATATGAAAGGTGTTTGTCCAACCCTGGCCCTCCAACCCTTTTCCATTACAATAGTTCAACGCCTTGGTGTTCTTCTGGACTCCTAGGTAAGGCCCTAATCTTGCAAATGATTGTGCATGGTCAGACTGCTGCACCAGCACAGAGCCCTATATGAATTACAGAGTCTGAATTGCATGCTAGGAGAGGAAAAGAGAAAAAGGGCAGAATCTCTATGCCCCTTAATAGCTGTGCAGTGCTTAGATACCATGATAAGCACTATAGAAAACTAATAAGATAGCTGAAAATAGGCAGGAATGAGGGAGCACTCTGAGTGATTAAGGCTCTGTCTCGTGTGTGTATGGGACCACAGTCACAGGACTCCAGACTATTTACACTTGCTTTTTCCCTGGAAAAAATGAGTTGGAGAATTAGTTTTATTAGAAAAAATAGCACAATGAAGTGACTGTCTTGTTTTAAATAACTACACTTCTCGGGTGTGGAGGCACCTAGCTTTCAGTCTCTTGTCTCTCTGAGCACCCAAGATATGTGATTATCTTGGTGGGTGTTACATTGATGGGTGCTATAGAAGTGTGTATGTATAATAATGCTCTCAAACTGCATGCCCTGTCAAGAAGAAAACAATATATTCTATATTAATTATTTGATTTCTTTATTATGGTGTCAGTATTTCTCTGATAAGCTACTATTTATATATCTTGTTTCATGACTCTTTAAGTGTCTAATGACATTATGGACTACGGTATAATAGCTAGGAAATAATGTCTTCTAACAAATGGGTGTGCTTTTGGTTTTATTTTGAGACACAGGCTGCTATTTGCCAGTGATTTAAACTCTGATGGCCATTACAATTTGTCCTTCTGACTTTGGAGTTTAAAATAATAAGGAGATTTCTGCATTTACAGAACACCTTTCATCCCAGAGTCTCGATGCACTTCAAAAATATTTATTTGGCCTCACTATCCCCCAGCGGTTGTGATTCACCCATCAAGCTCGCAGCGAAGAGTGAATCTGAAATTGTCCCTCTGAATCGGATCCCAGCTGGTGGTTCAATACTCCAAACACAGGAGCCAGCAGCACTGCTGAGACCCATGGTAATCTTCAGAGTGAGACGATCACTGTGTCATTATCTCACTCTGAATGGACTTTGGATCTTTTTCTGTACAAGGCTACAAGCTGAGGCTTCAGCTGTACAGAGACAGAGGAGCGAGCACAAGAGCATACCCCCCAAAATCTTTATTTTCCCATTAAGCCTCAGGAAGTCTGAAAGATTTTATTGACCTTAATTAAGCCCTGCCTAGAATCATGAGGTCGGTGGGCTTGGTGGGCTTTTGTTTTTAAAAACCAAACTTGCTTGCCAGGCGAGTTTTCCCAAGCTCTCGTTTTATTTCGTTTCCAGCAGGGGATCTTGTTTCAAGGGATATGATCAAAGTAAAGGACATTTCTTCTGGGACTTATTTTACATAGATTAGATCTCATTATGCAACTTGCTCTTTAGTCTATATTCTTTTTATAAGCTTCTGGCTATATGAATGAATTTTACATAGTAAAGTGTGAATTTATTATAATGAATACACTTTCTGAGTGAAAGGGAGGCAAAATACAGCACAGTGTAATACTTTTAAGCTTCCTTATCAACAATAAATTTCAGCATTGCAGCTGTTTAATCTTATCTCAAACAAGGTTGCTGCACACTAATTTCCATGCAAATTTTTGCCAGCCTTTAATTTCAGTTTTAAATTTTAAACAACTTATTTGGTAGAAATGTTGTCATATTTAACATATCCTTCCTTTGTGTATATTTTTCATCTTTATTTCAAAGAGCTGTATGATTTATTTATTTATCTTTAGACCTGCTCTCTATTCAATTACTATACGTTAACATATCGAGATTCTCAGGAATAATGGAAATTCACAATCATCTCCAGAAGTTTACACTGAGGACAAGACTGGGTTTTAGTCTCTGGGTGCTGGACAATTTCTAATGGCACTATCAAATTGCAGTACTAATGAGTCAACACAGAACAGAAGCTTCGTGTATACAGAAATTTCTTTCCAATGTAGCTGAGCTTTAGGGACAGTCAGAGGTGAGCTTCCTTATTAAAAACTCACTTCTGTGAGCATAAAAATAAACACAAAATGTTGAAGTACATACTGTGGTATAGCTCAATTTTTAGATCAGTCTAAAATTCAGCTTAACCTAAAGTTTAATTAAAACATGAAAAACATATACACGGTCACCCGGTATTTATTTCAATAACTTGATTTCACTTAGCGTATGCCTGTATATTTATTATTCAATAATGTCCATTGGGAGTAGCATTCTAGACAGTGGATGAAAAATTAATTTAAACCTAGAAATGTTATGTGGCTGTTGTAGTGAGTAGAGTTTTTTAAGTCAAACTGCTTGACTGGGTTCCTCCGCTACTACAGAGGAAGGGGTGTTCTCAAGATTAAATTCTGCTCTCATGTCAGTTGCCCTGGATGGAATTATTTACACCAGTGGAATGAGTTTTGCTCTACATTCTTCAAGAGAGACAGTGTGGGCAAACTTCTCCCCTCGCTTACTCCCGTGCAACCCATGGAAATTAGTGACTGAAGTTGAAAAGGTGTTAATGATCTCAGACTATGATCCCAAGGATATAGTGTGAAACTCACTACCATGCAAAGGTTCACTCCATCTCAGCTAGAGGTCAGGGGACCATTGAGGGCAGAGCAGAGCAGGCCAAGAAAGGAGGTAGGGGATCTGCACTTATACAGCTCTAATAGTCAAGAACCTTTGCACTGAGGGTGTTGGATTCTCACAAGCACTCAGCATTGGCTTAACTGTGCCCCTACTGAAGTCAGTGGGAGTTATGTCAATGAGTGCATTTGAAAATCCCACGCAGAGTTTATATGGCCATGGCCACTACATCAAGGTCCTGTTCTGCAGATATGTACCCATCCTGTAGGTTAGGGGGTATCTCTTACTTCTTCCCAAACCCTCTTTAATGCCTTTCATAAAGCCCACTTATTACACTTGGGAGGGTAGGGGATGAATTTCACACTAATTTATCATCCTATTTGCAATCCAAAAGATACCTTGTTCTGCAGCCTTTTTATATTTTTTCCCGGTATGTGGTTCAGAAGTTTGTACATGTTTATCAAAGGATAAAGAAGATTCTTAGGAAGGGAACATTTGTCAATTAAATGGTTAATCAAGATGGGGAGGGGAATTCTGATCAATGCAAGTCAAATTCTCAGTGCAAGTGGTTGAATCATCTTCAGAACTCTGATCGTAATTAAACCACAAGGAGGCTGTTATGATTAAATGTGGAAGCTGGAAATATGTGAACCATAACAGAGGATCTGAATTAACTTCAAGCTTTGCACAGAATGCAGTTTCTGATTTTTGATCTTTAGCATAAAAAGCTTTTTCTTCTCTTTTGGAGAATTTCTCCCACATTCAGTTGAATTTCTTTTAAGGCTTTGTTCATAACCAACATCATACACAGAATTGTTAGCTGACTTTCCTAACTTGTATTTATGTCATAGGTCCAGTTTCCAAATAATTTTCTTCTTTTTTAATATATAGAATATATAATTTTAATGGAGATTTTAATAGTCTTCTACAGCTATCGTACTATACTGATAAGTAAATATTTCTCCAAATGACTTTTTATCATCTGTATAATCCATAAACTGTTTTGATATAGTACAATACATTTCTAAAATCTATATTCTTTATTCAGTTCTAATTACTTATTACCATAATAATTTCTGTTTCTGTCTTTCTAATTAGACTTTGTAGCTTTTAAAGAATACCACTCAGGATATATATTTTTCGGTTGGTGTAATTTAATCCTAAAAATGTTTACTTGCAATACACACATTCATACCAAGGGCTGAGTTCTGTCTTTATCTAGGCAAAATTCCAATTTAAATCAATGGTTAAAATTGTAAGGTTGACCCCCAAATTGTATAAACAAACATTAGAAATAAAAGTTCTAAAGCACAAATACTAGAGCTGGGAAAATAAATTCCTGGAACACCCAAACTTTAGGGAAAATCAGGATTAGGTCTGGATCTGTATCAGAATTTTGTGGCTGTTTCTCCTTTCATGGACAAAATCAAAGCCTCAGACCCCAACATCTCCAAATAATGAGAGAGATTAATCCAGACTGGGACTTTGATGTGCATGTCCATCTCTATTAACAACAATGTCACAGAAACCTTGGAAGGCACCCTGTTATCTGAGAGCTATATGCTTAATCTATTATGTCTGCAACTCTGCATTGCACTTAAGGTTCCTCCTTCCAGCTACAAATAGGATGCAGTGATGTTAACTGTAGACTTATGTTTAGGCTCTGTGTATCATTACTGGTTGAGGCCATGCCATTCAACCCTTGTAGCCTTTCATTGGGCTCAACCCTGCAATACTTACTCAGGGAAAACTTCCACTGACTTTAATGGGAGTTTTGCCTGAAAGCTCCTAGAGGACACAGGAAATCATAGACAAAAAACAAACAAAACATTTTCACTATGCTATACTCCAACAGAAAACTAAACAAGGGGTAAAATAATTGCAGATAGTATTTATAGCTTTTCTGTTAAGTATGAAAGAAAAGGCAGCAGTTAATGATGAAGTGAATGGCTTCATCAAAGGGATACAATAGATGTTTTCTTTTTTTCAAATGTTAATGGATAAATGACATTCCCATTCATTAAAATTAAAATGTACATAAGTAGTATTTATCTGCAGATAATTACCTAGGATGGAATGTTTCCACCACGTAGATCCTGAAACAGTGATCCTGATTTGTAGCAGATCTTCAATCATTATTAGGGCTGATTACCTTTTAACGAATGAGGACCAGATTCCGTTCCCACTGAAGTCAGTTACAAAATTCCTATTGCCTTCCATGGGAGCAGGATTGGGTCCTTAATCCATATCACAAATGTATATTCTCAGTAGCAGATCTAGAGGTAGCAGTGGTTGATGTCACATCAGATGCCTGTGGTCAACTTTCAGCTAATAGCTAATCCCATATCTGGGGCTACATATAAGCATGTTTTTTTGGTTCAGAATATATTGTTTTACAAATTCAAAAAAGCTTCTTACCATTTAATTGGATATTACAGTGATCCTAATTTTGAACAGTATTATGTGATATCCATTTTGGTTTCTGCTGAAAAACAGTTTCTCAATTTCAAAATCTTAAAATGAATCTCATTTACATTTCCTATTTTTTCAATTATTCTATTCTTTGTTTATTTTTTTGACAAATGATTATAAAAAATCCATGTCACTTTTGTATTTCACAGTGCTGGTTTAAGGAAAGTTTTCCTTTTAAATGCATGCAACACATGAATGCAGGACTAGGGGCTTGATCCTGCCAACATTTATATATGAGCAGTTCTTACTCATGCAGTTGTCCCAGTGAAGTCAACGAACTTCCTGAAGACAGGACTACTCATGCAAGTAAGAACTAGTAGGATTTCACCCTTACAGTGAACCATACTGACTAGATTTTTCTCTCATGCCAGTTTTACAGTGTAACAGAGTTACTCTTGATTTTCACCAGTTTAAGGAAATGGAGAATCAGGCTCCTTTTAGAAAAGGTTCACCTTTAAAAATAACAACAATGGGCTCAAACTCCTTCAGATACAATTCAAGATCCAAAAGAAGTTGAATTTTTTGAGATTTTTTAAAATCCGCATTTGCATGTATGCAATTCCATATTAGAAGCTGATTCCTGATTGACTCCACGTCGGGGGCCAGAGACTACCAAGGGCTGAAAACGTCCTGTGAAGTATTGAATGCTCTTACTCCTATTGACTTTCCTGGTAGATAAAGGTGCTCAAAGCCTTACAGGAGAAGTCCAGAGAAACTTGAGGGACATGTTACTCCATCCTGAGTATGGAATAACTTGTGTGGGGAAAATAGGTTTCAGTTAGGTGGTTTTCAAATGGCACAAAGTGCATGTCTTCTGTGTTGTTCTGCAGACACCCATTTATGGCCAAACCCTTTCTCCTTTGGGAGCTTCACCGTTTGAAATAAAATACAGGAAGAATTGATCCATAAACATATTGTTGGGACTGTGGAAGAATGTGAAGAACATCAATTTGATGTTCCAGACCACGAGAGTTTACTCGCCCCATTTTTGAGTGATAATCATATGTGTATCTAAGTACAGGATTTCACCCCAATAGTGGAAGAAAACTAGCATTTCCTAAAGAGCACATTGGGCTGATTATCATTGTAAAATTATTTATTTTAATAAAATTTTGATTTTTTTTAAATTGAATTTCATTTACTTGTTAAATTAAAAACACCCTGGTTCTCCAACACTGTTCCTTTGAATCTGCCCCTTCTAGTTCATTTAACATGAAATAACAGATTTGTGTTGATGGTGCTTTTGTTCTTGATAGTGAGAGAACTTCTTACTGAAAAATTACCTACTCACCCTTAAGCAATCACTAACATTCCAGTTCCTGAATATAAAAAGGAAGAAAGAGCAGATGGAGGCAAACAAAAATTGTATTAATAATACATAACAAAGTGCTGCCTACAAATGATATTTCAATAGAAAAAAATAGGAAAACTACAGTTTTCATTGGGGCTTAATGTATTTTATCCCCTTCTAATGCTTCCATCTTCAAGCCAGTTCTCTTTTATTGACATGACAACACAAATTGCAGAAGTAAATTGAATCACGGACTTGGAATGTAAAAATCAATGAGAAATAATTTTGTAGCACTAAAGTGAATAGTGTAATGCTAGGTATTCATTTAATTAACCATGAGCCTTTCCACATAATGCACAATCATTGCCAGCTTTTCAGCTCATAGTTATTCCAGGAATAATGAGTTTGGGATTCATCTTTAGAAAACCTGCATTAATATTTGAAAGCATTTAAATCCATTAGTGGGTCATCTGAACACTGCAGGTCACTTTTACATTGCTAATTGAAACAATAGTAATGGGTTATAATCTACTATCTAATAATGCCTGAAGTGTTTTACCGCTTTTATATCTGCAGATTCCAGGAAATATGTAAATTTGTTGCTGAACTGTTATAAAATATGGAAATTTAAACTGCAGTCATGAAACTATATTTTTTTAAAAAACATAGCATTAATAAACTGAGGAGTTACACTATATTTTGATGTCAGGATAAATTCCTTTCTATAGACCTTCTAGTGTTCATTGCTTCTGCGCTGCAGGCTCAACATCTGGCATTCACATTTTCCACATTGCCATTAGGAGAAAGTGAATATCATTATACCAGTGAGTAAACAATCATGTCATTGTTTCCATATGCAAGCTATACATTGACTCAGGCTGCTGCATTCTGACAGCTTTTTTTTTACTTCTTCTTCCATGAATTTATGCAAGCATTTTACTTTTCATGGATTTTCTTTAATACACCAACACTTCTGCTGCATGTAAAAGCAACCGTGCCAAATGGAAATACGAATTTAGTGTGCGTGGGCTCGGTGATTATTTTTTAATAAAAAGGTACTGAAAGGTAAAGTTCCTTTATAAATCTTGTTGATAATTGAAGAGAGCACAAATTGATACTGAAACCATCATTTTTGTTTTTAATTCAACATTCATCTCATGTATTTACTTTCATCTTCATAGGCTTAATTACAGTCTGATTATTGCAAAAATCCAAAACGGCACATCTCATTATATATGGGTGAACTGTTTTGCCATAGTGTACGTGCGTATGCACGGATATGCTCATGCATTGTGTGTGCGAATTTGTGTAAATAATTTACGTTGTTGATAAAATACGAATAATACCTTTCAGAGAAAACTAGAGATCACTGCACTCACCTCCCGCCCCTCCCAGATATGAAAATTAATTCATTATTTGGGTAATGGGAAAGAGTAGGAAAAAATTCATACACATTTTGGGGATCATTCAAACACAAATCACTTTCACATATTGGAACAAAGTCTGCACTCTGATAGGTATGCACACTTCCCACTGGGTAGTTGCATATACACATTTGAAGACAGATATGCAAACACTGGGGCAAAGGCTGTTGTACGTATTCTTGGAAAACCTCATTCTTGGAGCCACAAAAACAGTCTTTACTACTGATCTTATGGTAGTGTGAAATCTGATTTAATGACAATACAAAGCATTCCAAAACATTTTGCTTCATTTTCCCCAGTGAAGTGCATAGAAGGTGGTGAGTAGATTCTGGTATAAATGACCAGTGGTGTCTCACAAAGGATCTAATATTTAATTAGTATGTTTTTTAAACAATTGAGAATTATCAGAATTTTCAGCTACTATCACATGAATAGTCCCTCCCAACTCAGTGCCTCCCTTGACAAGTTAGTAGAAAGGCAGATTGTATTTTTTATCTCTGAGTGATTGATATGTCTGAAAACAGCTCTGGGGAAAGAGTGTTGCCAAACAGAATTAATGGGGACAGTAGAGCCTATTGGACTGACAACTTCCCCAACCCAAATAAGAGATCTCCATGAAAGGAGCCAGTCAGGGGTGTGGAGCTAGACCCACAATTTGGGAGGTATGTTCTCTCCACAACTGCAATATTGGTAGAGGCCTGGATCAGCAATGGTCCGCCATCCTGGGACTCTGTGAAACGCAGGTTGGCAGATCAGTTGTAGAAAAGGCAGCTCAAATGCAGTCATGATTTGGGTTGCAAATATAGAACTACTAACAGCCCAGGAGGGGTTCTAACTAAGAAACAGCTTTGTGGATGCATATTCAGTCCCAACTCTGGTTTGCCATGATCCAGAAATGGGTGCTGAGTGGCCAGGGTCTTTAAAAATGTGTAGCACAAGGACATAGAATTTAAGGGTAAAGCTACATTACCCACTGGATTGGCAGGTAGAGCTCGATGTATCAGGGATTGATTTATCGCATCTCATCTAGATGTGATACATCGATCCCCGAATCGATGCCTGTACTCCACTTCGGCAGGAGGAGTAAGCGGAGTTGGTGGGGAGCAGCCGCAGTCAACCCGCCACTGTGGGGATGGCCGGGTAAGTCGACCTAAGTTACTTCGACTTCAGCTATGCTATTTGTGTTGCTGAAGTTGAGTCTCTTAGGTCGATTCTCTTCCCCCTCCCCTTTTCCCCCCATAGGATAGCCCAGCCCTAAGAGGTCTGGATTTCTCCTCCCCTACACATTCAGTTTTGATTGATTTTGTTTGTTTGGTTTCTTTAAACCCAGCCAGATATCCATCTGGCTCCCATTGGAACCTTGAAGTGGTGTTACTGTAACTAGTTACTAGTAACAACCAACTCCAAGAAGGGAAGCATGGGAGAGCAGAGGAAAGCTCCAGGAATAAGTCTGCTCAGGTGGTCAGAGACCTCCTTGAGTTTCCTAGAATTGCAACAGATCTTCTGCTCCCCAGTATTGTTTTGGCCCTGGCACACAGCCTCAGCTTTTCTTCAGAATAGGTCAGCCCGATGCTCAGACAACAAGCTGTCTATGCCATTCTAGGTCTTAGGTGCTGAACTGTTGCTTGTCTCAATAGGGGTCTTCTTTAACACTCCTCTGTGGGTAAGTCACCAGGACAGGGAGTCTGGAACATAGCAACTAGTAATAAATATATGTAGGTTTTCCAGTTTATGCTATTTTGTTTTCTGATTTCCAGTATTTAGCTTGACAAATTATAGCTCATCTATATAAGCAAAAGCTGAGTGCTATTGGTGTTTAAAAAAAAGCTTTTCTTTGAACTATATAAAACATTCCCTATCCAAAACCCTGCCCTCTTGGGAAAGAGCTCCCAGTAAGAGGAGTATTTTCATACTCTTCTCAAATTTTTGCTTGGTTGGGGTTTTATTTAACACTAGAAGCCCTAAACAGATGACTGCTCTGGGTAATATGGTTTATGCTCTTGGCAAGCATGCAAAAGAGCACTTATTAAACAAACAGTTTTTATTGTTTTCAAAAAGCTTTAATAGAGCCTTTTTTTCTCTTGGAAAGAAGGAGATCTGTAATTTCATGGTGCAGAAATATTGCTTGAATTTAACCGGAGTTTTTATACCTGAAAATGTGCGGCCTGGTTTGTTAAGGAGATTGGTAATGAGGTGCAGAATCTTTCCTTTATAGGGCTACGGTTCAAATGCAGATCAGGTCAGTTGTTTCCACCTGTTGGCTGTTTGGTCTTTAGGAAATGATTCGATGGTCTTAGTGGACAGGTGTCCACATCACAAAGACAATCATTGGTGGTAGTCTCAGCAGAGTGGCGACTGTTTGAACATGGAGAACAGTCTCATCTCTCAGGCCTACCACAGTTTTTGTATATCAGGATGGGGGAGGTTCTGTGGATAAATATTCTGGCCAAATGCTGAAGTCCTTTCTCAGGCAAAATTCCCATTGGAGTGAGTTTTGTTTAGCAGTGGCAGTGTTTGTCCCATAATGAGGACTTTGATTGCAGCAATGTCAATATAGCGCCTTTCCAAAGTCATTATCCCTACCTTTCGTCATATGGTTTCTTCTGGCCTTGTAGGGCTTGGGAGCTGACGGGATTCATGGAAAGCTCATGTGACACTGAGGTGATGCAAGAAGTATATGCCTTGCCAGATATAAATCCACATGGGGCATTGGGGTATCTCTGGCAGTCTCAGAGGAGATATGCACCCTGCTCTTTGAGAAAGAAATGGATAGCTGAGGCTAAATAGAACCACACTAGCAACCCACAGAGTAGTACTCTCCTGGGTAGCATATCCCTGCAGAGGTATTTTCCCTTGGTAAAATTTCCAAGAGATTCTGTACTTCAGCTGTGCAATATACTGGCCAAAATCTCAGAAACCCTGGAACCAATTTATTCCATCTGGAAATTAGTTTCAGCTTTTGTTGCTTTCAAATTTTGTCCAAAGCAGATTCAATTTCCTAAGAGAGGTCTCTGGTGCTTTGTCCTCCAGGATTTTCTATATTTCCAGAATGTATTCATTAAAGAGGTTAGACAATTATATATATATATAAACATACACAGAGAGATACTACATTAATATACATACATATATATTAAAAAGATAAAATTCCAAGGGAAAGGCTTCCTCTTCCCCCTTCCATTAATTTTCCGTACAATGGGTTTTTCCAGGAAAAACCTTTCTAGGTACAAATTAAATATCAGCACCTGATATCAGAACCTGATGCAGAGCTAAAACCCTCCCTTACTTGGTTTGTATTTTTACCTGCTTCCTCTCGGTATCAGGTAATAGTTTAGTTGTTTTGTCAAGGCGGCAGCTGACAGCCTGTTTAACCCTTTGTCGTTTACAAATAGTCAGAAAAAAGAAGAGAAGCTTAAGGAGCTGTATCCTGCATATATGTTAAAAACAAGCTATGTATGTTCGTTGTCAAAGCAGTGAATATTTCTAGATAATTTCTGACCAGCTGCTTCTGATTTGATGTTTTGGTTTAAAATAATTTAAATTATGTTTTACCTGAAAAAATGATTTGTTTTAAAGGGTGAAGGCTGGTGGAGATTTTATCTGGAGAGTGACAGCACTTCATCAGCAGAGCAGCACTGCGCTCTCAGGAAATCCGCCATCTGCTTGCTTCTCCACTTTTAAGGAATAGCAAATCTAAAATCAAGCAGTAATGAGAGCAAACACACAGGAACAGTTCTAATGGCTTTCACATGCAATGTGTTTCTCTACACAATTCGCCAGTTTTCAGTGTAAGTCACACTGCCATCCTGGTAACCAAGGGGAATCTGCTAGGAGTTTTCCATCCTATCCCAGCATAATCTGAAGTTTCTGAATTAAACTGACAAATTGAGGCCAAGGAAACTGTGAATGAAGTCTGTCATTCTGAGCATTGTTGCTCATTACTCAGGCATAACTATTAATAAGAATTATGCATGCACAGTGCATTGCACAATGTTGC
The DNA here is from genome assembly GCA_032164245.1 of Sternotherus odoratus. Classification (NCBI taxonomy): domain Eukaryota; kingdom Metazoa; phylum Chordata; order Testudines; family Kinosternidae; genus Sternotherus; species Sternotherus odoratus. The sequence continues at coordinate 37,073,669 of JAVMKO010000002.1, forward strand.
AAACATGCATGTGCTTAAATGTATGTGTGTGGAAAGTCCATTGACTTCAATGGAGCTATTCGAAGGTATGAAGTGAAGCACACATGTAAGTGCATGTACAATCTGACCGTTTGTTACTGGGTGTCAGGGTAGCCTTTGTTCCTGATCCCGCAATAAACTCTGCATAGGCCTGTTGACTTCAGTGGGCTTCAGACTGGTACTGCCCATGTGTGACACCTTGCAGAATCAGAGCCTAAATTCACTGTGGTCCCATCCACACTGCCACACCTGGCCACAGCAGAGCATGATCTATTGTATTTGTGCTGTATATTACAGAGCTCCATCCAAACAGTTGAAGGAATTTGCACATGTAGCTGTGGGGATCGATTTCACCTGTAACCCTCCACCCCATACATTTTACTTTTGCTTTATGACCATGAACTGACATTCATTCAAAGGGCCTGCAAAATTCTACTCTGACAAAAAAGGCACAGGCTAAAAAGAAAGATCTCAACCCATTCTTAACACAGCCTCTTTAAATAAAATGTACAGCCAGACCAATTTCAGTGACATTTAAAATGGGAAGAAAGGAAGGAAAATTCCTGTTAGGCTGAGAACTTTCATACCATATTCCAAAATAAATTGAATTTTATGGCCCGATTAAAAACTAGGCGTAAAATGGCAATACTACTACCAAAGGTCATTAGTAAAGCTAGCCACTGCCAAAGCTTACATTCAGTTTGATACCTGTCTGCTAATGGACAAAACATTCATTAGCACACCCAGGCTCCTGCTGGCTCCTGCATGGTGGTATGCTGCTAGCTTTGTGTGTCTTCCGTTGTCTTTCCTCTCATGTTTTCTCCAGCACTAAACTGCAAGCTATTCAATGGATTTCTGGCATCTCTGTTAAATTGTGGGAAACATGGAAATGATTAACTTTTGAACCACTAAACTCAAAACATTCTCTTGTACATTCTGAAAATGAAACGGGTCATGCACTAGCCAGGCTCCTCTGATGGAGTTCAGAAAAGGTGAGGGGTGGGGAGGGTGGGGAGGGGAAAGAGAGAGACTGGGCTGATCGGCTGAGATTTGGGTTTTGTTGTTGTCATTATATATCAAAAGGATGTGATCATCCTTTCTGATTGCTCTTTTCCTAGTAAACAACCTCCAAGTGAATTCATTAAATATTAAAGGACCCTGATATCTATTAATGTTATCGGACACATGAAATATGCTTGATGGATTTATTCTGCTGTAAAGGAACCATAGCCTGGTGTCCCTCGTGGGCTTGTGCTCCAGCTGTTTAAACTGTAATTCCATCACTTGCAGGAATGGTTGAGGCTGACCTCTATGAAATGTATTTGTTGCTGCTCAGCCTGTGAATTGTAAATGAAACCTTTTGTAATAATGTTAAAATATGCATGCAGAGGAATTAAAGCATCAGAGGTCAGCAGCAAAGGATCTCAGTGGGGTCGCTGTAGGCTCAGAGCAGCTGGCAGATGCACTCAAACAAAAATTATACCTAGAGATTGTTTATTGGATTCGGGATGCGCATGACTGGGCTTGATGGATCTACCACTCTGTCTATATGAATCTTAATCAATTTCAGATTCTTGCTTTCATTCCAATATTGGTGGTTTTGAGGTATTTGCTTTCTGGAAGAAGTAAGTTTCTAGTTGCCTTGTCCTTGTTCAGTGCTAAATTCCTTTACTGCTCTACATGGGATCATTAAAAGATGGTCCCACATTTTATGTCTTAACTCTCCCCTCATTGATATTTTTTTGTCTGTCTTTGCCAGTAATTTACCCAAGTGAACACAACAGTCATGAACATGGAGAAAGGGGGATGCACATGCTATATATGAGAACTAGGGTTGTCCAAACTATGCAGGTGGCTCTTACATTAGCCATGATATTTTGCTGCCATGACATCACTTTTTCTCACACCATGTTTGACATGGTGGGAAAGTCCTTGAATGTCAGGGGCTTTTTATAAACATTACAAGAAATTGTAAATGCTCCTAATAGATTTGTCTTTTACATATTTATGATACAAGGTTCAGTATGGAAAGAGCTAGGGTAGTTTCCCTACTGTGTTTTCCGCTGGTTAGTTGTCATCACTAACTTCAATATTAGCAGGTAATTGAATTTCAATCCCATAAGTGATGGGAATGGAGTAGACAGAGGTTTCACCAGGTTAGCTTATGAGGAATCATACTAAAGAAATTGAACTATCATTTTTAATAAGGCCTAGTCAACATCAGTGGGATGGTTTTCATAAGGATGGACTTTGCAATGTGAGTAAGAATTGGCAAGATAATATCCTTATCACTTGCTTTGGAGATCTAACTTTAAATTATGAAAATTAACTGGGCAATCTCAACTTAATCTCCAGATGAGAAAACTCACTGCAGTACCTGACCCAGTTAATGATTTGCCTTTGGATATATTAGGAATATCAAGAGTAAGGTACAGTGGCAGAATTGTGTGTGACATCTTGGACACTAGCCAGCCTGATATCTGGTTTACAGTTAAGTTCTTCATTTCCCATAACTTTTAAAGAAAGAAGAAGGAATCCTATTATCTAGCAGATTTTTATTAATTAGTAATTTTAACAATGTTGAAGTCACCAATAAATGTAGAAAATGCTTTATTTGCATCTTTTTCTGCTCTCTTTAATGAGCCAAAACTCCTACTGACTTCCATGACCAAAGTGACGAATAAAGCTCTTTGACAGAAATAGAGTAGAGGTAAAAACGATAGTATTCACATGAGCTCCACAGAGTTCTAATCAGATGCTGACCAGAACAGATGTAGAAGAGAAAATGAACCCAGCAGCCTGTCTTTACAGTACCAGTTCCAATCTACATGGTGATGGTATTACTGTACAGTCTGTTTAACCCACAACCTTTGAGACTGGTCTAAAATTTCGAACAAAGGAATTTACAAGATAAAAAAATACTTAAATAAAATTCATTACAGTGCATGAGAGCCCCGGGAGCAGACTGTGCACTGTGGGCCAAATTTTGCTGCCACTTGTACCAGCATTCCCCTAAATCAGCTCCAATTGACAGCAATGTGACTTTTGTCATTGACATCAGTAGGAATAAAATCATTCCCAGCAGATGAAACAGAGCAGAATTGAAGTCTGTTTCTTTAAGACACTGCATCTAGAATGTGTGGCAGCAACATTGTGCAGGTAGAGGTCTTGCACATTGACTTTTTTAAATTAAACGTTTTAAGAATTAAAAAAAAATGTTACAGCCACTTCTTTATAACCTATTTGTAGTGGTTATTAAGCCTTCCACTTTCCAGGGATCCCCTCCGCAGAGAATCCTAACACACAGCTCCAAGGCTGGGTCAGACCAAGATCCTTATAGATGGCATCCAAACCACAGTTCACAGTTAATACTGATACACAACTATTGGGCCCATCCTGCTGGCACTGAAGTGGATTACAAAACTCACCTTGATTAGAATTGAGCGCAAATGTGGTTGCAATCAAAAAGAAACTGGGAATGTAGCATAAACTGTTTCTTTGGCCCTGTCTTCACTACCACTTTAATTCGATGTTAACGACGTTAGGTCAAATTAAACGTGTACCTGTCTTCACATACATGCCCTTAACGTCGATGTAAAGGGCCCTCAAGATCGAATTTGGAACTCCTGCCTGACGAGAGAAATAAGGCTAATCTCGACATTCCAAGCTCGACTGTGGGCTAGTGAAGACGGAACCCGACATTAATAGCCTCCAGAGGCTGTCCCACAATGCTCCATTCTGACCGCTCTGGACTGCCTCACTACTGCTCCACTGTGACCGCTCTGCACTGCACTCTGAACTCGCTGCTCTGGCCAGGTAGATAAGACCCGGGAACATTTGAATACCATTTCCTGTTTGGTCAGCGTGCCAGCTCACCTGAACTGATCAGTCGCCATTCAGAGCAATCAGCAGCACTAGCCGCCATGCAGAGCTCAGCATCACAAGACTCCATGCAGAGCTCCTCTACCCTGGAGACCAGCCAGAGGAAAAGAGCTCCAGCATGGTCCACTCGTGAGGTGCTGGATCTCATCGCTATCTAGGGAGAGGAATCCGTGATGTTGGAACTACACAACAACAAACGGAATGCCAACACCTATGGAAGAGTCTCCAAGGCCATGCTAGAAAGGGGCCACAACAGGGACACCACACAGTGCCGCGTGAAAATTAAGGAGCTGAGGCAATCGTTCCAGAAAGCCAAAGAGGCAAACGGACGATCGGGGGGTGCGCCGCGGACATGCAGGTTCTACAATGAACTAAATCAGATAATGGGGGGCGCCCCCACCACCATCGCACCAGTCTGCGTGGACTCCGCAGATGGGATAATCGTCAGGGAGGAGACTGATTCCAAGGAGGACGACCATGAGGAAGAGGAACATCTCACGGAGCAGCAGGAGCCCAACGGAGAACCCGTGTTCCCAGAGAGCCAGGAGCTGTTTATCACCCTTGAGCCAGCACCCTCCCAAGCCTCCCAAGGGGGTAAGTGTTTCTTTTTTAAGTGATTACATGACGCGTGATTTTGTAAAGGAAGCATTTATTAATGAGTAACTTGCCCTAAGGACTTAGCGTGCTTTCATTGCTGGTCAATTTCTACTCAAAGAGTTTGTCAATATACTCCGGGATTGACCATAAGTCCTCCGCGGACATTTCAAGGAAGCTATCCAGGAGGTAGCGATGAATCCAGCGCAGCAGATTTCTGGGGAGAGCCGCCTTATGTGGTCCCCCGTGATAGGAGACCATCCCATGCCACGAAAGTAGTAAGTTGTCTGGTATCATTGAGCAGGCTAGCATTGTGGCGTATGGACCAGGACTTTGCATGGAGTCAAGGAGCATGCGCTCCCTATCTCTCTGAGAAATTCTCAGCAAAGTGATGTCATTCAGGGTTGCCTGTTTGAGATACGGACTGCAATTAGTAGGGAGATAAAGATTCCCAGCTGCAAAGTACTCTTTTCTGCTGAGGACCGACCAACCACCCCCCCCCCAAGGAACGCTGACCGCCCTCCACCCCCCCCCCCCCCCAGCCCGTAGCGGTAGCTATCAGGGAATCTGAACAGTCTGCAAGAGCCCCAAAAAGACCGTAGCCCTTAGCGAGAGATTTTTTGGCCTTTGCTTTGCAGTTTGCAGGTCAGTGGGCGCCACGCGGTGGGGGGAAGGGGGTGGGGCTACTCTACAATATGCAAGTGCCACTTACCATGGCCGGCTGCACGGTGATTTCAGAAGCCGTGTTGGGCTGAGGCACGCATATGTGTCTGAGATGCTCTGACTTTTCTGTGAGCTATTCAGTCACTTTTAGGTGTAGACATGACCTTGTACAGAAATCATATCAGGCCTCTGAATACTGAGGTTGCAAACGTCATAGTAAAAAAAAAAAAATAAATAAAAATAAATGGAGATATACCAATCTCCTAGAACTGGAAAGACCTTGAAGGTCATCGAGTCCAGTCCCCTGCCTACACTAGCAGGATCCGCCTGCCTACACTAGCAGGATTGAGTACTGTCCCCTGACAGATTTTTTGCCCCAGATCCCTAAATGGCCCCCTCAAGGATTGAACTCACAACCCTGGGTTTAGCAGGCCAATGCTCAAACCACTGAGCTATCCCCCCACCCCCCTAAAGTAAGTACCTAATGGTACTTCCATTGTGTACCGTCCGAGACTGCATCTGCCTCCTAACCTTGAATGTATCTGTCTCATAACTTTCAAACTTTCTTTTCCCACATTCTCCCACAGATGAACAATTATCTCAGAATCCCCCATCCTGCTCCTCCTCCCGCCGTGCATCGCAGATAAGAAAGCGTAAAAAGAAAACGCGAATGCGCGATGATATGTTCACTGAACTCCTGGAGAACTCTCGCGCTGAGGCAGCCCACCAGACGGAGTGGAGGGAAAGAATGATACAGGCAAGGAATCGAGAGAGGCAGGAATCGAGAGCCGCTGCAGAAAAGAGGGAAGAGCACGAAGAAAGACGCATGGATGCTTTGCTCCGCATAATGGAGGACCAGAGCGACATGCTGCGATCTCTGGTGGAGCTGCAGCATGCCCAAAGACCACCTCTGCAGCCCCTGTGTAACCACTTCCCCCCCTCCCCAACTCCCATAGCTTCCCCACCCAGACGCGGGGTTAGAACACGGGGGGGCAAGCTCCGTGGGCCACTCCACTCGACCCCACAAGCCAGCAGCAGCAGCAGCAGCAGCAGGCTGACGTTCTCAGAAAAGTTTTAAAAGCTGCTGTGTCTTGCCCACCCCTCCTCTCCCCTCTTTCCCCCCCCCTCTGTGCGCTCCTCCCCCACTGCGACTGCCGGTCTCCCTCCAGGATACCAGGACAGTGATCCCCTGTATTTGTATTTCTGATGCACCAATAAAGGAACCATGATTTTTCAAACAGTGTTTTTATTTCCTCTGCAAGCATGGGGAGGGGGGAGGGAAAGCATGGGGAGGGGGGAGGTAAAGAGGGTTCAAGGGCAGCAGGCTTAGAGCACAGCAAGGGAGCAGATTCTCAAACGCCATCTCGGGCACTCATAAAACTGTCTTTCAAGGCGTCCCTGAGGTGCAGGGCCTCACGGTGTGCTCTTCTACTTTCCCTGTTGTTTGGCTGCTCATAAGTAGCAGAAAGTAAATTTGCCTCTGCCTCCCAGCCCGCCATAAACGTTTCCCCCTTGCTCTCACAGATATTGTGGAGCACAGAGCAAGCAGCAATAACAATGGGGATATTTCTCTCGCTGATGTCTGAGCGAATCAGTAAGGAACGCCATCGCCCCTTCAGACGGCCAAATGCACACTCTACGGCCATTCTGCACTTGCTCAGCCTGTAGTTGAACAGCTCCTGACCCCTGTCCAGGGCTCCTGTGTAGGGCTTCATAAGCCAGGGCAGTAGGGGGTAGGCTGGGTCCCCAATGATAACGATCGGCATTTCCACCACCACCCCCCCCCCACGGAACTTTTCTGGTCGGGGAAGAAAGTGCCTTGCTGCAGCTGCCTAAAAATCCGAGAGTTCCTGAACACTCGAGCGTCATGAAGCTTTCCCGGCCACCCCACGTACAGGTCGGTGAAACATCCCTTGTGGTCAACCACTGCTTGCATGACCATTGAGTAATATCCCTTCCGGTTTCTGTACTCGGCGACCTTGTGGTCCGGTGCCAGGATAGGGATATGAGTCCCATCTATAGCCCCACCACAGTTAGGGAATCCCATGGCGGCAAAGCCATCTATTGTGGCTTGCAGGTTTCCGAGGTTTATAACCCGGTGTAGCAGCCGCTCGACGATTTCCCTGCTTACTTGCATCACAGCAAAGCCCACTGTAGACCGACCCACCCCAAACTGATTCGCCACTGACCGGTAGCTGTCTGGCATTGCAAGCTTCCAGAGGGCTATCGCCACTCGCTTCTCCACTGTAAGGGCCGCTCTCATTTTGGTATTCCTGCGCCGGAGGGCCGGGGACAGCAAGTCACAAAGTTCCATGAAGGTGCCCTTTCGCATACGGAAGTTTCTGAGCCACTGGGAGTCATCCCAGACCTGCAGCACTATGCGGTCCCACCAGTCCGTGCTTGTTTCCCTGGCCCAGAATCGGCGTTCGATGGCATGAGCCTGCCCCATTGCCACCAAATTTGACAGATTGTCAGTTGCCCTACTTCCAAAACCGGCAGTGTCCATGTCGTCCCCGCTGTGCACGTCCTTGTCCATCTCCTCCTCACTGTCGTTGGGTTCCAGAAAGCGCAGTTCTCCCCGGATAGCATTCCTCCTCTGCAGACGGTGCAGCATGAACTCCGCAACCGTGATCGAGGTCCTCACAACGGCCATTACTGCAGCCGTGATGTCAGCGGGCTCCATGCTTGCAATGCTATGGCGTTAGCACGGCGCGGAGAAAGGGCGCGAATTATGGGATGCCTACCTACAGTGCACCGCTCGTAATGGGGGTGGGCGGCGCGGAAAAAGGGCGCAAAATTTGGAAATGCCTACCAATAGTGCAGCACTCAAAATGGTGCCTGCTGGGGGATCAGGGAACTGTGGGATAGGTACCCAGAGTGCAACGCTCGTCATGTCGACGCTTGCAAAAGTTTTGCGGACAGACACTGTCGACTTGCTGTGCTTAGCTGTGCCTAGTGAAGACACACAAAATCGACTGTATACAGTCGCGTTCACAACATCAAAATAAAGGAAATCGAACTACCGCTGTAGTGAAGACATACCCTTTGTTAAGCAATTGTGTCATTTTCTTGATGACTTAGGGCTGTGTCTGTATATAATTTCTTTTTACCAAAAGGAACTTGAAAACCGTGGGCCTGATCCTGCAAATGACTCGTGTATACAATATTTACTAGCATGAGGAGTGCCACTGAAGTTAATGATTTACTGCTTTGAGTAAGGATTACTCACATGAGGAAGGGTTTTCAGCACTGGCCCCAAGAGAGATGTGAATACTCCTTCATGGGACATAAGCTTCAGGGAACTCAAAATAGGTTAATTCCATGCCTGACTCATTCCATGGACCATTTAACGAGAGCATCTGGAATTGTGCAGTCAGTGATGAACTGCCAAGAACTAAAAGTAATCATTGCAGCAATTATTAAAATTTACACTTATATTCTGATACCCTTGCTATGGGCCTTGAATTAAGTGGTCCAGAAAGCCAAGGACTTCCCAAAAACAGGTCAAAAGCCCTTTAAAAACCAAGATCCTTTTACTTCTATTAGCAGGCAAAGTTCCGAGACCCTCTGCTGCTCAAAATTGTTCTTATTATAGTTTATTATACATTTACTCAAGTGCATTTTTAAAAGAGGGTCCTGTAACATCCTTGTAGCATGTAGACCAAAAAGGAGGATGCAGTCATTAAGGGATCTTAATTTCTTTTCTGCATTTGCAATAATTCTGTAACAGTAAATAAGATAAGGATTTTGTGTGGACATTAATTTCCTTTAAATATAAAGGGGCCAATCCTTTCTCCTGGATCTGCGTGCATCCTTGCTTTTCCTGTATCACTGTGTAATCATTGTTTGGTGTGCATTACATGTCCTCCTCAGTGCCTGATAGACAGAGGAGCCAAGTCCTTTATGGGGATGCATGTATTCCCCCATCCTCTGCCAATTTAGGGTATTTAATCCTGCAAAGTGCTGAACTATCTAGTCCTAGTCCAACAAAGCATTTGAGCACATGCTTAACTTCAAGGGTGTGAATAATCCCATTGATGATAGGGCTTCTTGTATGCTTAAAGTTAAGCATGTGTTTATAATCTTGATTGGCTTGGGGGGGGGGGGAGTGGGAAACAGCATCGAGCATCAGGATTTGAGGCCTGAATCCAGCAAGACCATTAACCATGTGAGTAGCCCCCTTGACTTTAAAGGTATTGTGTACATGGTTGAAGTTAAATGTGTTTAAATGTTTTGTTGGATTGGGAAATTAGGGCCAGATTTTTAAAGGTAGTTAGACCTGAAGATGTGGAGAGGTGCCTAGTGGGATTTTTCCAAAGCACTCAGGTGCCTATATTTAGGTGCCTACCTATCTTTACAAAGCTGGCAGTAGAACATCATGGTCCTAGTTCTAGAGGTCCTGATCTCAATTCCTGGCTATAACCCAGAAGATGGCCATTATTAACTACTAGTGTAAAAGCCCGTGTACACGGGCCAACCGTAAGGGCTCTCGCCCCCCTCCCCCGCACAGCCCCCCCAACGCTCCCCCCTCGCCCGGCCCCCTCCCTCCTGCAACGACCCCCCCCCTCGCCCGGCCCCCTCCCCCTGTTCAGCTCCCTCCCCCCTCAACTCCTCATCATGTGCCCGACAGCCCAGCTAACTTTACATGTATAACTGCTCCTTGGTGCTCTAGCTCCGTGTGAGTGAGGATCGCTCAGGCGGGCACATGCAGCAGCCATTTTGTGCCTCCGAACTACAACCCCCAGCATGCCGTTCGTCAGGGCCGTCTCTACTGCGCATGCCGTTCGTCCGGGCCGTCTCTACTGCGCATGACGGCTTCACATACACTTTTCTAGCCGATTATAATATAGGATAAGGGTGGACCTGGGAGCAGTCTCTGGCTGGGAAATGAAATTGTGCTGCCACAGCATTGGGGATAGAAGGAGGGGGCCCTGAATTTGATGGGCAGCTTTGAGCTAGACATTCCCTTTATCCTCATCCTCCTTCTTTATGGAGGTCTTTGAAGGAAACTGGTGAGAGCCTCATAGAATTTTCCTCTTCTCTGGACCTCTCCTAAGGTTAGTCCACAGGGACAGGTAATCAAGGTCTGCCAGTGGGAGTATTCAAGGCGTTTCAAATTGTTTCTCTATTTAGTATTTTTTCAGATAGCACTTGGCAATTTTAAGCCTTATCCGGCGCATTAGGACTGAAAGTACAGAACAAGTGTGATTGAATATTTATAACTTACTTTTGGCTGAAACTTCTATAATTGCACTCTTTAAGTGGGAAGTATTTGTAATGAGGCATTCGTAGGTCAGAAAATGAGATAAAATCTAGCTTGTGCACTCCTTCTATTTACATGTTAGAAGAAATGGACTGTAAAATAACTTTGCAAACAAAATGTAACAGTGATGCTAGCGCCGGAAAAAGAACTCTTGTTCTCTTTTTTCCCAACCATATTAGCACATTGCTGTTACTGTTCCTGACCCCAAACCAGTGGTTCTCAAACAATAGGACAGGCCTCCCAAGGAGGTGCAGGAATGTTTCAAGGGAAGTAGAAACTCTGTGCAATTTTTTTTAAGCTGACTGTCAGTCAGCTGTTGGTTGAGGCTTGTGCAGAAGGACCATGCGTAGGTGGGGATGAAGGGGACAGGTAGATCCCCACCACTTGGGCTGTCCTTCCCTCCACACCCTAATCTGTCACCTGGAGGTTGTGGGGCTGTGGCTGTCAGCCCCAAGCTGTCTGCAACAGTGCAGAAGTAAGAGTGGCAATGGGACATTAAGTCTGCTGTGAAAAGTAATATTGACAAGTATCACTTTTCACATTGTCACCCTTACTTCTGTGCTGCTGCTGACGCGGCACTGCCTTCAGAGCTGAGCGCCTTGGCCAGCAGTTGGTGCTCTCTGCTCTGTCTTCAGATCCGGGTGGCTGCATATGTACTTGTATGTGTGCGGGGCGGGGTGTAAATGACTACAGACCCAAAGAAATGGGGGCAGATCAAATAAGTTTGAGAACCTCTGGCATAAACCAATGTGCATAAAGCAGCTTTTTACACAAAATGAATATTAGCGTTAGTGCATCTGGCTTCATTCTGAAACACGTTCAGCAAGACAAAAAAAAACCAATCCCTCCAGATGTTGCTGGTTGGTTCCCTTGGGGGTATTTGGATAGCTCTAAACACAAGTCTGTTGATACCTGCACCTCTACTTGTCCAAAGAGGAAACTACCAAGATTCACGTGATCACCCCCAAGTGCATGAGGTGATGAAACAAATTCAGCAAATCTGAATAGGAATACAGAGCAGAACATAGAACAAAATGTTCAGAAAGATTTTTGAGGCTATAGAAGTGACGCCGTTGGGAGTGAATAAGAACCTACATCCAGTTCTCAAGCCTTAAAATTCCACTTGTCTTGCAAGAGGATTTAGCCGTACGGGGGTGAATTCTATTGCATACACTGACTTTGTATAAAGAAGCTACTCTTTTGTGGCAGAACAGATGAAAATGTAAGTCTCCAGATCTGTAAATTGGAACAGTACAGTAGGAATTAATGAATCAATATAATCCTAGTGGTAAAAGGTTGTGAATTCGATTGCCCCACCTGGACATGAGCTCATACGCCATGCACTTCTAAAGGTGCCACTCTTATGCCTGTGGTGAGATATTAAACCAATGTCTCCTCTGCCATGGTCTGGTGGCCACCAGTGTAAAGATGATGACAGTGGCAGGGGGTTACTCTCTCGTCCTCTCACCCTTCACCTCCATCCCTACCCCTCAATTTTTTTTACACCCATGGCTATATAGTCCTGATTCCAAGACCATAGAAGGAAAAGGAAAGACTTCCGTTGATTTCAATGGCTTTTGGATCAGACTTTATGAGCACTATAAGAGCCACTGTATTTGCATATCCAGGACCGAATTCTGTTCTGTTATGCTGGTGTATATCTGGGTAAAAGCATTACCTCAGTGTGACTTATGGGGAAATTTTGCCTCAGTCACTGTTACTCTGGTTAAAATTGCATATTTTTCAGGTAGAGGGATTTGGCAGGTGTTTGTAGTCAGTGCCATGTTCCCTGATCTCATGCATATTATTTTCTATCTCTGTTTGTCTGTTTGTTTGCATATCAGAGCTTCTGCCTGAGTATAAGGGATGAAGCAGGCCTCAAATTACTATGCTTGAAAATGGGAGTATCTTGTAGTATCTTTTGAGAAATCTAATAGTTGTTGCATCTGGCTTTTTTAAAAAAAATATTTTATTCCTTTTTTATTATTTTTATAAGATAGGAGATGTAAGAGCCCCATGTTTTGATCATGTTGATAAGGACCAATGTACGTATATTTCAAGTTGTATTCAGAGATTTATTGTAGGAACTGTATACTACATAAGCAATAATGTGCAACAGCTGTGCATGTTTGGACTATGTCTCAGGTAGTGTCTTATTTTTCATGTAGACTGAAATACAGAACAGATATATATTAGATATTACTAATGAGAGGGACAATATATACTAACACCCACTCATATGTCTCCATTTATCAGCTCTCTACTGAAACCATTTAATAATTATTCAATACATTTAAAAATCAAATTTAAAAGTATCTTACAAATGCCACGTCATAATCTTGCTCACAGGATGAACCCCATAGACATCAATGGTGCTACTTGTGTCAGTGAGGCAAGCTGGAGTTGGTCTGTAAGGTATATATGTTGCAAAGAGGTGATCACATTTCTCTTTATTTTTATTGTTAGTCCATTAACTGAGATTTAGGGAACGTTTGGTTTTAATTTCCTGATAATATTAATCATACTAGCTGTAATTAGCATCATCAGAAATAATTTGAGAAGAGACCAATGATATTAAAATGTTGCTATCATGAAAAAGATGGCAGGAGGAGGATTAGGCTTCGCCAGGACTAACGTGAATGAAATAGTGACTCTCTTGTTGTTTTGCACTGATTGGAGGAAGAAGAAATGTGTCTGATTTGAGCTTATGCTCTTGATCTGGAGAACAGAAAACTTAGATATTGCATTGCATTTTAACTCCATAAATTATGTTCCACAGAAAAACCAGAGGGTTTGGGGTTTTTGTTTTGTTTTCACTTATGGAGATGAATCATTACTAGAAAATGTTTCCAGGAAATTCAATTTGACTGTCTTTGTGAACTCTTCACTTCCACTTTGCATAAACATTCAAGCAGTTGAACTACCGCTAGCTAACGTGAATTATAAATGCAAATTCTAAGAGTTCATCAAGAATTAATTACAAATTGTATACTGGATTATAATAGCCAAAATTTGAAATTCAGTATGTTGGATCGTTACACAAGCCATCCAATACACAAATATGAAAGTTCCTGTACTGAATGTTTTCAACGAACAGTTTAAACTATTGATATAAAAGAAAAATTCATAAACAAATTCAAAAATAATGTTAAATAATGAATGAATTTGAGAATTTTGCAAGTGGCTTGCAAACATGTCATGTTCATTAAGGAAGCAACATTTAGCTAATACATTGTTCATTATGAATTATTTTCTCAACTGTAATGGTTACTCAGATCAAATAAATATTTCACTGTCCATTTCTCCCCCCTTCCCTCCCCCATTTTTGTTTGCTCCTATCATACTTCATCCTATACAAGTATAAAACTGTTGTAAGAATCATTGCTGGGACTAACTGATTTGCACATGCAGATCAGATAGCTAACCATCCAACTTCTTATATTTGTATGTGTAGATATTAAAAGTTTAAAATTATAGGACAGGGTTATGTCACCTCTTGAAAGTCTGGACCAGAAAGTCTATAATCATATACTCAGAGAACTGACACGTATGAACAGTACTCTTGAAAGTTGATCTGTTTGGGTACATATAAGACCCAACTTTCTGTCGGATCACCTTAAAAACCTACATTAATTTATCCTCACAATTACAAGGTATTATCCCTATTTTATAGATACTGCCGGACTTTGAGTACTGAACAGTGATTTGCCCAAGGTCAAATTGTCAGCCCAATGAAAGTTAGTGCCTATACATGCATATAGATCTTCTGGATGCAGCAGGCTCTTATGAGAGAACAATATCAGAAAAAGGGTCATAAACTAGCTCTTTGTGGATGACTAGTCCCAAAGGAGAGATTGTTACAAAAATTTTAAAAATCAGCCCCCAACATTTCTGGTCACTTGAGAGTAACTACTGTAAACAATAACATCTACTGAAGATGGATAGAATAATGCTTAATAAGATTCCATTTAAAATGTTTGCAAAGTGATTCCCAGTTAAAATAACATGAATCATATGTCTTATTTCCTCAGGGGAGATGTTCTGTTAATACACCCTCTAACTAAAAACCTATAATGCAAAAGGACACTAGCATATGTCTGCCTCTCCTATACCTGTATTCCTTTCTACAACTCTGTGACCTATAGGCAAATTAGAATATTTAAGTTTCCTGATGGGGTACCATAGGTAGAGATGCATTGAGATTTACTAACTTCAATTCAAGGTGAACCCTTTGCTGCTTACTCCACTTCAGTTCACATATCATTTAGATCAAGTCCTCTGTCAAGCAAATGAATGTCAATAACAATTCTTTATTTGAATGACTGTTGCATTTGTCTCATGTGATGTCAGAGTGCCAAGTGACAACCTAGCTGAAATTATGCTTTGGACTATATGAAGTTTCAAATCATGTTTTTCTCTTTCTTCAAATTATTTTGGGAGGGAGGGAGGGGAAGGAGATCTTTGAATGAACCCAGACAAACATGTAGGCTTTAAATTATGTTTTGTGAACTGAAGCAAAGCTGATGCTTCCAACGAGCGTACATTTTGCTACTGTTTGCAAAGCAGAAGCATGCTGGCGCATTGTTGTAGGACATGAATTATACTTCTGTGCTCCTGATTTGTAACCACACCTGTATACCCTTAGAAATGCTAATAGAAAAATATGAATTTGGGCACAAAGGAGAATCTAATAAGAACAACATTTGAATGGGTAGGAAAATGTCTTCCCCTCCACCCCCCAGTCATTAGGACTGGAGGAACATGCTTATAGTAATTAGGTAAGATTGATTTAGAGGCCGAACACCACCCACAATTTGTGTAGTCTGGGGTCAGGCGGGCAGCTGCAGAAACCGCTCAGCTAATTATGAGAATTCACTGTTCGTTAATAGAATCTCTCTCCACAAACAGCAGCTGTGTGTTTGCTCACGCAGATTATTAATTCTGGCCTTGCCTCAGCTGCAAGTTTCTGCTGCGTCGAAAGGAATCCTCTGATAGAAGTGTCAGTTATCACCCAAGCGATGCCAAGGAGGTGAGGGGGAAGAAAAAAAGGAAAGAAGGGAAAATATCTTCTAATCACAGGTGTATGAAGATTTTTTGCATATCCCTCCCTTTTCTGCCTCTTACTCCCAAACAATTAAATGCCAATTTTGGAACTCATTAATCTGAAGGCAACCTAGCGAGATCTAATTTATACCTGTCAGGAGCAATGGGCAGCAGCTAATAGGAAAGTAATTGCAATAGAAGTCTGCTTTCCCACTTGATAGTATGCTTGCTTTTAATGACAAACCTTTGATCGTGCAACATCCGAACACTATGAGTGATCATGTTGTGTGTTGGAACTAAGTATATATGCTCTGTTTGGGAGAACACAATAATCACAAACATAGCTCATGAAGAGACTCACGCTCATGTTTTACTTTGTACAACAACTTTACATGAGAAATATGGCGTATAACCATTTGTGGGGAATTAAAATATTTTTCCTACAAGATAAGAAATAAGGTTGGTTTTCTATATATTTTTCTTCCTGTAAAAGAAAAGTGAACAGTGAAATCCTGGCTCTGTTGACAACAGCAGTAAAACTCTCTCATTGACAGAAGTAGGGCCAGGATCTCCCCCTTGGTTCTTAAATCTGATACCCATATAGAATATCATCACTTTGATTCCAGTGAATCTCATGGCTGAGTTGGGTTAATGGGATAGGATGAATTATCTATTATTTATGCAGGACACCATCCATCAAAAAGCTAGCCATGGTGATTCAGAAATTTTCCCAGAAACTCTGCAGTCTTGGTGAAAATAAAGTGCCCACATTATCCATTATGTAAAATGTCCACATTATACATTCAGCTGGAGACAGGGTGGGCACTCAGGCTACATGCATCTGTAAAACTAAATGGGGGGGGGGGGGAGAAGAGCCATGTTTTCCTATATGTGATGCTGAGTATAGCAGTAGCCATGGGAGTCAGTGGATACTAGCATCTGCTTTGTGATAGACATACAGCCTTCTGTAACACTGACTCGTGTCCTGTGACTGGGGCCAAACCATTGTCTTACAAACAGTCCTGTGTATCACATGCTTATTACATACTGGGTGAGAAAATACAGTGGGGGAAACAGATTTACAACAATAATCTAGTGAGAAGTGTGTTCTTGTAATGAACACATGAGATGACCATTGGAAAAACTAAACCATCAAGCTAATAAAGCCAGGCCTAACTAATCCCTGGTATGTTTCCATTGATTTCTACACTTCACTGAAGTTGTAGCAAGCATGAATTTGGCCCATTATGTTTGGTCTAATCTAACTCAGAAAGGGGTGGAATGGGTTAGTGGATTGATAGTGTAATTTTAAAAAACCTTTCACTAGAACTAATTGAAAACTGGCTTTTTTACCAAAAAAGAATTTTTTTTGCCAAAATTATCTTTTGACAGAATGTTTCATCAAAACCAGAAATGTTTGTTTTCATTCAAGAGAAAAGAAAGCAAAAATCATTTTCACTCAATATTTTTGCAAGAAAAAATATTTTCCTGATCCGTGCTCATTCTCACCTCTCTCAAGCTACTTAAAATAAAGCCTAAACTGGTAGTTGGTTTCACCCTAACCAACCTGCTCTCACTCAGCTCCCTAATGGAGCTATTCAATTACAGGATATAGCCAAGGCCTGTAGCCTTATGCAAGTTACTGCACAAGAAATCCCTAGAATTTTGCATGAGATCTTGAGTATCATGCAAAACCAACACTCAAAGGGTAGTCTGATACCTAATTCACACAAAAAAGGCATTACGCCAGTCACCCAAACTCCTTGGGCCAATTTTAATGCCTAAATTATTCTAACCTCAGAAATGTGAAGCTAACCCCAATGATGGGAATCTCTAATCCAGCGGTTCTCAAATTTACCTGAACCGTGACCCTTTCTTCTTCAGCTGCCTGGGCGACCCTTGTATGTCCGCCGAAAAGCCGCCGAATGCGGAAGTAATTAATTCAACGGCTTTTAAGCAGCGCCGGGAGCTCGCGACCCCACTGGGAATGCTCAGCTTGAGAAACCCTGCTCTAATCCCTGCTGTCAAGACTAACTTCCCAAAGCTGCAATTCTGTGCAAGAAACAAGCCAAATTATTTCTATCACACCTTCATGTTTATGTGCTTACTATTGGTAAATGTTAACTGTAGTAGACATGAATATAATATATATGAATGGTGGAATAACAGTAACAATACTGTACTTTCTGTATGGCTGAATGTAGGCATAGATAATACATATTATAGAAAAGTTTGAGTTATGGTAATCATAAAATCTGGGTAATGTCATATAAAATATGCTTCTTTTAAAGACAGCGCAATAAAAATCCTGCATATTGTAAATAAGGTTCTGCATCTACAAACCCATCACTATGGCATTGAGCAAGTAGGGGAATATAATATTTAAAATATGGCATGTTAGTTTTAGATAAATTGTCCATTGATTCTCATTTTGTAAAATTTTGTACAATTACATAGTTTACTGGAATACTATCTTTCTAGCTGGAAAAGGAAATTGACTTATGTTACATTTACTCTGCTGTCAATGAATAAGATTAGCATAGTTTAGTTTTTTAATTGGCATTTCTTCTTCGCTTGTTTTTAACTGTGATGAGAAACCAATTTAACCTTATTGTCTGATTCCCCCTATTACCTTGATTTTGAAAATAAAGATACTGGGTAAAACATTTTAAAGTAATGTATCAGAGTGGTAGCCGTGTTAGTCTGGATCTGCAAAAGCGACAAAGAGTCCTGTGGTACCTTATAGACTAACAGATGTATTACAGCATAAGCTTTCGTGGGTGCATCCGACAAAATGGGCATTCACCCACGAAAGCTTATGCTCTAATACATCTGTTAGTCTATAACGTGCCATAGGACTCTTTGTCACTTTTAAAGTAATGTAGGAATCTAAGTCCCACTGACTTTCAATTGGACTTTAACTGCTGAAGTCACTTTAGACAATTCTGAACATTCTACCCAGTATATTTTTTCATAATTTGTATTTGTTTGCATGGATTGCATAAATATACAGTGAGATTGCTTTATATCTTGTGTTAGCAACTGCAGTTGCTATACATATAATATAAGATTTCAGATTAGGTTTATGAATATGCAAAAAGGTTGGGTTCGGTCTTGTTATAAATGAAAGCATACTGGAACGTTTGTCCTATTGGATTCACCATGGGTGGCAATGGGTTGCATAGTAGTTGTTTCACAGGTGTAACAAACTCATTATTTAGGTTTGTCAAAACATGCTAAGAGTATTCCTAGTAAAAATGGAACTAAAACTAGACTGAGTAACTGCAAAATATCAAGTTACCTGAGCCTACCTTGTATGTGAGATAAATTACTAACTCGGAGTTGGCTAGTAAATGGCTGTTTATTTTTTAAATAGTATTTAAAGAGTTTTATTTAACCACTGCTTTCACTTACACTTAGTTAAAGAAGTGTATGCATTGAATAGCACAGCTTTTCATCTTCAGCTATGGACTTAGAAATCTAACCTTATGATTACCATGATATATATCCTATAACTTCAGTCTCACTAGTACCAATACATGCCACAAAGCTACTATATAAAGGACTCTGCTAAGTCACTGTAACATGGTGACTTAGTCACCTGTTCCTTGGAATGTTTTTTTCAATATCTGCCATTATGTCAATCTGAAACGAGAAATGGGGCTGCTGTTCCTTGCTTGTCTCTCTGCATGAAGAATATCAAACTTCTACGCTTTACCCAACAATTTTTAACTCTAGGGACCAAATTTGTTCTTAATATATTGAATTTTGGTTTCATAGGATTTGTTTCCTTTCAAACA
The DNA here is from genome assembly GCA_032164245.1 of Sternotherus odoratus. NCBI lineage: Eukaryota > Metazoa > Chordata > Testudines > Kinosternidae > Sternotherus > Sternotherus odoratus. The sequence goes on from JAVMKO010000002.1 coordinate 37,092,932, forward strand.
ATGGTATAATTTTGGCTTTACATATTCCATTTTTCTCTGTTGTCACCCAACCTGTGTTTAGGGCATACTAACAAAGTAGCAGGAAAAAGCCTGAAATTAACCTGAAGTTACTTCTTCATAAGAAACTAGGACCGTTATTCAACAGAAAAATCCTTAAAGACCTCAAAAGGCATATTAGCAAAACTGTTTACATAGTATAAGGAGTTTGCATCAATCACACATTCATTCACCAATTAAATGAGATTCAGTTCTCTGCTTTATTAGGTTAAAAAAGTACTCTTGAGCTACAGCCCATTACTTCAAACATAATCAGTTAAATCTGCCTCTGTTTAAAATTTGCATGAATAAAACGTATTGTGTCTGGCAATAAATTTTGTTTTCCAAGTGCAATAGGGATGAGGAATTGCACTGCAGTCCTGAGTTCATGAACTTTTCAGAACTTGCCTGTACAACCATGTTCAGTTAAAATTAGACAGAATGGTGTCAAATACACTAATCCGCTAAACAGAATGATTTATAGAACAATCTAGTAGCATAACTATAGAGTAATAAAGGATCTCAGACTACCTGGTTACAGTCCGCCTGACAGGATGAATCCACTAGAATTGGATTCATTGCTGATGTTGTTTATACATTGCTCTCTTTTTTCAGACTTCTCTTTTTTCAGACTTTCTTCCCTTTCTTTCTCTAAAGTGCTAGCTGTGTCCTGTAAAAGCCCCTTCCATCTCAGCTTCAGATCCTCTAGCTCCAGGTCTCCCATGTTGTTTTAGGCCACCCCCACATACACATGCATACACCCTTTTTTGTTGCAAACCACAACATTTCTCTTTTTGTTTTCTTCTAGACATCTTAACACTTGTTCTACTCCTAATGAACATAGCTTTTAGACCGCTTTTTCCTTGTTCCAGACTATAGGTCTTTTCATCATGAATAGGCCCCTAGCTCTTCTGTTGTCTAGATGGAGGCATCTCTCTTCTTTGGGCTCTGGCTATAAAAATCTTTTATCCTCTTCATTCCTCTCTTTTCTCGACACCCTAATGCATTCCCCTCCCCCATAACATATGCATACACTTTTTCATATTGGTCTATGTGTCCAGGTACTTATAACAACACCCATTGTCACAGTATTCTTCCTGTATCCAAAATTTTATCACCTTTAACTAGATGACTTCTTGAAACATAGTTCTGACACATTTGGCTTCAGGTGTGCTGGTGAATGGAAGGTCATTCACCTCTCTTTCCTACACTCACTGCAAAAGGCACAAATGAATAGCATTTAATAACATCTCATTTAAAACTTGACTGGAAAAAGTACTTAAGAATACACTATGAAGACAGTCCAGCATTGGCAGAGCAGTGGAATAGATAGCCAGTGGGTCTTTTCCATCTCATATTTTATTACTCTGAAGAAAAAAAATCAAGAGTTCTGTTTCTGTTGGAAAATTGCATACCCATGATACACAACTGGGTTTTATCATCTCCACATTCCCTCTGCACTTAAATGATCAACTACAATTATGATGACTTTAAGTTTTAATGTCATCCTATAAACAGTCAGATTTTTTTCATATGAAAGAAAGGTCTAGTTGGACAGTAATTATTATATGTCATTCATTGTTTAAAGTCTCAACACTACACAAATCATTTTTCCAGCTTGGAATAATTTGAATAAGGCCAACTGCATATTAAACCTTAATGTGTAATTGACAAAACAATACAGGGAGATTATATCTTATCATGTTCTTTATCATGTTGTATACAAAGGATTTTTACTACATGATCTAAAATTAAATACCCAGCATCCTTAAAAGTTTGGTTGAATTCCAAAGTATTTCATTCCTATACGAAAGTGTTGTTAACCCAGAAATTGAATTTGTAGCACTGCCTCCTGAGTGGGTTCTAAATATGTTGCAATACTGTGATAACTTCATTTTTGCAATCCCTTAAATAATAATTTCATTCTTGCCGATAAGTAGTTTTATTTAGTGTGGCTTTCGAATACTAACATTTGTTGTTTGTGCATCAGGTTGCTGAGCTTTTCATACAATGAGGATAATTTCAAGGTTATTCTGATATCCCCTGAAATACATTATTTAAAATATTTTTGAAAAAGGAAGTAAAAGAAGCTCCTCTGGGTAATTGATGTGCAGCAAGCCACAGCATCGGTTGTATATTCATTTTCTCCTATGTATGCAATTATCCACTCAGCCCGTACCCAATAATATTATTTTTCTTCCCAAGATGGAAGTATATAAAGCCATTAAAAATAATCCAAAGAATTCTATTTGCTGAATAAATTTTAATTTGCGTGGCATCAGGATTTTTTTATTAATGGGAAATAAATTATTCCAATCTTATGGAAGGCGACAAGTTAATAGCTTTGTGAAAAGTAATGGAGAGAAAATGATCTTGAAAAGGTCAGGTCTCCTGTCAGTGTCTTTATGCACAATTAAAACAAGTCAAGAAAGTGGCTATATAATCAGGACCATGAATATGCATTATATCCTAATGAGAGTGTGAAGATGGAGATGGGTTAGTGCTAAAGTCATGGTGAGGTGGTGACATAAAAATGGTAATTTGTGATGTAGTATTTAACTACGTGCTTCTATTTCCTGTGGGAAGATTAACTCATTGCTACCTAGCTAATCATTATTGTACCATTAATACTATAGCAAGTCCACACAAAATAATTCTCTTTATAACATTGTCCAAATTCATTCACATATCAAGTGCCGCACGATAGTCATGGCTGAATGTAGTTAAATATCTCCACTGTTTCTCTCTGAGGTGGTGAATCCCCAGAACCCCTAATACCGTAATGCTTGTTAATAGTATATGGTCAAATACATTTTCAAGCCATTAGCGGATTTCATTTATTGCTTCCTATAAATAACTTGGCTGGGCACTGGGGCTCTCCAGCAGGAGAACAGCAGCAGGAATCCTTCCCTTACAGACAATGGTGCGGGAACACTGCTGGTCCTACAGCCAAAGAGATTGAATAGACTCTGCAGGCCTAGAATCATCCCATCTGTGTACGGAGAGAAGAACAGGTGGATAGTGGCAGATAACTCCACCACACATGCTTCTTTCCTCTTCACATTCAGAGAAGGGGCAGAATCTGGATCATCACTTTCATTTTTGACTATATCCCAGTTCCAGTTAGGAAACTCCCTTGGAAATAGACATGAGCAGAAATAACCAATTACATCAAGAAGTTAACTTACGTTTTTATGTGGTTGATTTCCATCCTGGTAACATGCTCATTTAGTGGGTCCTGTTGCTGTTAATACATGTTATTGAGTCATCGGTGACTATTCTACATTTGAATTGAAAAGTGGTATGAGCATTCTGAGTCAGTGGTAATTTACTAAAAGATAATTATCACAGAGCAATTCCTCTGATGAGCTAACAGTGATTTATAAGGTTAAAACACCTCTCACAATGCTGTTTATTTGGGAATGACAGTAGAAGCCATTCACTAAAAACTCAATTCTGTACTTTATTAGAAACTAAGAATAAATAGAAAAGAGAAGGCGCAACTGGAATGGTGCAGTGCTTTGTATGGGTGGCAGGCTGTGTTCAGACCTTTCTGATTACACATCCATAGTTGTGTTCAGTTAATAGCTCTTCCCATATACTGGCTCATGTACTCTACACTATTTTGCCATTCTGCCCGTCCTAGAACAGGTTTCTTAGTTATGGCCAAGACATCTACATCTGACCTAAAATATGGGAGATCCAAAACTAGATCTAACATCACGTGTCCATTCAGGGATAGCTGTAATTGCAATTTCTTGTAATTGGGAAAATCCATCCACCAGTATTACTTATGCACAATTAGCACAGAAGGGCAATATTGGCAGATGGATTTCCCAATTGCAAGAAAAGTCCCTCTGTAAGCTGATTTAATTCCTCATTATTACATCACTGGAGTTGCCCCTACTCATAGTATATGGTGACTTCAACATCCATATAGATGATGCATCAGCCCAGTATAACCATGAAACTGCCTCAGGTAAGCTCAAAACTCAGAGCAGATAGACATTCTTTGCTTCTGATATTTGAGCTGGAATTAAAGTATGATGGACTGGATATTGTACACATGGTGTGAGCTGCTCACTGCCTCCTGCGTTTTCAGCTTGGGGCAAATAACCTATTTTGATTGTCTACCTTAGGAAACTGATTAAACTGAGGTGTTTGGACTTTTGGGGGTGAATATCATTTTTCTGACACTGCTCTTTTGAGAGATTGGTAAAAGTTTATAATACTCTTCTGATCTCCACCTTTGAGATGGTGTGGTCTTCTGAGTATCCTTGGCTGCTTCTTACTGATGAGCCTCGGCAGATGAAGTGTGTGGTTAGCCTGCTGGAGCCCTAGTGGACCAAGTCTTAGGCTGAAGATTTTGAAATAAATATTTTTTAAAGATTGTATACTATGGTTGCTCCATGAGACAAAGAGATTTTTTTCCTCCATCATAGCAGCTGTACAATTTTAAATAGATTTAGTCCCTCAGATAGATTGTCAGATTAATACAGATTTTCTTCTCTTGTGAGCCCTATTTTTGTGGCCTCCATTGTGAGAATTACTTATTATTATAGTTTGTTCAACAACTAAACTAAACTAGCTAAGTAGAGTAGATTTTGACTTCGCTGCCTACATTGATAATAGAAGAGCAGACATTACAGATCACACTGCCATCCACTAACAGTGGTGTGAACATTTTAGTGAACTACTTAATCATTTATCTACTGTTTCTGATGATGTCCACAAATTGCCCACATCTAATGTGCCTTCCAGTCCACCCACATGAGTTGAGGTGTTGAAGGCTGTTCAAGTAATGGAAAATGACAGATCTCCTGGTCCTTGTCATTCCAGGTGAAGTTTCCAAACATGAAGGAAATCTTCTCATTAACAGGCTCTTTTAGTTTCTTTTATATGTCTAACTTCAAGAAATTGCACTGCACAACTGAAGGATGCCAACATTGTCATTATCTATAAGCATAAATTCTCAAAGAGCGAGTGAAGTAACTACCACAGTACCTCTTTTCTCTTCATGGTGGGTAAGATTCTTGCATGGAACTTTCTGAACAGACTCCTCACTCAAATCATTGACAATGTTCTATCTGAGTCACAGTGTGACTTTCGTGCTTAGAAGAGCACTGTTGACATGATTTTCATCATTCAAAAATTACAGGAAAAATGTCTGGAAGCAACGTGGAATCTGTCCATGGACAATAATCAGTCTGTAATGTTGTTGCCCTCATGTTGCTCTGTGTTCAAAACAGGGACCTGTTATAACAACACATTAAAAAGCTTGACAGTTTCCATTTGCAATATCTGTGATGATTGCTGGGCATCAATAGCAGACCGGGTTCCCAACATGGAAATCCTAGTGAAAGCTGGTTCAGGTGGCATTGAGGCTCATTTGATCTGTGCCCCGTTGATATGGACTGGCCATGTAATTTGTATGCCTGCGACCACATCTATCAAAATAAGTCATATTCCAAATTAAGATTTGGCAATCATAAGTGTGGAGGGACGATGAAATGCTTCAAAGACACCTTGAAACATTTCTGACTCTATCTTTGAGCAACTGGTGATTGATTGTGTTGCATGGTGCTATTCATAAAGGATGGATGTCCATGACTTTTAAGATGAATCACATTGAGGAGCTGGAAGCACAGTGTCAGGTATTGAAACAACATGCTGCTCAATCAGCACAACTAGGCTAATAGCTCTGTACTTGTACAGTAAACTTTGTTCTTCCCAAGTTGGTCTATGATGTCACGTAATGACACATTAGTACAAGCTTGGGTTGTTGACATTGTCCCAGAAATCAATGGGACTAGAATCATCATCAGCGCCTGCAAAATCGTAAACAGATTTAGTCCATGAGATAGAAAGCTGGATTAACACCAATTTTATTTCTTGGGAGCCTTACCTTTGTGGCATCCATTGTGAGAATCATTATTATTTATTATTATTATTTTATTTTGTTAGTTTTTAGGAAAATAGTGCAGTAGATTTGGACTGAGCAGCTTACATTCATAACAACAGAGGATGGTCATAGGAGACGGAAATTCAAATTTTTCTGCTTGACTTTAGGGTAATGTTGCTCATCGAGATTATGGTTGTGCTGGAAGGAATTTGTTCCACAACCTGTGCATTGGATCCATGTCCTTCCTGGCTGGTCAGTGCTGCTAATGTCAACCCTTTCTTTAAGGTGGTCAGACTGCTAGGCACCTGTAAGGTACTATGCACACAACTTCTGTTCAAAATAGATCACTTGAAAATGAAGTCAGAATACTTAACTTGCGATGGATATATTTTAAGGGGGTTGGAGTGGCTACCCAGACAAAGGATTGAAATTTTGTGTTGAGATCATTTCAGACTATGAGAGCAGATTCAGTTGCATTTTGCCTCTTCTGTGAACCTTGTGAGTTTGGTCCCTGTTCTGTAGGAACATATTTCCAGCTGGATGCAGCAAAGCTACCTCCTCTTTTTCCCCTGGGGAAGCAGAACTCTTGCAGATTAATGCACATTGGAAGAAATAATTTGAAATACTCATGCACACTGCTGGTTTTGAAATTAACTGTAATCACTCGGGGAAAATGTCTAAGTGTTTATGTGGACAGCTCAAGGAAAACCTCCACTCAATGTACAGCCATGGTCAAAAAAGCAAGCAACATGTTAAATGCATGAGGAGTGGGAAAACTGAAAAAGTATGTCACTGTTATAATGGGTTATCCTTACATTAAATAGCATGTTTAGGTCTGGTTATCTCATCTAAAAAGGATATAGTGGAAGTAAAAGGATCCAGTGAGGGGCAATGCATATGATTACAGGTATGGAAAGACTTCTACCTAAGGAGTGATTGAAAAGATTAGGACTGTTTAGTTTGGAGCAGAGATGCATAAGAAGGGACATGATGAGGGTAGATAAAATTATTTGGGCACATCCATGTGTCGTGAAGAGCCACACTACACCAGCAGGAACTCAAGAAACTATTGTGATTCAACCAGAATTCTCTATATGGGCTCTGCTACATGGCAACTTCTCTGTATTTTACTCTAGCAGCTCTCTAACACACAAGGCAGAATTTTGCCCTTAGTAATCTATTAATTTAACAACAGATGAGGCATAAAGTTGTTGTGAACTAATTTAAACATTTTATTTGAAGCATGACACAAGTATCAGATTTGTTGAGCTTACTCAAATACCATTCCAGTGACCACCATGGAAGTGGCTACATGATACACACACACACACTGAAAAAGTACTACAGAATCCTTTGACAGGAACAGATTTGATCTCATAAACAAAACACTTGAAAACTTAAAACAATTTTTTTATGCTCAGAGCAGCAAAGGGAGAAGTCATTAAATATGACATATTAGCATTTTATGGACAAAAAAAATCTCAGTTCTCTGGAGACCAATAGAGAGAGACAAAAATACAGTATGCATGAAAATTAACAGCCATCAATCCCTGTACCTAAGGAAATATCCGCAGGACATTTTAAATCATGTAGAATTTGGGTATACTCATTAACCCCTGGGAGTTAACCATCTGGCATGTCAAATAGTGGTGGTGGTGGTGTTTTCTTTAAAAATCAGGCCATACACCAATATGAAACCCAAGCGATCTGCAATACAATTGTTAACATCTTGTGCTCTTCAATCATTCTGTGTTGCTGGATTGCAATACAGAAAAATAATATCTAGGGCAGAGAAGGAAATCATCCTTAAAACATTATTAGAGTGCCAATGACATTGATAGAAGATTACACAATAACCTTTTGCTTAAACTCACTCCTGCAAAGAGAGAGATTTCACCCTTTTAAACAATTATAACAGTATTCACCTGCATAGTTACACAGTTTCTGTTCTTTTATAACCAAATACCACAAATATAAAATAAATGCAGATGGAAACAATCCAATTACATGATCCCCTGTAAAGACTATATTTTGACAGAAAATTCATTATGTAGTAAACATAATTAATACAATAAATTAACAGAACTAATGTAACTGTAAAGTTATTATGGGAACACAACTATAGAATTTTCTTTATTAAATTACATTATAATTGGATTCAAATACTGTGTTGTATATATTAAATTACTGTCCTTGTATCACTGGTACATCAACCAATTTCTATTTCTGTACTTGAAACATTCAACTGCATGCTTGAGCAAAGTTTTCTGAGAATTGTGGGGTGCTATGAATTAAACCAGAGCATGCACCAAGCATGGGCAAAAATTTTAAAACAGCATGAATTGACTTTTTTGGTTTTTGTTGTTTCAGCTAGTAAAAAAATGAAAATATTTGAAATGAACCAATTTTTCATCCACCAAAATGAAAAATCAACTATTTTCTCAGCTCTACTCACTGTGGGTACATCTACACTACTTGCCAGATTGGTGGGTAGTGATCGACTTGTCAGGGATTAATTTTATCATGTCTAGTGTAAAGGCAATAAATCAATCCCCAAGCACGCTCCCCATCGACTCCGGAACTCCACCACTGCAAGAGGTGGAAGCAGAGTCAACGGGGGAGTGTCAGTGGTCGACTTGCTACCGTGAGGACGCCCAGGTAAATTGACCTAAGATACGTCGACTTCAGCTATGCTATTCACGTAGCTGAATTTGCGTATCTTAGATCGACCCCGCCCTCTAGTGTAGACCTGACTTAAGAGAACAAAAGGAACATCAAGTATTCAGTTCATGTTACACTATAAACTTCAGTCGACAAGTTATCTCAGCATAGAGCCGCTGCAGCTAGCATATCACTTATACATGTGTTCACTTGACTTCTTGCATGTATTTGCCAGGAATGCTTACATCGGTAAGTATCCCAATGTGCAACCTGCCATTGTCCAGTGTGCTGTCTTTTGGGAAGTGTTGTCAATGTGTGGTGAGGCAGAAGCAAGTCAGGCAGGAGTGACTGGGAGCAAGGGGGCAACTTCCCAGTGATCGGCACTTTCCATCGCATAATGTCATCTATATCTTAAATTTTTGTGCTTTTTAAAAAATCTCACAAACGTACATCACCCACCTCACTGACTCTGACAGAAGCACAGAGCCGCTACAGCTTTACACTATTATCATGAGTGTTGTAAGCACAGGACGCATGATCCTCCAGTATTTTCAGAGCTGTAAGAAAAACTGAATCAGTGGGGAACATGCCTAAATGCTGACGGCAGGAGGCACTGGGGGGAGGAGACAGGGATGAGCTGATCAGTGGGACCCACCGCTGGTGGGAGGTGCTGCAAGGGAGGGAGAACGCTGCTTAGGAGTGCTGCAGCCCACCTGGACAATTTGAAAAGGCCCAGCTGCGGCTACCGGCCGCCACTACCATGGTAGTGATGGCAGCCAGAGACCTCGGGTCCTTTTAAATCACCCAGACCCCTGGGCAATTGTTCCCTTTACTTCCCACTGTCCGCGGGCCTGGTAGCCAGTTTGCGGCTCAGCACTGTATTGATTATTCCCCTCCCTAGCCTTCTGATATCCAGTTCCTTCCCTTTAATGCAATACTTCTGCTGATCCCTGTTCCCCTTCTCTTATATCCCCATGCAATCTGTTTGTAGATGTCCACATTTCTACATTTGGTCAATAGCTGTGCATGTACAGCCCCTTCTCACTGGCCCAGGAGACCCAGTATCTCCTGTCTACACCAAGCAGGAACATATAGGAGCATGGTCATCTGGGCATTTGCACATGCTAGGAGCACTTGCTAGGCTAGACAATCAGGAACAGGCCTTTCAATAAATTCATGGAGCTTTACAGGGGAGATAGGCCTTCTGGCCTTTGTGACACCTGGGCAGTGGAGTTCACAATTGTGACCAAAGTTGTCAGTATCTGGCATTGTGGGACAGCTCCTAGATGATGTGTAGGGACAGTCTTTATGCAGAAGAATAAATGGACACAAATCAGACCTCAAGAATTATAACATTCAAAAATCAGGCAGAGAACATTTCAACCTCCCTGATCACTCAATTACAGATCTAAAAGTCGCAATTCTTCAATAAAAAACTTCAAAAACAAACTCTAGTGAGAAACTGCAGAACTGGAATGAATCTGCAAACTAGACACCATAAAATTAGGTTTGAATAAAGACTGGGAGTGGATGGGGCATTACACAAAGTAAAACTATTTTTCCCCATGCTATTTTTTCCCCTACTGTTACTCACACCTTCTTGTCAACTGTTTGAAATGGGCCATCCTGATTATCACTACAAACGTTTTTTTTTCTCTGCTAATAATAGCTCACCTTAATTAAGTAGCCTCTTACAGTTGGTATGGCAACACCCATCTTTTCATGCTGTGTGTGTGTGTGTGTGTATGTGTATGTGTATGTATATTCCTACTGTATATTCCACTCTATCTGATGAAGTGGGTTTTAGCCCATGAAAGCTTATGCCCAAATAAATGTGTTAGTCTCTAAGGTGCCACAAGTACTTCTCATTCATTTTGCTGATACAGACTAACAAGGCTACCACTCTGAAATAAGTAACTCAGTGTCTATACTTCAATTACATCGATCTCAATACATCAATCACGGCTTAATGTCTCTCTTTGAGGTGGTGTTACTGCATCTCTGCTTACATATGTGGGGGACAAATTTAGACATATGCACAACAAAGTCAACAGAAGGCTGTTTTTGTTGACCTAACTTTGTAGTGATTCCAGGCTTTAGGGGCAAACTAAACTTTGTGGACAAATAATGCAAGCTCTAATCAAGTAGTAAAGCTATAGACATGATTTGAGGACTTCAGTAGCTCAGACATAGGTTAGAGGTTTATTGCAGGAATGGGTGGGTGAGATTCTGTGGCCTGTGTTGTGCGGGAGGTCAGACTGGCTGATCATAATGGTCCCTTCTGACCTTAAAGTCTATGAGTCTATGAGACATGTTCCCACATGACATTCTCATAAGTAAACTAGGAAAAAGTGGTCTAGATGAAATTTCTATAACATGAGTGCACAACTGGTTGAAAGATCATCTTTCAAGGGTAGTTATCAATGGTTCACGTCAAACTGGGAGGACGTATCTAGTGGGTCCCACAGAGGTCATTACTGGGTCCCATACTATTCACTATTTTTGTTAATTACTTGGAAAATGGAATGGAGCATTTATGAATTTGAAAATGATATGAGATAAGGAGGGGTTTCAGGCACTTCTGAGGACAGGATTTAAATTCTAAATAATGTTGAAAAATTGGAGAATTGGTCTGAAATTAACAAGATGAAATTCAATAAAGACAAATGCAAGATACTTCACTTAGGAAGGAAAAATCAAATGTACAACTACAAAATAACTGGGTAGCTATAGTACTGCTGAATAGGATCTGAGGGTTATAGTGGATCACAAACTGAATATGAGTCAACAATGGCATGCAATTGTGAAAACAGCTAATATCATTCTGGGGTGTATTAACAGGAGCGTCGTATGTAAGACATAGGAGGTAATTGTCCCACTCTACTCAGCACTGGTGAGGCCTCAGCTGGAGTACTGTGTCCAGTTCTGGGCACCACCTTTTTGGAAAGAGGTGGATAAATCGGAAAGAGTCTATAGGAGTGCCACGAAAATGATAAAAGTTTAGAAAATTTGAGCTCTGAGGAAAGGTTTAAAAAACTGTGGCATTTAGTCTTGAGAAAAGAAGACTGAGGAGAGACTGGATAACAATCTTCAAGTATGTTAAGGGTTGTTATAAAGAGGACTGTGATCGATTTTCTCCATGTCCACTGAATGTAGGACAAGAAGCAATGGGCTTAATCTGCAGCAAGGGAAATTTAGGTTAGATATTAGGAAAATCTTTCTAACTATAGGGTAGTTAAATTCTGGGTGATGGGGAAAGTTGTGGAATCTCCATCAGTGGATGTTTTTAAGAACAATTTAGTCAAAGACCTGTCAGGGACAGTCTAGGTTTTGCACAGGGCTGGACATGATGACTTCTCAAGGTCCCTTCCAGTCCTACATTTCTGTGATCCGATGGACCAAGACTCTATCTCAGTATTGAGGAGATAATGCCTCAAACTGCAATTGTTTCTAAAGAAAGAAATGGATTTGAGCTCTGGAAAGCTGTGTGCAAAACTGTATGTTACATTTATCTTGCAAACTAAGAAGGCAATGCATGCCAAAGCTACTATAGCAAACACATTTGATCAGGGCTTACCAATTTCCTCATAACTTTTAATTGCAAACTTGTCAGGGCTAACTTTTTTAGGGTTTTGATATACTCAGGAATCAGTAACATCAGTTTACTTGAGATACCATTGTTATCTGTAATCTGTGCAATTAAGTGTATTCACCGGGAGTGGCAGAAATGAATCCACCTGAGTCTCTCCAGAGATACAGCATGTCAAGTAAATGTACAAAGAAGGCCTAGCAAAAGGTTTTATCGAAATCTGCTTTAAACCCACCAGGCCCAAAAGGTTCCCTCTGGAGAAAATTTTTAATTAGTGCATTCTTATTTCTGACTGCAGGGAGAATCAAAATCCCCCTCCCCCATTCAGATAACTGAGACAACTTGAGGGTATAGAGAAATGCCTGTTCATGATGCCTTGTTCTAATTTTCTATATAACTGCCCATAGCATTTCTGAACTATTAAGCTTAATAAGGTCTCATGGGTGTGTGGATGTGAATGTTTTACCCCACAGAGGTCCTTTAACTGCTGTTATGGCTGTAGGCTTATTGACAGTCAAACAAGTAATCTTCCCATCTTATACCCCTACTGGTACAGGCACTAGCTAGTAAAAGTAATGGATAGCTATTCTTTATGGGTTATGAGTGAGTTTCAACAGACTGCACAAGGGGCAACTCCAGGCAAAGAGGGGGCACATCTAAATTTTTTACCACCTTTTCTAATCTTCTAACTCTGTTCTCAGGATCAATCTGTTTGCTGTAGCCCTTGTACTTTATCAGGATGGTATAATGTTGGCACTCCTGATAAAAAGCCTTATCAGATGCCTCCAGAGAGAGTTGAGAGGAGAGAGTTCAGGCTATACATTCATTTCCATACATAGTAGAATCTGAAATGCAACATACTGGACAGATTCTTAGTTCCAACTTATAGAATATCTTTAAATATTATAGAAAAGCAAAGAACCTGTTCATTATGCCCTGGTTATTTACCCAGCAGTGATGACCATTCTAAAAGAAAATATAAATAAAAGCCACTCAGCAGGATAGTTGGTAGAGTTGCAACTTCTCTACAAAATGATGTGCTTGTTTCTGCTATTACCTTGTCTTCTCTCTCTCTCTCTCTCTCTCTCTCTCTCTCTCTCTCTGTCACTGTAAATCTGTTTCATCCAACCATTGTAACTTGTCACAAACCTACATACACATTCTCTGGAGCGTGGACTGCCTTCTTGTTACATATTACTAGTATCACAATGGGGCATTGCTCCTTGAATGGGACTCCTGGGCACTACTGTAAGATGGATAATAAAGCCTACTCCAAAGGGAGTTTGAACATTTAGTGAAGTGCTTTGAGATCCTTGGATAAGACGTGTATCTGTGTTAAGTGAGATCTGACCATTTTTAATGATCTCCATAATTTCAGTCACAAATCTTCTGTTTTCCTTATTAGCAGAGTAACTATGTCCTCCTTGTGTCTCCCATTCTGGTGGCTAAAATATTTCCCTCCCCACCACCAGCCTTTTGGATTTGTTTAAGGCAAGTTCCTAATTTCCAAATCCCAAAATTCATTGAAACACATCTCAGGTTGCCACAACTACTAGGATATCTTTGTTGTTGCTGTTAAAGTGATGAAAATATTCTTTACATTATAGCCACTGTCCCGCTCAGAGGCAGATTAAGGTATATAGGGCCCAGGGCACAAAGAACATTTGGGGCCCTTTTATTTCCCCCTGCCATGAGACCACACCCCTGCTCCTCCCCCCTCCCCTTTGCAAGGCCCTGACCCCGGCCTAGCCAGGAGCCAGGCCATGGTAAGACCTGCCCAGGGAGCCCAGGACACTATGGAGAGCCCTGGACACTCCACCTGTCCTGGGTGGCATGCCCGGGGGGCAGGGACATGGGCCAGGGGCTGCTCTTGGGCACCCTGGCCCCCCCATCCAAGGCACAACTTCCCAGGCTCTCTGGGAGGCTCTTACCACAGCCTAGGGCAATGGTCCCCAAACTGTGGGGCATACCTGCATGTGGGAGCACGGATGAACATTTGTGGGGGGGAGGCACAGCAAGGCTCACCACAGCCCAGCCCCCAACTCTGCTCCAGCCCCACCCCATCTCTTCCCCCAGCCGCAGTTGTGGCTCCCGGCCACACCCGCACTCAGAGCCCCTGACTGTGGGCCCAACCCCACTCCTGGCCCTGCTCCCTGGGAGGCAGGAGCAGACCCGGTAAGTGGAGGGTATGACTGAAAACGTTTGGGGACCCCTGGCTTAAGGTGACCATACATCCCATTTTTGCCCCAGACATCACAACTTTTTTGGCAGAACTGGACATTTGTCCTATTTGCTCTTGCTAACTGATCAACTGTTGCCAACTGTTGGCAAGAGCAAATGGGACAAATGCCCATTTTGCCAAAAATGGCTGAGAGGGGTGAGTGGTGGGGCTCAGGCTAACTCTGTGTGAGGGATGTTGGGGGTTTTGGCAAGTGGCTCAGACAAGACCCACACAGGGGAGGGGAGAGAGCCAGCTCCAGGAGGGGGAGGGGAGTGAAGAGGAGCTCAGGCCAGTGCCAAGGGGAGGGTCTCGGGTGAGCTTGGCGGGGAAGAGAGGGAAAAAGAGAAGGACTCTGGTGAGCTCCATGCCATGCAGCGAGGGAGAGGGACTCAAGCAAGCCAGCTCCACGTGCGGGGAGGGGGAGAGGGCCTTGGGCGAACAAAATCTGTGCTGCGGGGCATGTGGGGAAGGGAGGGGAGCTTGGTCCAGCCCCATTGTGGGGACGGGGGAGGGGAGGGCAGGCTTGGGACAGCTCAGTTTGGGTGAGCAGCTCAGCCTAGGGGAGGGGGGAATATGCCTTGCTCACCCTACCACAGGTTTCCAGCTGGGCTGGAGATGAGGCCTTAAGGGAAAGAGGAGGAGAGGGGTACAAGGAGAGGAGGAGTAGAGGGCTGGGCCAGAACTCAGGCCATTCTTGCGGGGAGCCCCAAACATATGGCCTCAGAACTGGTTGAGTGTGTGTGTGTCTGTGTGTGTTTACATGGAGCATTTTTACCTAGTTTAAAACTGGCTTTCAAAACATCTGAATAACAAAATAGCAGTTGGTTTGTAATTACTCTTAGTTAACTTACTGAAAAAACTATGTACTATATCTGATGGGTTTTCTGATGAAAGCTGTAATGATCTAAGGCCACCATGGATTTTATTTTTGTATCAAAATCTAATTGTAAATTTCTTTAACTAGCCCCAGCAAAATGACTTATTTTGCTGCTAATCCCACCAACCTTTCACAGGAAAGACAAAAAATACTAGTTGAAAGAAATGGTCTCAGGTGCAGTTTGGAATATACTTTATTGATTTACCTCTGCCATGTAGCTAACGAATATGTTACCAGCTTCCTTCAAAGCTGCTTGATCAAATCAGGAGAGCATTTTTTTTCCACTGTCAAATGATTGAAAATTGTAGACTGCCTTTGTGCCTGTTTACAGAGGAGTTACATGCAACCTTGCAAATGAGGTTTAACTTGTGCATCTCAAAGCCACTGGTGCTATTTGAAAGATCCAAAATATAAAACATGTTGGACTTTCTCCTTTTATTGGTGAACACCACTTCACATCTATATCTGAATGAGAGTTGACTTTAAATGAAAAATCCCTGAGTGTTTAAGGTGTTCAAAAAATGAACAGTTTACATTTTTACAAATGGCTTGTGTCTTTATAATGGGCCACAATAAATCTCTGCCTCCAGATTCCATCCCTTCCCACCACTTAACTAGGTGGTCTTCAGAATCCTGATAAAAAATGTGATTTGAGCCCAGCGTTTTGGGGCCAAACTCCCAGTCCGCTTTCACACCATTAAAACGTATATATTTTTGTCAGGTTTTCACAACCCCAGTACAGGGAGGGTGTTAAAGCCAGGATAGTCCTGACTTAGTTCTCCCTCTGCAGTGTAAATCAGGAGTAACCCCCCAGAAGGCAATAGTTTTACCACTGTAAAGCAAGTGAAAGTGAGATCAGCATGTTTGGTTATCTGTAGATTACCCGGTAATTTGTCACATATGGTATAATATAGCTAAAGTTTAAACCAAAACCACTACCCAGTAATCACGACCTGGATTTTTCCTGTTATCATTCCATTTTACTGCTGTTTGAGAGGAAAAGGAAGAAAATCCACAAAGGGAAAAGAAACAGTTCCAGTCAGCTATTGAGAGGGGGTGTTCCTTGCCCTCCTTGTTCTGAGGCACAAGGGTTGGCCAAAATCCTGTTGGTAAGCACAATCCCTGTGCCCCTGTCATTGCTGTGGGTGCTAGATGTCTGAAAGGCCATGTGGGTAGGGTCAATGCCACTTGTGTCCATCTGGCTCACAACAGGGAGCATACGGCACCATCTCTAAAGATGGCTACTGTTTTCTTTAACAACTCCAGCATGCGCTCCCCAGGAACCTGCAGAAGGAATTCTGTCTGACTCAGAAAGATTCTTCCTGGGGTCTCTGGCTGCAACATGATTCCTCCACACCCATTTCAGCATGCCTGAGGGAGAGCAAGACAGAATCTGGTCCAAAGACAGCAGTAAGAAGAAAGGCTTCTTAACAGTGTTAAGGTCCTGCTAAGACCTTTTCCTCTGATCTCTTTGCTAAGTCAAGCAATTGCCACGTGCTATGCTCCGCAGATGGCTCAGCAGTGCAGTTGCACAAGTACAGCTGCTTGCTATAGGGTGGGCTGAAACACATCGTTTGTATCTGGCCCACATATCTGGCACCAACTACTTCAGCTGGTATCTGTTAAACTAGCAGATTTTTAGTAAGAGGGGGGAACTGCCAGTCAATATTTTAAAGCAAGAGATGCCCATGTCCCTTGGCACCAAAAGCAAAATGATAATCCTCCTCTATAACAGATTTCAATGCCTGAGCCAAAGACTCCATTTCCCTTTTGCTCTCCTGACTGTCACTAATAGACTCCACAATTGGGTGTCAGATTGTTTAGTCTAGAATTAGAAAGGCATTTGCTGATACTTCCTTGCCTGTTGGCTATAGAACAGCTCAGGGTTTGGGGTTTTTTAATTTTATTTTAAACTGTTCTCTGTGACAAAATGGGACAGAGGGCATCAGTGCCGGCTCTACTATTTTTGCCACCCCAAACAAAAAAAAACAGCTGCCACCCAGGCTGTGCTGCCCCAATTCCAAGGGCCTCCCCAGGCATGTGCTTGCTCTGCTAGTGCCTGGAGCCGACCCTAGAGGGAGTGTACTCAGAGCCTAAAGACAAAAATAACTCAAAATAGGCTTTATTAGCCCCCGTGACTCTACAGTTATGCTTTCAACAAAGGTAGCTGGCTCATCTGGGGCTATAGAATCAGGCTGGTCACCCACCTGCTTTGCAGTTAGGATGCAGGCTAACTCACTCGAGCGCCAATAGTCCTCCAGTGCCTTCCCACAATTCCCACCATGTGCCCAGAAGAACAGAGATTTTCTCCTACAATTCACTGCTAAAGAATCATGGAGTGGCTTAGCTCACTGCAGCACCAAGAGCCATGGGATATGCCCTAGAAGTCAAAGCAACACAATCTAGGTGAGTGCAGAACCTGTAACTCGGGTATAGCTTTGCAGTGTAGCTGCTTAGGCTAAGCCAGGTGCTCTGACCACAGTGCTGATTGCCCAAGTTAATCACGCAGGAAAGATGTAACTTCAGAGAAGGTTTTGTCACTTTGAGAATCTTGAACTCCTTCACTGCTAGGCTCCACTACACTATGGTGAGAAAACACGACAGCCTCCTTTAGAGACCATTGACAAATTATTGGATTATAGCATTATAATTATGACAGACTAGAGATACAGAATAGGATTGTGGAGTTATGTTTTTCCCCTGTCACCTGGATGTTAGAGTTTGTCTAAACTAGACTTTTTAACCTGGAGTTATCTAGCTGCTGATTAACTCAAGGTAGTTAACATGTTTGTAAGGCCCACATGTTTATTCCAGGACACAACAGGCTCTTTAGGGCTTGTCTTCACTTGAGCCGGGAGGGATCGATCTTTTGGTGATCGATTTATCGCGTCTCGTTAAGACGCGATAAATCGATCACCAGAGGCTCCCCCGTCGACTCCGGAAGTCCAGCTCCTCAAGAGGCGCAAACTGGAGTCGACGGGGGACCGCGCCGCCGACCGCCACCGCCATGAGGATGGGAGGTAAGTCGGCTGTAGAGACATCGATTTCAGCTACGTTATTAACGTAGCTGAAATTGCGTATCTACAGTCGATTTCCCCCCCTAGTGGAGACCAGCCCTTATTTATTAGTCTAGTAACAAACATTTGTAGCCTGGAACAAAATGCTTGTCCACACTAGCCTTGGCAAAGATGATAACTACCTCAAGTTAATTTGCAATCAGGTTGAGATAAAAAGGTCTAGCATGGACAAATCTTTAGGTAACACTGAAACCGTTCAGCAATACTTCAGTACTTTAGAACAGCATTCCAAAACCTTGGTGCAAAACAACTAAAGAACCCTACCCACAGGGCTGAACATCAGGGAGCAGAATTAGAGAGAAGGTTGGCATCTACAGAATACAAAACAAGACTAGGTACATAAGCTGAAAGAGGTGGTCCTCAGAGGCAAATGCTATCATACTTTTGAAGTTGGTGTTTTAAATATTCAACTCAGTTCTCTGTGTAAATAGTAAGCCTGTGTGTTCTATTTATGTGATAGTATGTGTAATATTATAGTTCTAATTTATTCAGTTCCTGCTCCTTCATTATTATACGTTAAATGTATTTGTAGTTTTGCATATTTTTTTAATGTATGCACTAGTCAAACTGGTCTAACAATGTGGGGAAAATGGTCAAAATGGCAAAATAATTCACAAACAATTATTTGATCCAAAAAATGCCAAGAGTCACTATGAATTATTCACCAGTTCTACAGACAGCAATAATGGCATGGGGACTGATTCTCCATTGCCCTTCACCTTGTATAGTCATTTACAGGCATACAAAATGAGTGTATACCAATACCATTCTGAATTTAGTAGCATTTACACATATTCTACTTAGGCAAAATGCCTACAAGAGCTTGCAGTCTAAACAGATAGCTAGAATTGCAAGACGGGTTATGAAATGAAAAATACAGCCCTGTTATAACTGTAACAATAACTGGTATGTTTTTACATCAAGATGGCCAGTTCTCAATGCAATTATGTGTGTGCACACTGCATGCACAGTTCACTGGAAGGTTTTTCCCCTAGCAGCACCCATTAGGTCAGCTCTGGAGCCCCCTGGAGTCACACCTTCTTACTGTCAGTGGCAGTCATCGGAATGGTTCGTCTCTCATCTTCAACGAGCGATCCTCTAGCGTATTTTCTGCAAATAGTTAAAGATAGTTTACAAATTATTGTAATTAGTTAGTTAGACATCTGTACTTGGGGTACTGGGAAGGTGTTTCTCTCCCATCCTTCTCTCCCCTGTGTCAGGAAGGCCTCAAGTCCTGGAAGTTCTGCATAGCACACTCCATATTTTTGGAAGTGTCCTGTCTTCCAGGGTCGCAGAACGAACTAGCAGACCACCTCAGCAGGTCTTTCCACAAACACAAGTAGTCTATCAGCACAGATGTGATAAAAAATATCTTCCAGTGCTGGGAAGTTCCCCAGATTGATCTGTTCACCACTAGGGCCAACAGGAAATGCCTGCAATTCTGCTCCTTCCTAAACCACAGCCCAGGTTATTGGCGGATGCATTTCTTCTTCCATGGAAGGATTGTCTGTTCTATGCATTCCCTCCCATACCACCGATTCACAAAGTCCTCCTAAAAATCCAGAGCAACAGAATCTCGGTGATCCTGGTAGCACTGGCATGGCCATGTCAACATTGGTGCAACATGGTCACTCTACTGCTAGTTCTGGACCTCATCACTCAACATCATGGAAGTCTCTCCACTTCACGGCTTGGAAGCTGCATGGCTGACCCCACTAGAGTTTACATGCTCAGACCCTGTTAGGGAGGTTCTTCTGGATAGCAGAAAGCCTTCAACCAGAGCGACTTACCTAGCCAAGTGGAAGAGATTCACAATATGGTGCTCTCAAGAGTCGTAACCCTCCAACATAATTGTCAGTCCCCTTTATCTTGGACTACCTCCTAAAGTTAGAATAGCAGGGCTTGTTTCACTCCTCAATAAAGGTTCACCATCTCAGCTCTTCACCAGGAGAGCATGTATGCACCATCTTCATTAACAAAATGGTGCGGTGCTTCCTCAGGGGGTTAGGCACATTATATCCTCATATTCACTGGCCTACCCTGCACTCGGGACCTTAACTTGGTATTCTCAAGGCTGATGGGGCCCCGTTTGATTCCTTAGCTACGTGCTCACTCCTCTACTTTTCCTACAAGGTGGCCTATTTGGTTGCAAAAACATCAGCTAGAAAGGTGTCCAAGCTCAAGGGTCTCTCATCCGACCCCCCCCATATACCATTTCTTACAAAGATAATGTGCACCTGCCACCCCACTCAGCTTTGCTCCCAAAGGTGGTCTTGAGTTTCCACACCAATCAAGACATATTCCTTCTGGTCTAGCCAGAAGCAGAGCTCCATTACCTGGATGTGTGACATGCACTGGCTTTTTATATTGAATGAACTAAGCCGTTCTGTAAATTGAACCAGCTGTTTGTTGCTGTGGTGGACAGGATGAAAGGCATCCCAGTCTCCAGGCAAAGGTTATCATCATGGATCACATCCTATATCCGGGTTTATTACAACCTCACTAAGGTCCCTGCCACCTCTCTGACTGCCCACTCCACCAGAGCTCAGGCATCTTCGGCAGCCTTCCTGGCTTAGGTATCCATCTAGGAGATATGCAGAGGTTACGTGGTCTTTGGTCCACACCTTCACTTCAAATTATGCCATTACCCAGCATGCCAGGGATGATACAGTGTTCAGAAGGGCTGTGCTTCAATTAGCGATTCCATAAACTCCGATCCCACCTCCTAGTAAGTCACCTAATTGGGAGTCACCTAATTGGAATCGATGTGAGCAAGCACTCAAAAAAGAAAAAACAGTTACTCACTTTCTCATAACTATTGTTCTTCAAGATGTCTTGCTCACATCCATTCCACCCCACACACTTGCCCCTCTGTCAGAGTATCTGTCAAGAAGAAACTGGAGAGACGGCAGGTCGGCAGGGCCCTATATGCGGCGCCATGAAGGTAAAATTTCATGGGGCTCCAGAGCCGACCTGATGGGTGCTGCTAGGGAAAAAGCCTTCTGGCGAACTGTGCACGCACGCAGTGTGCACACACCTAACTGGAATGGATGTGAGCAACACACTTTGAAGAACAACAGCTACGAGAAGGTGAGTAACCTATTTTTTTTCACCGTCAGCTAGTCAAGGTATTCATCAGGTGAGGGATAAGTGGTTGACTTCAACTAAACACATCAAACTCAAAATTATAGTCCCTTATTTCCATTAGTATTTGCTTTGTATTGGAGATGTTTGGTCACCTAATTAGTTAAAATTTCACTGGTGGGTATCTAAGGGTTAATCTAAAGTATTCTCTTTTCTGTATGTGAAAAAGTGGTATAAAATGTCTTTGAAATTCTTAAGGACCTATAACTAAGCCTGAGAATTTTTTTAAGAAGGCCACAGAGGACGAAATTTCAATAATCCTTGAAGAAATAAAGGAAAAATGTACATGGGTCTCTGCAGCAGTAGCAACGTGACTGGGTGATATGTCGAAGGTGGAAACATTATATGCTGTCCTAGAAGCTGAGCCAGTATGAGGATCAAAACTCAGTTCTGAATCAATAAACATGACAGGACTCTTCACAGTATGAGTGAGCTCAAGATGACACCTCTCCAATATAAAATGAGTAAGAGACAGTTGTTTTA
Source organism: Sternotherus odoratus (assembly GCA_032164245.1). Lineage (NCBI taxonomy): Eukaryota > Metazoa > Chordata > Testudines > Kinosternidae > Sternotherus > Sternotherus odoratus. The sequence goes on from JAVMKO010000002.1 coordinate 37,114,922, forward strand.
GCTGACAGGAAGCCCAATTAGAATAGCCTCTGTCTTTCCAACGAACCGCAGGAAGTCATTAGTCTTCCTACATTTTAGAACTGACAGTCTCAGATAGCACCAGTATTACTAAGGGGCCAGTAGTATAAATTTAATTGAGAAATACAGTGCACTTGCATATCACCATTATCACTCGTATGAAAACCAACAGGAAATCCACAAATTACAGCTACCACCAGCAACATCCAGATCAGAAACAGTATCAGACTAGGAAAGATCTCCCACTACACCCCAATTTGGCTCTATAAAAAACTGATTGGCAGCTGTTTGCTGCTATGCACTAACCTTACTGATGGTAGGCACCTTCAAATACCATCTGGAAAGGTGAGGTTGCTACCACCTTACACAATAGTATTTCATAAAGAACAGTGTCAAATTGCCATGGTTTCCAACCAGATATGTACTGGAACCTGTATTTCTCAACATATTCATAAATGATCTGGAAAAATGGGTAAACAGTGAGGTGGAAAAATCTGCAGATGATTAAAAAAAAAACTACTCAAGATAATTAAACCCAAAGGAGACTATGAAGAGTTACAAAGGGATCTCACAAAACTAGGTGACTGGACAATAAAATGGCTGATGAAATTCAATGATGATAAATTCAAAGTAATGCACATTGGAAAACATAATCCCAACTCTACATACAAAATGACGGGGTCTAAATTAGCTGTTACCACTCAAGAGAGAGATCTTGATGTCATTGTGGAAAGTTCTCTGAAAACAGACTCAATGTTCAGCAGCAGCCAAAAAAGCGAACAGCACATTGGGCATCATTAAAAAAGGGATAGATGATAAGACAGAAAATATCATATTGCCTCCATATAAATCCATGGTACACCCATATCTTGAATACTGCTTGCAGATCCGATCACCCCATCTCAAAAAAGATATATTAGAATTGGAAAAGGTACATACAAGGGCAACAAAAATTATTAGGTGTATGGAACAGCTTCCATATGAGGAGAAATTAATAAGATTGGGACTTTTCATCTTGGAAAAGAAGACTAAATGGGGATATGACAGAGGTCTATAAAATCACGACTGGTGTGGAGAAAGTAAATAAGGAAGTGTTATGTACTTCTTGTAACACAAGAACTAGGGGTACCAACTGAAATTAATAGGCAGCAGATTTAAAACAAACAAAAGGAAGTATTCTTCACACAACGCACGGGCAACCTGTGAAACTCCTTTCCAGAGGATGTTATGAAGGCAAAGAATGTAACAGAGTTCAAAAAAGACCCAGATAAGTTCCTGGAGGATAGGTCCATCAGTGGCTATTAGCCAGGATGGGCAGGAATGTAAAGCCATGCTCTGAATGTCCCTAGCCACTGTTTGCCAGAAGCTGGGAATGAGCTACAGGGAATGGATCACTTGATGATTACCAGTTCTGTTCATTCGCTCTGAAGCACCTGGCATTGGTCATTGTCTGAAGACAGGATATTGGGCTAGATGTACCATTGGTCTAAACCAGTATGGCCATTCTTGTGTCCCTATGTTCTAAGATTAATAGTGAAGGATCAATTGTCCCATAGCTGAAAGAATGTAATTTATGACCTGAGCCAAGGAAATTTCAGTGTTGCTGGAATGCTGACTAGAATTTTTCATGCATCTGGATAACTTCAAACAGTTAGCAGTGATACAGTACACTGTTCTATTCTAATTAAGGTTCTTAAATCATGCTTACCATAGTATCTGAACATTTAGTGCTGCACTGTACAGGGGGACATTTGAAAATATGAAGAAGTAAAATGGGAATCAATGAGGGTATCTTAGTGGCATAAGAAACCAGGAGTCAACTCAGTTTTGTAGAAATTGCGTATCCTAGAACAGAAAGGACCCTAGAGTAATTTTGCCAACTTTCTGGGAGCCCAAAAAGTATACCTGATTTGTGTAAAATGGAGTAAATTGAAGTTTGGTATATTTAATTTGGAGGTGTGGCCCAGAGAAGAAATCCCAGAATGCAGTGCTCCATCATGATCCAAAAAAGTGAATTCATGAGCCACACCCTGTATTACAGATAATGGCAGCCATAGGCCTCACTTTGCAGTTCAGTGGGCCATTTTGTGACAAGACACAGAGAAGAAGAAACAAATTTCTTGCTCTGCCTGGAAGCCTTAACACTTACTACTGCAATTTCTTTATGCCATGTTTAAAAAGTAGGTTATGTCTCCATGGAATGTTTAGAAGTATTTCTGATTAGGTATCATTTCTTTTCTGTATGTCTTCTCCATTATAAGTTTCTGGAGATATTTTGCACAGAAATTTATTCTTTGTTTAAGACTTTATCTGCTCTTGCAGTTTATTCCCCATTTGAAGACATAGTTATTCTTTTTTTTTTGTTGTAACAATAGCCTCTCTGTGACATCACAGTTGTCTGTTGTGGAAATACATGGAGGAATATGAAGTTAAGTGGGAATTAAGCAGCAGAAACTGATGAATTATTACAGTTAATATATGGTTTCCATGCCAATAACCTTTCTAATTAAAAATTGTGATAAGAGAAATAAAGAAAATATATCTCAAATTATTAACATTGTGTCTAAATCAAATATTGCTTTATTCAGTTTTCTATGTAGAACAAGTGGTATTTAAAGAACATCTCATCTTTTCAAAGGATAAAATTCATCCCAGTTCAGATGGCCCCACAGGAAACTTAAGCATGGTGTTAAAGGCTTAATAGGTGAATAGGGTTTGCATGGCCCCTCTGCACTGGGGTGAATTTCACCCATAGAGATTCTCCTTGTAATGTTGTCAGTCAGTTACACTGACTCTTTTGTGGTCTTAGGAAAATCACATAGGTCTTGATCCTGCTTTTATTGAATTAAGTGACAAAACTCCCACTGATTTCAGAGGTGTGAAATTAGGGAAATAACCTCTCTCACTTTCCTCCTCTGTAAAATACTTTTATCTACTTCAGAGGCCTGGTGTAGAAGTTAAGCTCTCTTTTTATTTGCATCTAGAGCCTACACTAGTGGAAGCATTAAACTGGAATGGAGAGAAAGACAGTGAGACAGATACCAAACAAATTCACCTGAAGTATTAAGTGAACCTGGGATCAGTTAAAAGTTGTCCAAGTTGTGGTGGTGGTGATGATGATTACTTATTTAATATTTGTACCGCAGTAAGTCCCCAGTCAAGATTTAGGCCCTGTTTTGCTATACGAACACACTAAGATATGGTCCCTCCTGAAAGACCTTACAATCTAAGAAGTCAGGTGACAAAGAGGTACAGTCATATATATATATATATATATATATATATATATATATATATATATATATATATATATATATATATATATATATATATATATATATATATATATACACACACACACACACACTCAATTTTAATTTAAAATGTTTACAATTTTATTATTGCAAATAGTTATCAACTAAAGCTATCTGCCCATCTGAGCCATCATTAACTAGCTAATTTCTTCCAAGTGTTGCAGGAGTGGGGATTTGGGGAAGGGATCAAAAGGAGCAGCGTGTCATATCACTCTGGCTCAGATCATGGAAGCAAAATAGGACAGTGCAGAATAAAGCTAAGAGATGTTGCTTTGAGAAGCTGACAAACCAGCAGACTAAGTTGGCCTTGTAATGAGAATGGATGAGGTAAAGGACAACATAGTGAAAGACAAGAGTGTCTAAGTAAGAAGCAGAGTTGTGAAGAGCCCTGAAGAGGTGGAAGGGAAGCTTCAATTGGATGCTGTAAAAAAGTAAGTAGGGGAAGGGACTCAAAGGGAGAATACAATCTGAGATCTGGGCAAGGAAAGATGATCTCAGCAGCCATATTTTGCATAGTTTATCCTGCACACCTGACTCTTCCAAATTTTGCATTTTTAAGCTATTCCTGTTAGCTCCCTTTCCACATTTCCTCTCATTTCCTGAATTTTTATGCACTTGCGACCTTCTCCCATCATTACTGGCCAAGTACAATATGTGTCAAAAAAGAGGGATGGATTACATTACACAATTTAGGTAAAAAAAGTCAGGGTGTATTTCTGTCTAAATTAGGCAATGACTGTACATACAGGATAGGTATATGAGTAACACCCTGTGCAGAACAAGCCTCTCAAGATGGTAATGTTTAATATCTCTGAGTATTTAGGCTCCAATCCCGCAAAGACTTTTAAGAGTGCTTTACTTTAAGATCAAGAATGGTTCCATTGATTTAGTGCATCAATAAAGTCAAGCATGTGCTCAAGTCTTTGCAGAATCAAGGCCTTACATAGTAGCTTTCTATAATCATATCATCCAATAAAAACAATTTAATTAGCCAAGCAATTTTGCTTTTCATTCTCCACCTATTTTTAATATAGAAATACCTTAATATCAAAACTTTAAAAATTTGCTCAGACGTGGGAGGAAATATTTTCTTTTTAGATCAATGTTGATCTAACAGCTTTATTAATTTATCTAGAGAAGAGTTGTAATCCTATTGTAACTTACTTGATACCAAAGAGCATGGTGATTTCCAAGGACAACTATTTTTTGTTGATCATTAAGTGCTAAATTTTTAGTCACTTGTCCCTCTGGATTAAATAAATATTATTAGCTTTTCAGTTGCATGCAGCAAATATGGATTTCAAGAATTGTTTGTCTACATTTCCTAAAACATTTATGAACATTGAACAGATGAATTTGTTTTAAGCATATTTTTTTATTTCAACACTTTTCCCTCTGGTTTTTAATATGGATACTGTTCATCACATATTGAATAAAGCAACTTTTACTTTATTTAATGCCTTGACCCAAATCACATTGTCTCCATAAATATTTTACAGTCTGTTTGAAACAAAAGCATGATTACCAAACTTGTGTCTGCACTTGTAGGTAATATACCATAAAAAATTGATTGTTTTCCCTTCTCATGTTTTTCTAATGGTGAATTGGTGCTACTGACTGCCCAAGTAGCATTGTTTTTGTTTTTTAACTAACTAGCTCCGTAGAGGTAAAATATTGTAAATGTCTTTTTTTTTTGCCAAGTTGTTCTCAATATAAAATCCACAAAAAGAAGAAAACATTACTCACTGCACCTCTTTCCATTATTACTATTATTATTTTATGAGTTGGGAAATGCAAACACAACTCCATCTCTAGATGTGTCAGAACCCTTATGGTGTTTTAATGGAATGGACAGATGCATCTTAAAATCTCTATTAGAATTCAAAGATATTATCTTCCTTTTTATATTCACTGAATTTGCTAAGTAATCAAGTGTCCAAAATAATTTCACATGAACATAGAAAAGGAGGGAATATATTGAACATACAGAGAAAAGTTGGGAGAATCTTGATATGGTTTTTTTTTATGGACTACGATATGTTGAGAAGAGTAGGAAAGTATATTGACATGTGTACTTTTAGGTTCAAGTCCTTTAGTTAGATCTATCTTCAGTATTAGTCCTCAAAACTGTAGATGAAAGAATAGAGTATAATACAGGTCCTGTCTGTACAAATGGAATGAGATTTGATCAAGGTTTAATGGTGTGCAGATGGTGAAGTAAGATTGCTGTGAAAGAGATTTTCAACTCACATAGGTTCATAGATTGCAAGGCTGCAAAGGACCATTGTAATCATCTAGTGTGATTTTCTGTATAACAAAGGCCATAGAATTTCCTCAAAATAACTCCTATCTTTTAGAAAAAACATCCACTTTTGATTTTAAAATTGTCAGTGATGGAGAATCCACCAAGAGCCTTGTTAAATTTTCCCAATGGCTAATTATTCTCACTGTTAAAAAGTTATGCCTTGTTTCCAGTCTGAATTTGTTTAGCTTCAGCCTCCAGCCACTGGATAGTATAATACCTCTCTCTGCCTGATTGAAGAGCCCATTATTAAATATTTGTAGGTACTTATAGACGCTATATACCTGTAATTAAGTTACCCCTTAACTTTCTTCTTATTAAACTAAATTGATTGAGTTCTTTCAGTCTATTACTTGAAGTATATTTTCTAATCCTTTTATCATTCTTGTGGCTCTTCTCTGAACACTCTCCAATTCTTCAACATCCTTCTTGAACTATGGACACCACAACTAGACAGAATATTCCAGTAGCAGTCTCATGAGTGCCAAATGCAGAAGTAAAATAACTTCTCTACTCTTACTCAAGATTACCCTGTTTATGCAGCCAAGGATCACATTCGCTTTTTTGGACACAGCATCATGTCAGGAGTTCATATTTAGCTGATTAACCACCATGATCCCCTCAGATCTTTTCAGAACCACTGCTTCCCAGGATAGAGTCCCCCATCCTGTAACTTTGGCCTATAGCCTGGGTTCCTGGATGTATACATTTACATTTATCCATGTTAAAATGCATATTGTTTTCTTTTGCACAGTTTACGAAGAGATCTAGATTGCTCTGTATCAGTGACTGGTCCTCTTCATTATTTAACACTCCCCCAATTTTTGTGTCATCAGCAAACTTTATCACTGATGATTTAATGTTTTCTTCCAGGTCACTGATAAAAATCTTAAATAGCATAGGGCCAAGAACAATCCCTGCAGAACCACACTAGACATCCACCCGGTTGATCATGATTCCCCATTTGCAATTACATTTTGATACCTTATCAATTAGAGAGCTTTTAATGCATTCAATGTGTGTCATGTTAATTTTATACTAGTTTTTTAAATCAAAATGTCATGCAGTACCAAGTCAAACACCTTACAGAAATATAGTGTATTATCACATCAACACTATCAACCAGACTTGTAATCTCATCACAAAAAGATATTAAATTGGTTTGACAGGATCCATTTTCCATAAACCCATGTTGATTGGCATTAATTATATTACTCTCCTTTAATTCTGTATTATTGGAGTCCTGTGTCAGCCGCTCCATTATTTTACACGAGATTGATGTCAGACTGACAGCTGTATAATTACCAGGGTCATTTCATGTACCTTTTTAAATACTGGCACAACATTAGGTTTCTTTTAGTTTTCTGTTATTTACCCAGTGTTCCAAGACTTATTGAAAATCAACAATAATGTTTCATTGAGTTCCTCAGCCAGCTCTATTAAAACTCTTAGATGCAATTTATCTGGACCTGCTGATTTAAAAACATCTAACTATAACAGCAGTATTGTTGTAGCCATGTTGGTAGCAGGATATCAGAGACACAAGATGGGTGGATCAGGTAATATCTTTTCATTGGGTCTCTCATCAACAGACGTCGATCTTATAAAAGATATTACCTCTTCCACTTTGTCCCCCTAATTTTAGTGGTTGCTGTTTAACATCCCCCTGAGATACCAGTGGAATTGAAAGAGTGTTATCATCATCATTTGACATGACTACATCATCTATTTTTCCCCACATACAGAACAGAATACTTCTACCATTTATGCATTATTATTGATAATTCAACCAATTCTACAATTTAGAATTCCCCGGTGTTTGTTGAAATATTTTTTGATTTAGGGGATTGTCATTGGTTTAGATTATTATGAGATTATTTAAAAATGCCAGTTTTAGTACTGGCAGCGTGAGACCCCCAGCATATGTCACTCAAACTGAAGTCCCCCATGATCACACTGTTTTTTCCCCTACATGGCACAGATAGGTGCATAAGGAGCTGGACATCCAGTTCCCTCATGTGATTTGCTGACTCATGCTTTCCTGAATGAAAACTCCTGATTTGATTTAACCTTTTAAACATTTTATTTGTAATGTTAGTAATAAAAGAAAGGTAATGTACAGAACATCAGCAACAGGAGAGGATTAATTACAGCTTTTGTTATTGTTGTGTGGAGGTGCTCTTTGTAACTCCATATATAAGGTTTCAATTATTTCCCTCCTTACCCTTCTATGTTTTAGGCTGAAGATGATTTTTATTTGAAATTTGTTTTGATTAGTGGTAGGGATGACTAGCTTTAAAAAAAGGAACTTAAAGTAAATGGTTTTGAAGCTAGAGCTTTTTAAATGACCTAATTAAAAACACTTTGCAAGATAGTCCCATGGATGGGGGGAGGGGTTTGGTCCCTTCCCATTCAAAAATGAAAACACTTCCAAATTCCTAACTACATATACAGAAGGTAATAAATGCTCATACAGAGGTTAGTTTTGAAGTAGGGCAGTGTTGAAATAAAAATGTTATTAGCATTCCTCATTAGTAATGAACTCAGTCTGATCCAACTCCCTTTGAAGTGAAAAGAAGTTTTCCATTGAATTCAGTAGGGATTAGATTAGGCCCTGAGTGATCATAATCCATTTCCTTTAAAAAAAAAAATCTTCTTCTCTACCATTTGCACACCCATGCAAAGGTACTCTGAGGGCTCGTCTACACTGCAACGTTGTTAACAAACTTTTGTCTTTCATGGGTACTTTAACCACCCCACGAAAGACAAAAGTTTGCAGAAGCAAGTGGCAGTGTGAATGCAGCTTTGTTGACAGGAGCACTCTCCTGCTGAAAAAGCTACTGCGGCTTGCGGCGCTGGAAGAATTTTGTTGGCAAAAGTACTGATAAAATATCGATAGAGAGCATTCACACGCTCTGTGCCAACACAGCCTAGTTGCTAAACGCTGCGTAATGTGGACAAGCCCTAGGAAAGGTTGGTACACAAGAGACTTACCAGCAATTTGACAACCCCTGGGATGAAATGTTGGCCCCATTGAAATCAATGGCAAAACAAGTCCCATTTCGCCCATTGTCTTTATTCCTTGAAATGATGTTCTATACTGCAAACATCTATATCACACTTCACTTTATAGGCTATATCCTCAGCTGGTGTAAACTAATGTAGCTCCAAGGATTTCAATTGAGCTATGCCAAATTTACACCAGCTCTGGATTTGGCCCAATATACGCTTAATTCACTGAACACTGCATGGATTACTCCTCCTTTACTTCTTCCCTTTTCTTTTCCACTGTCTGAATCTTGACTTGATAGTATAATTGTATACTTAGCTAAAATTCAGTACCAGCTATTCACCAAAAAAGAGATGGAATTAAATAAGAGGGAAAAAATCAAGGAAAATTCTAAAACTTAAGGTAATGAAATACCAAAAAATCAAGAGTTAAGAAACAGGAAGACAGTGGTACTAATGTATGACCATTGTCCATGCCTCTCCCAGTTCATGCATAGCTATGCTGTTTCACACTTAGGAGTCATCAGTGCACACTAAAACTATAGTCTAGCTGTCTCAGGAATGATTGTGAGAAACCGTCCTGCTCCCCATCACTGATCCTAGATCAATAATAACCTAAATTAATTCCCATCTGACAGTTATTTGGAAGCCAAATTAAAATAAGATGGGGGGCCTCTGTCCAGATCCAAAGAGACAACTCTCACTGTGGGCCATAGGAGGGAGGGGACGATTGAATGAGACTGGAGATTAAACTAACAACATCCTTTATCCCTAGCAGGGGTCCCTCTAGAACCAGGCTGCCTGTGTTCTATGGCTAAAATAAGATGCTCGTTTCCAGTACTGTCACCCTGACACTTTTCTCAAATATTACATTATTTTTAAAAATAAACTGTTGTCAGAGTGCAGTATGTAGTTAAAAATAAACAAAAAATATTTAATCACAGCATCCTGGGTAGCAGACTAATACTGGTGCTTTCATGTGGCATTGTGCTGTCTTTCTTCCATTCTTTTGTCCTGGACTCAGCTCTCTGCCTCTACTTTAGAAACTTCTGGCATCCCAGAGAGTCTTTCCTCCAGTCAGCAGCCTTGAGCCCACTTCCAGCTTTCTTGAGGAGCGAAATGAGACAATCATCCCTTTCCTACTCACCCACCCCTGCCATTTCTACCCAGGATGCCACAGGATCTATGCAAATAGTCTGTTCCTGTGTTGATTCATCCTGTGTTTTCAGAACCAGAATCACATGAAATAAGGGTAAAGATCACAAGGGTAGCCACATCCCACATCTTTGGTAAAAGCCAAAGTAAATCTGATCAGAATTTGACTGGCTCAGGTCCATCTCAGTTTAGAAACAAATGATCACGTCCTGATCCTCCAAAGCCCATCTTTGTGATCAAGTAACTATGCAACTGTGTTCATATGAATCTAACCCTTTAGAAACTATGGTGGTAATATATTTATAAGGGCTTGCTTCCAAGTGGAATTAAATGAATGTGTACAACAAACTGTGGCTGAATTGTAGGCATTTCCTAAACAGTGAGGGAAAGCAATAAAACCTCTTGCAAACCTTGAGACCCTTCCTCTCTATTACATTGTTTCATTAATTATGAAAATAAGCAAAATTTAATTGACCTCAGTTAAACATGGTTCAGAACTTTTTAAGATGCTAAAATGGAAGGTACTATTGTAATAGTGTAAAGTATAGGCATAATTATTGATTGGGACATTGCACAACGATTAGTATGTATTTAAATTAAAAGAGCATGTATGAATGTTATATGTGAGATTTTTGCAATTTACAGACCTAGTATTTAAAATGACTTAAATTTCATAGCGAGTTTAAGCTAAAAACAGCTGACATGTTCTTAGTTGCTAGACTGCACAGCTCTGTCACACTTAAACCAACTCTTATTAATGGGGTAATGAGTATGGGAGGGATGGGGGCTTACTTTCCTTACAAATGACTCTCATGTTCCTGATTGGCTTGTTTATCCTCTCTCTCTCTCTCTCTCTCTTCCTCCCCCTCTCTCCCCCTCTCTTTCTCTCAGAGCTGCAGAGGTAGGAGGAGGGATAGGGGGCTTGGCAGCTGTCAGCTCATCATTATCAGCATACACTGTCCCATCTGCACTACTTATATTGGTGAGGTCACATGGGGTTTTACCCAAACAGGCTCTCAGGGGTACAATAACATACCTCTTGATTTGGCTGTGAAGTTATACTTATTATTAATAGACAAGATAAGAGGCTGGGGCTCTATTCATCCACTTTAGTGCTAATTATTCAGTTTGATCTAAGCTGATTATGATACTGATAGATAACCACACCACATTTATAGCTATAGCAAGCAGTGGCCAAGAACTTTGGCTCATACTGCTGTTTGGTTTATCTGATAGGAAGGGAGGGGAAAAAGAGGCTGCTTTGGTTGATTAGCAATGTGTTGCATGGGACCATTTATAATGAAGCATATCATTTAAATTTTCCTTTACAAATGAGTCCAACTCTCTTTGCAGGCTGCAGGCTCTGTTAATTGTCACAAACATTGCTTTTTTTTTTAAACATTATTAGCTCTTTGGCAGGATCTCCATTGTTGACTAAAAACTTGGCATGATCAGAGCTTGCTGAATAATTTAGGTTGTTGGCAGCTGGAGTAAGAGAACGCACACATGTAGGCAGACAGACGTGCTGCTTGAGCTCTTTATATAATAGCATTGTATACAAAGCAGAGTATAGTCAGCAGTGACTTCTGTGTCTGTTTATAGGTAAACACTGATGTTAGTTTTGCAGAAAAAAATGAGGGATACTTCAAACTGTATATGGTAATGTGAGACAGATGCACTGGCGACTTGTTCAGATGACTCCTCATAATGTGACTTTCACAAAATATGATTACCACAACTTCCGAGGACCAGCCCTTCAAATACGTCTCTGTGCAGTTTGGTGCTCAGGATCTTGCCTATAAACAATAATGCTGTGAGCATAGCTGGAAAGTACCCTACACACTTTCCTTTTGTTCAGCAAATGATCTTCAATTGTACTGTCAGTCGTAAAGAAAATTTGCTCTTCAAGAGATGCTATTTTGGAATTACATTTGTATGCACTGTGAACTCACATATAGACCTGGGATGAAAGCATGCAGAGGAGAAGTAAAATACATAAAAACTAGGTTCACATGCTCTGATGGAGTGCACCTAAAGCATTAAGAATAAGTGTTCAGAGAGTTTTTCTCACTCACAGTAATGTTCCACAAAAATTCTTCCTGTAAATTGATTGTAGGTAATGTGTGTCAGTCATTTGGCAAGTGCACATCTTGTTTTGCTTGTGTACCTATATATTCTGCTTAGTAGTCATTCAAAACAAAGGCTGGACTAGTTTACATGTAGTTTTAAGAATGAGCTGTACTGAATAAACAGGAATGAAATTGCAGATAAATAAAACATATGGGACAATGTTAGATTTGTTTTCCTTTTGGTTCCAGGTTAAGTGCGGACTTGTTTTCTCTCTTTCTCACTTTAGTTCTTTGGGCTGTCCCTCATCTCCAAGGAAAGCCTTCCTGCTCCTTAGTGCCTTTCTCCCTCATTCTATGTTAAAACTATCACAATCCTCTATTTTCCAGACCTCACTCCTCCTTTCTCTTTCTGCCCTGCAGCTTGATACTCTTGGGAGGGAAGACTCCACTAGAAAATGTCTCAGGGATTCCCATGACAGTCACTTGACAGGTATGATAGAATGTAATGAGAAATGAATAAAAAACTCTTCACCGGCAGTCTCGGCAGAGAAGCCAAAGACAGAGTGAGAATGGAGACGAACCGCCCTTCCCCCTCCACACACACTCCTGTCTACAGTCAGTGCTGAGGCGCAGCGTGGAGAAGGCAGTAGGTTCTGTTCTCTGTTCTGTTGCGTTCTCCCTAATTTTTAATCTGATGTCTTTCATGGCCATAACATTCATTTAAAATGGACAAAAATGGATGAAGCTAAAGTTTCCCAAAATGAAGCTGTGGTACTTCTGCACTTAATGAGTAACACACAGGAGAAACAGCAAGGAGGATGTTATGCAAACAATATAAATTCCATCAAAATTGCTTATGCCCACATGTTTCCCAGACTGAACATCTGATCACTATTAAAGTGTCTTTCCCTGCAACACTCTGTTCATTGCAATCACATGCAGGAAGTATTTCGGAATTAGATCCAAAGTAATGCATTGCAGTAATTACTTAATATGTATATGTCATTATATATTCATGTAAAAAACAAATCCATTTATAGTCTTACTGGGGCATGTGGAAGATAGCTGAGGTACCATTCATCTTTGGAAATAAACTATCATGTGAGATCATGTCATGATTGCACACTGAAATGATCATAACTGAAAGGCAACATCGCCACATTTTTAAAAATGATCTGCAAGAGGTATGCACAGAACCCTCTTCATTTGGCAACAGGAATCTGAGAGCTTGCCTCACTGTGTCAGCCTATTGTTTTATAGGAGCTATATGCCATTGTTTGCCATTAGGTCCATGATGCTTGATAGCTAATAGGTATGTGTATATAAGATAGCATGTGCATATCTTTTGCGACATAGGCCCCAGTCCAGCAAACCACTTATGCATGTGCTTAACTTTGAGCATATGGGCAGTGCCATTGATTTCAATGGCTCAAAGTTAAGCAGGTGCTTAAGTGCTTTGCTGGATCAAGACCATATTAGCAGTTGGTTGTGCTGCAGCACAGGAAGACAACATTAAGTAGTTAGCTGTTAGCAAGTGAGAGACTTTCTTCACAAGCAATTTGATGGTCTTTCCTGGTATTTTGGGAGAATATGCTAAGGAGAATTCACTTTCATGTATTTATAATTTTGGGTAGGAAATCTAGCTAATCCTAGGTGAAACTCAAATGATAAAAGAGTATACACTAAAAGGAAACTTAAATTTCCCTCTAAAATATTTCTCCTTTAAATATTGGTATGTTTTTTAAAGTTATCCTAGAATTTTACCTGCAGATTTTCTGTGCTGAATATTTGCATGTATGTTTATTTAATGCTCACATTTTTTGCTCATGCAAAAATATGGCTATGTGCATACAAATTGCATTCTGCACTGACAGTTTGCTTTCATAAATATCTGAGTTTTCACACATGGTAGGAAAAATCTACTTGCAAATATTGAGGTGCTTTCGATTTGGGGGCAAAATTTAAAGAGCAGGCTGCAAGGCAGTTTTTGAAAATCTGTCCCACTGTATTTTGTAGTTAAATATTTATCTTTTCTATGACAATTGTTTGAATATTAACACAATAGAAAAAGTTAATAATGAACCTGGTTGATTAGCAAAGCAATTATCTAACTTCTTGCTTTGAAAAACTTTGTGCATTGTTGTGCCCAAAGCAGTCTCTGGAGAAGGAAAAAAAGAATGAAAATGGAAGAAAAACAAATGATTGATGCGCTTTGCTTAGTTCCTTTTGTGCCATTGAAAAACATATTCCTTCTAATGCAACAGTGGCAGCTCTTATCTGTTTGAGCATGAGAGCCTCTAGAGCATGAGAACCTTTTAATAAAGTAGACTACTCTTTTGTTATAAATCATTCATTGAGTAAGAGACTCTTACAGGATTAGCATTGTTACTCAGTTTGATGAATCTCATAATGTTAAAGAGTTTTAACAACAGACCCATAAAAAGGTTGCTGTTCATTTGCAGTCCAAAGCCCTGTAGTTATATGCAGACACATTTCTACAAAATGTCCACCAGGAAGAATGAAAGAGGCTGGGGTCGATTAGCATCTACAAATAACTAAACTACCAAAGACTCTGTAATCTGCCTTGGGATAACACAATGATGTGTTGATTTTCTATTTTTTAATGAGTACTCTACCATCATCCTAGTGCCATGGTGACAGAGATGTTTGATGTTTGTGAGGAATAGACTGTAAGCATCATTGACTGTGTCTGTTCTTTCATGTGTGTCTGCCACAGGAATGGTAAATAGAGTTTCTTAAAATGAATTCTGAGGTGAGAGCAGGGGAATAGCAATTTGCTTCTTAGGTACACTTTTCTGCCACACAGATTAAGGACCTATCTACAGAAATCTCCACTACACTGATGGACTTTCACTGGCACAAACCCCAGTGGGGTGAATCCAGGGCAGTTTACTTCAGCAATTTACTGGATTAAGTCACCCTATTGTAAAATCTACTTTACATCAACACGGCATGGATACATTAGGGGTTTCTGCCACTTAAAATTAATCAGTGAAGTGCACATTTCTCTAGACAGTGGAGCTGGTTGGAAAATTGAGGTTTTTTCAGAGGAAATTTTGCACTTTTTACAGACAATTGAAATTTATGAAGACAGCAGTCGCTTTCAACAAATAATTTCCATTGAATCAAAAACCCAGTTATCTACTGAAAAAAGTTTTGACAGAAAATGTTTGACTGGCTCTTATAGACAAGTACTAAGCCTAAAAATCCCTCAAACACATAGGTACAGATTCTTTCTTGCTTGCTGGTTGGAAGCTTCCTTGGAATATTGCAACTGCTACTGCTTATTAGAATGTTTAAAAAAATGGGCTGACAGAAATCTGCTTGTTTAATGAAGATTCCAACCTATGAGATTAGGGCCTAACAGTAATGGATGAACTCTATGAAGTTTGGAATTCACGTTTCATTTAGATAAGAATTCCAAAGTGTATCCAGACATAAACCTTTCTTCACAGTGCTCCCTTTGCTCACTTCCCATATTATTAATTTCTCACCTTTTTATAGAGTCATAGAATTGTAGCACTGGAAGGATCTCGAGAGGTCATCTAGACCAGTCCACCACACTCAAGGCAAGACTAAGTATTATCTGGACCATCCCTGTGCTCTGTGATTGGGACACCCTCCTTCCTCCTGTATACCAAAATCTTGAATCTTCAAAATGCTAAATATTCTGGATCTGACCCAACAGAGCATTTAAGCATACTTAACATTAAGTACACAAGCAGTCCCAATGGGAGAACACAATTACGTGCTTTGCTGGATCAGGGCCAGAATGCTCAGTGTTTGCACAATGGAGTCCTAAATTACTTCCCTCACTTCCTTCAAACCAGCCACTTTCATCTTTCTATTGTTTAACTCTCCAGTCACTACAGTCTCCTCCAGTGCTTACAACTGAACTTTATTTTTCAGTGTTATATGTGTCCTATTCAGAATGCTCTCTTGGGCAAGAGCCTTGTTATTAAATAATTATTTTTGTTAATTATTTTCATAGAGCCCAAGTATGAGAAAAGCACCCTGTTGGATAGAGGCAGACGTCGCCCCTGCCCTCAAGAGCTTAAAATCCAATTTTAGACATGTTGTGACTAGTGGATGTAGTAAAGTGGATGAGGTGGCTGATGAGCAGGTGTGTGGTCCTCTTAGAGATTGGTTTAGGCTCTTTTATTATGTAATAATTATCGTTATGGTCCACAGCATCTTGCTATGTTTTTGAAAAGTGCCACGTTACACCTTTGCTGAGCTGGAACAATTTTGGGGACTGTGATGGGGTGTTCATCCTACATGATGCCAACCCTTAAAGGGTTAAGGAGACAGAGCTAATTGGTGTGGTAGGCCACACATGAGGGGCTTAGGCTGGCCAAGCAACACTGGATTGAAAGATGAAGCTTGGCTGAGCAAGTGTGGCCTGGGCTAATATAAAGCCAGGAAGCTAGTAATGGAAATGGCTGCAGTGAGGAAGTCTGAAGCCACCCTCTGTGCATTGGAGAAAGAAAGAGGAAACCCAGGAAAAGTAAAACCCCTGGGAGCCTGGTCCTGAGGGAAGGATAGAGAAGAACACCTGTGGGAAGCAGGCAGTTAGCCCCTGGAGAAAGCAGCAAGGCTGTAGACTGAATAGACCTTGGCTCTGTGTTGTAGTGTCTCTGGCTGGTGAGTGGGCCCAAGTTCCGCCATCAGCCACTGACAGGGTAGCATTGCCTGAGCAGCAGGTCTAGTGAGATTCGATATCCTGGAAGGGGGAAACCACTGGAGGGCCAAGTCATGAAGAGGAAGCTGCAAGCGGTGGATGAAAGTGGGACTGTAGAATGAGAGAGAGGGACCACAAGGGGAAGTGTTGGACCCAGAAAAGAGCTATCCTGCACAGCAGCCAGGAGAAGGCACTGCCTACAGTGGTGAGTACTCTGTGACAGGAACTAGAAATGAGAATTTATCTCATGGGGAGAGAAAGTAATAACACAGAAACTGAAGTTTTGTCTCCTACTTCACTTTCCATGCATAGCTATGTACCTTCTTGTGTCATGGTCTTATCTTGCACTGAAAACTGCATGCTTTGGAAATTTAAAACTAGATTTTTCCCAAGTCAGTTCTAGACTTGAGGGAAGGTCTGTGGTAAGAGATTTCTGTTTTTTTCAACTAGTCCCTAAAGCAATTCCACAGGCTGTAAATTGTTCACTAAAGAATAGAAAAGATAATCCTCTTCCACATTTTAGTTCACTTAAAAAGCACTGGCAATCCTAAAGCCAAAAAAGGTTTGCACTGTGAAGCTTTTGAAGAGGATTTAGCACAGACCAAAAGGGCACTTCAGAAAAAAACAGTGTGTTGAAAAAACATTTCCAGTCTATTCACATATGCACACACACAACAACCCACAATGTTCTTAATTGTATTAATTCAAGGCTCACCTTGTCAAAAATGACTAGTCCTTTTGGATGCCTTCATTTTAGGGGCTATCTTGAAAGACCTTAAAGGTACTAATTTTCAGGGTGTGAATGCCCTACTGTTTCTGAATTTCTGGCCCCATTAAGGTCTCTTGAATTTGGCAGCTGAAAATTGATGCACCTCAGATCACAAGTCCTTTGGGAAAATTCAGTCCAAAGTTATCTCCATTTTATATGTGAAATAATATATACTAAGGTGTGTGATTGTTGCAAGAAAGCCACGTTCCAGATACAGGCTCTGCTACACACTCAGTGATGTTGTGGTCTCAACAGCACACTATACAGTATGTGTGGTGGTGGTGGTTTTCTATAAAAAGTTATTAGCGTTAGAGAAACTCTGAGAGCAGAGGTTAGAATGAAAGAGGTTTTTAAAATACCAGCAATTCCAGCAACATTGAAAAAATAAATAAAAACAAAATGACAGACATTTCTTCCCAGGATCTTCTTGCTGGATACAGCTCAATTTTCATAAAACACTGACCTGATATCAGCCCCCAGCATATTACAGGAAAGCTGCATCGTGCGTCACACACATCCTGCCTAGGGGGGAAAATACAAACAAGACACTGCTCACTGCTCAAAGACTGTTTTTCTATAAGGGCCTTTCAGACACAGCACCGCAAACTCTCAATTCCAATTGAAAGTAATGCAAGTTGAGGGTGTTTAGCATCTCATAGGATCAAGCCTTTGTTAACTAAAATATGCTTCCCCATATCCCTCCTTCTCCTCTTTCTATATCTGTTGATAACTAGACAGTCCATCATCATAGAGTGGTTGCCATCAAAATGCCAGCATATGCCAACAGCTACCACATAGAGTCCATCCACATCACAAATGGGCATGTAATTGTAGCATGGGTAGTCATACCCCTGCTAGCTTTAATCCAGCTACTGTAGGTAACAATAGTGAAGATGTGGACACATATGCTACAGGGCAGGCTATCCAGCCGAGTACAAGCCCACTGACTTGCAGGTCATGCTATGACATGGCTTCCAGTGGGGATCTGGCTGTACATATTCAGGTTGCTAACCTGCACCAAGGTCCTTTCCAGACCATCTTCACTGCTATTGTTACCTACACCAGTTAGATTAAAGCTAACAAAGGTATGCTGACCTGTGCTGCAATTGCATGCATATTTGTTGTGTAGCTGTAGAAACAGTTTCCACTGTTGTTTACTCATAACTCTACTATAGAGGTCTTTGTTGGCAAAGGTCGTCTTTTTAGTGGGGATCGCTTGGTCCTACCTTCTATTTATTCTGCCCATCCTGAATGTGTACAGTATATGAAGACTTAGCTAGAAATAGGTCTTATTGGTTGAAAAGCTACTTGTGCCCTAAAGTGAATAGTCCATTGATACAAGTAACAATGTAGTATTCCAAGAAGTGCCCTCAGACTGATTACTAGGGTGAAAGCTGGAATATAAAACTTGCCGGCTGGAGTTCATTGTTGTCTCTAGTATTAGGTTCCTTTTTAAAAAAAAGATCTGCCAATTTTAACAGTAGTTTAGAAAAACTAAAATCTGTCTTGGCAAGCTTCCAGCCCAAATTGGTGACTAGATGCTTGATTTCTGTTGATTTCAATTGCTACATCACCCCCCTTTCTCTTTCGTACCTTGTGCCTATGTTATTATTTAGCAGAGTAGTTGTAGGATTTAATGTTTTCAAGACTTGGCAACAGATTGCACCAGCAGTACTTAAACAGCAGCGTACTGTATTTATTTGTATACTGTGTTTTACCCAATGTATGTAATTCTATCTCCAAATTCAACATTTGTTGGCCATTAAATAGGGAATGATTCTGTTTAAGTCAAAACAGCAGTCAAAATACGAACAATGCTGTATTATGTCAAGGATATGAACTAAATAGTTGATACCAAATTTCTGGAAAATAACCAAAGTTTTATGTCAAATAATACTCCGTATTTTTAGAGAACGTAAATCACACCATTAATAAAAGAGAAAATTCCCTTTGAACACCTGGGGAAGAAATTCTCTCCATATATTTTAGACTCAGCTGCCTCTGTAATTTTTCTTTTCTTATTCTTTTCATCCTCCTTTGAGATCAAACTGGGGCATTTTATATTTTATAAAGTATGCAGCATACAAACTTGCCCTTATAAAACAAGAGGAACAAGGCAACACTGATTTCAGATGAGGATGCTGCTTGGATTAAATAGGAAGCAAACATAGCTCTTCAGATTCTGATCTAGTTTTTGGGTTTGATGTTGGACTATACACTGAAGCTTCCACTCACTTTATTCAGGATGATGACACTGGGAGGAATCAACTGAGGGGGATCAAAGGGAATCAGTTATGGGGTAGGGATTCTGAGTGGTTTGGTGGAGCGGGGACCAGGAAATGACATTTTCATATTCCATTCCTTCCACATCTGTGAGATTTCAGCCTCGTTACTTTTACCGCCACTCCTCTTAAGCGGGTAAGTGTTTTTGCTACCCCTTACAAAGGCCTAAATACCTTGAAAAATCTGAGAATTGCTGCACATGGTGTTGCAGTCCTTAACTGATTTAGGAGCTTGTCTGATTTTCAGAAGGAATTTAAGAATTTAGAAGCCTAAATCCCGTTGGTGATCAATCAGCAACTCCTAAATACCTTTAAAAATCTGATTATAAATAACTCTGCAATCTACAGTGAATGCTGAAGATGGGTATTCTTTCAGCTGGTCTTGGCTACTGGTTTCAGAGAAACCAACTAGCAGCAAACTTTCATTCCTGGGTTTTAAGTTCCAGGCTGCCTATCAAAGTAGCAGATATTTATTATCTGTTACGAAACCTTTGTAGGAAGGCCTACAAATTTCTCAGTGGTACTTTTTGCTTTAAAGAAAACTAAGAACATTATATGAGAGTGAAAAATCATTTCAAAGGGATTTGGGTCAGAAAAAGTAGCCAAATTCCAATGGAGAGAGGAGGGGAGTTTAAAGGCTGAACAAGCAATCTACTTCCTTAAATCGAATATGGTTCTTTTTGTTCTATTTAATTAGGCCCTTTGACTAGAATAGCCAAGACCTTGGGGTTCACACTCCTTGATTTCTATTTCTTGTGTCTGTGCAAACTCTTGAGTTTCCTCAGAAATTGCTGCCAGCTTTGCCATTTTCAAAAGTTTCCCACTGGACGATCTCTTGCTTCGAGAAACCTGCTCCCCTTTTTGCTGCTGCTGCAGCTCTCCATCATGCTGCCTACACCATCCAGATTAAATAAATTGGATGCATGTCTGACATTTAAATTGAGGCAGGTAATGCCACAGTTATGGAAAGCTGTGGCTTCCATGTCATAGCATGATCTGCAGTGACTCTCTTCCTTAACCTGTCTCGATATATGGCCTTCAAATGTACTTTTAAATTAGCTCCAATCTGTTTGTGTAAGCAGCACCCTAAGCACCAATCAACAGGCAATCTTTTTCATGTTGCATGTGACTTTATTACATACAGTTCATTAACCAAACACTTTATAAAGATCCAGAAACCTACTTTCTCTATGCCAGAACGAAATACTGGAAAGCTAATCAAAGAGGATTGGATTCTTATTTTTTTATGCTAAAGTAAATCATGGGTAATCCCCTAAAGACAATGAAATTACTCTTGGTCTACATCTGTGTGAGATCAGAATCTGGCCTAGCTAATTTATTCAGTGATTAGAGTAGCAGACTACTTAAATATGCAAGAATAAGAAGGGAGCATATCTACTGTAACAGAAATAATTAGAGCCAGCTTTGGGCTCTTGTCATAAATCTAGTATTGGTTACAAATCTGCAGAATGAACTGTGTTAAAAGGGGAATGGTGAGTCTCGTTTGTTTTGGGGCTCAAAAAGATTAGAAAAATCTCTGCTCTATAATTGTTCAGTTCTATTGTGGAGCACCATGAGATGTCAAGTTAATACTACTGTTTATCATCACAAGTTTTCCCTGTTATATGGTGAGTTCTGTTAGTATACTTCTTACAAGTACCCATGTGTTTGAGTGTATTGACCAAACACTGTTCTTTTAGCTTAGTGTAAATCTGGAGCAATTTTAGATTTATGCCAATATAATTCAGAGCAGATTTTTAGTTCCCTGAGTCTCTGAAAAGTCTTCTTTGAGAGGTAGTGAAACACCACTTTTAATATGCTTCATTGCAGTGCAAATTTGCATATAGTAATGTCAGTCCCAAATATTAAAGATGGAAAAACCAGGCCACATTCTGGTAAGAGCTACCCCAACATAATCAGGTGCAATTCCATCACAGTCGGTAGAACTGCAGCAATATAACTAAGATTGGAATCTGGACCTCTGTTGATTTGGAAGGAGATATGGAAAACTTGACGGGAAGGGCACGTGTATGAATAGTAATTCATTGTGCTTGCTGTGTTTTTAGTTCTTTTCTTCCAAGTGGAAAAGAGAGAGTTTACAGAGTTCATGAAGAAAGACTTGCTGTATTCAATTGAAAACATTACCAGCTACATTAAGTAGTCGCAACAGTGGTGACAACAAGGTTGGTTGCTGGAGGAAAATAAATTGTTCAACTTTAGTTATTTAAAAGCTATATTCAGCCCCTTATAAATTCAATGTGCATTGAGTGAATGAGTTCACTAGGCCATAGAGTACTAATAAACTTCCAATACTCCTGCCACAGTGTAGAGCCTGAGTTACTTTAACCTTTTGCATTAGGATGCATCACGTTTATGACATGGCTGTAAACCTTGGACCTCAATTACTACATGATAACGGGTTTTTATTGCATTATCCTTTCCAGAGCTAGGAGTTTGGATTTCCTAGCACTCAGCATTGGGGCACAGCTGGGAGATGGTCTGCATTACCAATTAGTATATTACTTCAGAAAATTTATATTCTTTACTGCAGTGATTTGAGAATGATCCATCATCTGTGGCTAACTGTTGCTGCCATTTTAGAGGAGAGAGAGAAGATTTGGCTACATTTCTATAATTACATAAACAATGCAGCTTTCTCTTGATGTACTATATTAACAACACCCTTGAGAGTATCTCACAAATATGTGAAATGTCAGAAGCCACTTGTGCTTTATAGACAACTAGTGTAACAGCCCGTGTACACGGGCCAAAGTGCTTAATGCTGTTTGTCCGGGCCGTCTCTACGGCTCACGGTGGCGCATGCGCGGTGGCCATTTTGTGCCGCCGAACTACAACTCCCAGCATGCTGTTTGTCCGGGCCGTCTCTACTGCGCATGACGGCTTCGGACAAACATCCTCTGGCCTTTTATTATATAGGATATTTTCAATTTTTCCATTTCCATTTATAATAAATATTTATTTTTTTCCAAGTACCACTATGTATCTGTGGCATACTTCCCGATACTGTAGCATACATGAAATATATTTAAATAATTTGGCATAGCAAATTTAAGCCTCGGATTTACCTCATCAAAATACGGAACGTTATTTCTCAGAATCACATATAACCTAATGTCTTGCTTAAATTTCTAAGGAGGAACGTTAGCTTTCCCTCCATTGTTCTTAACTTTTAGGTAAGGCTTCCAACTTTTGGTTTAGTTCTGAGAGAGATTGTCCCTCACATAATTGAGAGACCCTTCCAAGAGGAAGTCTTTAAAAGAAGCAATAGGAGTATGTCCTAGTGGGTGGAGCTCTGCACTAGGACTCAGGAAACTTGGATTCTATTCCTTGCTGGCTTATTGGGTAACTGTATGAAAGTCACATCACATTTATGTGCTGCAGTTCCTTATATGTTCTGCATCATTATATGTTTGAATATCATTAGCATGTTAAGCAGAAGCACAGTACAAAAATTAGTGGGAAATGGCCAGAAAAGGCAGTTTTTATAACATTTAAAAAAAAAAGATATAGAGAGCTTAAAAATTGCTGATGTATACCATGAGAGCACCACGTTATAGAAGCACGGTTTCTTCCTTTCATTGAACCATTGCTCTAATGTGTGAATGCTACTGGGTGAACAAGAAGCAGTCAGGGATTGCCACAAGTAATTAAAGTGTTAAAAAATAAAATTAGTGCTGCCAGAGAATATTCTCTCTCTTTCAGACATCGACTGAGTGAAGTATACAAGAGACACAAGGTAATTCAACATGCTCTTTTTTTTATACACTCATTTTTCTTTCTCCTTCCCAGCCTATATTTCTTTTCATGTGCTTAAAAAAATGTAGTAGAATCCACAACTAGCTGGAGAGATGCTTACTAAGGGTCTATTTCTGCAGTCTGAGCAACACTTACATGAGCAGTCCATTGTCTTCATGAGTTTACACTACCTGATGTAAGTCAGATGCAGAATCAGGTCCTACCTTTTGGGTACCATTTCTGTGAATGAAATTAGAGCTGTATGTACAATAAATGAATTAGCTGAGCATCAAAATTAGAAATGTTCACATTTTTTGTTAAACACACATCTGCAAGTTCAGCAGCAAATCTTTTGATTCTCGGCTTTCTCAATTCAACATGCACCTCTAGGATGGAAAAGGCCAAAAGGCAGCCACAGACATACAATGCACTATTAATATTCAGAAAGGAAAAATCAATCTCCACAACTGAAGTCACTCTGTTTTCTTTAGGAAAGTCAAAGGCATCCTTCCTACCCTTCAGAGCATAAGCCTTATTCTCAATTTAAAGATCTTTGCACTTGAAGTGAAACAAGAAAGCATCCTGTTCTTTGACTAGAAACAGCCTGGAGTATCCTTTTTCTTTTGCACACGCGTTCTCTCTCTCTCTCAACTATTTTATCTACATACCGGTATTACTCTCCACAAAAACTATATAAAAATAATGCTATTAAGGTTGAAAGTCAAGCACTCAAATGTTAAGAAATGCCTGTGCAATCTTAATTCAGCCTGTCTGTGCATATGTATTATGACAATCTCTAATTGCATGATCACATGCTATTTTTTCCACAGAATGCTTGCATCATTCAGTGGCCAGGATGGATGGGACTCTGGCGATGAATCAGACTTGTGTAGTGAAGGAGGATGTTGTCTGTAGGACTCCTGCCTCATTTTTAGCAAATTTGCAAAGAGTGTGGTGAAGGAGGCAGGTCTGGCAGTATTTCCATCAACTTCAGTGGGCTTTGAATCAGGCCCTAAATAGATTCATGTAGCTAGATGTAGATTGCTTGGGTGAGGAAGAGCACTTTAAGTGTGACATCTTTCTAGTCATGTTAAAAAAATGCTTTCACAAAGTGCCATACAGCTTAGAATAAAGTGAGAGATAGTTAAAGAGACACATTTAGGGCCAGATTTTCAAGTGCTCAGCTTCCATTTAAGTGGTGAGCTCTTTTGAAAATCTGATCTTAAGTGTATAATCTTATAGAATGAGTCTGTTTGGTTTGGGACTGGATTTAGCCCTTGATTCAGATTTTTAAAGGTATTTAAATATACTTAAATGGGAGAGCTTCTCTCACTGACATAGCTACTGCCACTCGCAGAGGTGGTTTTATTATGCTGACGGGAGATCTCTCCCATTAGCATACAGCGTCTTCATGAGACATGCAACAGCGGCACAGCCACATCTGTGCAGCTGTAGTGCTTCAGTGTAGACTAGCCCTAAAATTCACAGCCTAACTTACTCCGCACTAACTTCCTGATGTAAACAAGCCTTAACATTGCATTAAAACATAAGGGAAATGGCATGCTTTGTGTTTCATGTACATATTCGCCTATCAATTCATCACAAGGCGCTTTTCCCCTCTACCTCTTTCCTCCCTGCATCCTCACAGGAAAAGAGTCCAAGATTCAGCAATACTCCCTTCTGAGGAGTCCGGTGAACATTTGACCCACAGGGAGCCAAATGAGCTGGTATCTTGGGACCCTTCAACAAAATTACTGTTAGGCTTTTTTGCATCAGCATTACAGTTTGTTAGGAGAAGTGGCTTTTTAGTGCAAACACAGGTGTATATCTGGAAGCAATGAGTGAGTATGCTCATATTTTTCCTGTACAATGATACACATATAACAGTTATTGGGTCAGTGTCAACAAGCATTTGATAAGCTTGTCCATTGATATCTAGGAGCAATGCAGGGCTTCTTTTTAATAATTATGTGGTGAGCACAGAGTCACTCCAGTCTTTGGATTCAGGTATGTGTAGGTGATTCAGATCTGTAAGGTGTTGAAATTTGCGGGAGCGGCATACCCTGGCAAAGTGATATATATATATATATATAATTTTTTATTGCAGTTTGCTCTTTGTTGACTTGGCTGGGAACCTGCTTTAAATTGCGAATATGTTCCTATCACCCACTCTGAAAACAAAAGTACTGAATAGTATTGTTCTTCGATGGACTGGAACTTATGTAAAACAATATGTACCTGTGTAGTTTGCTGAGAAAATCCTGCTGTCTTGTAACCTATGAATCTCTTATTACAGGCTCAGTGCTGCAGGCAGTATCCACTGATGTATGTAGGTCGAGTGTTAGGGGTTTTTTTAGCAGTAATTGTTCCCAAATACACAGAACAGGAGATTTCTCCCCTTGTTGAGCCCTTTACATTTTGTCCAGCATGGTACCAAATTCACATGCTCTCAGAGCAGCCAAATAACTGTGTATAGCTCATCTATACCCTGTGCTCTACATCTGAGATTTGTAACATTCTCCAAAACATTAACAACTGGTTGGAAATGCTGCCATAGTGTTTTCAGTGCAATTGCATATTCTGTATGAGCCTCTGTAGTGACAGCCAAGATGAGTGCACACTAAACTCTTTGTCCTTCTGCCTCTAAGCAATGAAGTAAAATAGCTTTTTGTCTCACATTTAAGTATTCTTTGCTATTAAGTAAAGTTGAAATGCCTCTTGCTATGGCATGGTCACTGGTGTAGGCAGAAAAGCAGATCTGGGGTGTTGAATGGCCACATATACTGAGATGGAGCAAATGTCTTATCTCTTTGACCTGACATACGTTGAGAACACCCCCAATATAAAGAGAGACAATTTTAATCTCTCTCTAGTTTGTTCTGGAAGTTGCCTATAAACAAGAAGTAGGAGCCATAGTCATACGGGCTCCACGCTAACATCACAGCATGCATTCAGAGACAACAATTTGGCACATGACCCTATATTTAGAGGAGCAGCCTACATTTTCAACCCTTTTCACCCAGTTTGGGTGCCCAACTTGAGATACTTGATTTTCAGAAGTACTGAGCACATATTACACAGTTGAAATCAATAACAGTTGCAAGTGCTGAGCACCCCTGAAAACCAGTTAATGAGCATCACATGTAAGGCATCCAAAATTAGTGGACATTTTTAATTCAACATAGGAACGGATGTATTGGGTCAGACCAATGAAGAGACAGGGCAATTTTGAGTGATCCATCCCGTCATCCAGTCCCAGCTTCTGGCAATCAGTGGCTTAGAGACACCCAGAGCATAGGGTTATATCTCTGACCATCTTGGCTAATAGCCATGGATGGACCTGTCCTTTATAAACCCAGTTATGTGGTTAATTTGAAATTAAATATATGATGAGCCCCACCAGGGTGGTTTGGTACCCCTTACATTCCTTGTATTTATTTTGCATGTAGGCCTTGTTCATGTCCCCATACCAATACAATTAACCTAACTACCAGTTAAGGCTACATCTAGGGGCTGGTTGAAGATTTTTGAGCAAAAAGATTTTTCAACAAAAATATGGCCTTAAAAAACATTTTTGTTATCAACATTGTTGAAATGTTTCATGTTTCACAGGAAAAAATACATTTTTCTATTTAAAAACATATATCAATAATGGAACCAAAACTCCAGTGTTCGGTAAAGCATTTTGATGACACTTGATCATTTTTAAAAAATATATTTTAAAAAATCATTGAAATGTTAAAAAATATAAGAATGATTCCATCTCTAACCCTTCCATTAAAAACAATTTCACAATATTGAATGTTGTGAAATTTGTTTTTGTTTTCTTTTTTTCAGTCAACCCTAGCGTAAATGTAGGCCTCAATTCAGGTAGAACATCTCTTTTCAGGAAAGCATTTAAGCACATGCTTAAAGTTAACCAATAATGTTTGAATTAAATAATGTATAGTTTAATTTAGTATTAGCTAAAGGGTGCTTGAAACATTCTATTTACAGATCAAGGCAAAAAAATCAGATCTGAAACTAATCCAACACCTTCAGGATTTTTAGATCCAGGATTTTGTTCTGGTGCATTAGAGATTATTTAATTGTACTGCAGGAATGCCTGGAAATCCGAGTAATGGATCAGAGAGCACTGTGCTAGGCATGGTACAAACTCCTAACAAAGAATGGTTCCTGCCATGAAGAGTTTACAGTCTGTGTAGAATAGGGGTGGGCAAACTACAGCCTGCGGGCCAGACACCGTCCCATCCGGCCCGTGGTGGGAGGCTGTCCCTGGTCCCTCCCCCCGGAGCCACGCCGCGCAGGGAGCACTCTGGTGGCCGGAGCTGCGCGCTGGCACCTCCCCCCGGAGCCTTTGGGAAATGTACACAGCAAAGTACTTTCTTCCCTTCAGCAATGTGGAAAGCTTAATTCTCCTAAATAGGATATTAATAATTTTGGATGTATGAAACGAACCAAGAAAAGACAAATCTAGTCTTTTGCTTATCCCTCGCTTTGTTTTCCTTCCTTCTTCTTTCCTTCCTTATCTTTTCTGGCACTCTTGGCTGTGGGACATACACAGGTTAGTGTCCTGGGAGCCCTTATGTCTCCTCTGCAACGGTGGGTGTGTGTTATATGCACACTCATATAACTGGGTATGCACCTACAAGAGCCATAGGCTGTTCTCTAATTTACTCACTCTCCTATAATCTATCATCAGTCCCAAGAAACACATGCCCTGCTGCTCTGCCTGAAAAATCTTGTCATTGTGAGAGCTATTCATGAGATGCATTTCAAGGCCCTTGTAAGGAAAAATAAGATAGTCACCATGTCTTTTTTTATTAATCCGTCCACAGGAGCCAATTACTACAGTGGAACCCCACAATACTGCGCCCCGCTATAGCGAATCCGCTTATAGCGCAGGGCACGCGGGGCTCCCGATGGCGGCGGCACATGGCGCAACCGCACAATAGCGCGACCCCGCGTTTACCGCGATCAGGTATTTATGGATCCCGATCGTTGTGGTATTGCGGGGTCCGACTGTATTTACACTAGAATATGACTCCGTTCTCTCATGAATTAAGAGTTGAGTCGTACTGAGATTTTTACCCAAACTCCAATTTCCAAATGTAAAGGAAGACCATAAAAATACATTAAGCCTCTATTACAATAAAAATTCTCAAAAGGCATTTTTTTATGGTGCACCATCTTTATTGTAGGTGTTCGAAAGAAAGGGCACAGGACAGACCAAGTGAGAAGCAGGAAAAACAGCGCACAAAAAGGCTTAAAAGTAAAATAAGGAACAAAATCAGGTGGAGGAGAACCTTTGTGAAAGTTCCATTGGGTTTTAGGGAGCAGTCAGAGAGAATAAGAGCAGAAGAACGATACATGGGCTGCTGGGACAAAAATCTATTTGCTAAAGGAAGGAGACCCTCAAAGCTATGGGATGGCAATAAATTAATAAGAGCAAGGTGAAAGGTTTAACCATTGCAGACTTTTTAAAAGAGTGAGACTGACCGGTTGGCAGGTTTCACATAGCTCTCACACTGCTTTATTTAGGACTGGAGAAGAGCCAATGTTCAAGTTCACATTTTGGCTGACTTGATGGAAATTCACACATTCTCAACAAGGCCTTTCTATAAACTGGACCTCAGCACAGGACGTTTGCAAAAAGATGAACATTTTAGAACAGACAGGATTTCAGAGAAAAGGCAGAGTGTTTAAAGCAAGTTCAGCAAGCAACTTCTGGTTGTTTAAAATGATTTTATTTTTTGTGAACTACCTTTTAAGTGGATATATGGCTAGGATAGAATTATTTGCTGCTTATTCCCATTTCTAGTCCTAGTTGGAGGCCCCGAGGAGTCAAAGCTGCACAGAAATGAAAAACAATTTTAAAACTTCCAGTCAGAATTTCTCAAGTTTCAGGACTCCTTTCAGAGAAATCCTGTTTGAATTATATAAAGATTTCTGCAACATTAGAAAGACCACAGCTATGTGACACCCTGCACATCTGTCAGTTAAAGACTACTTCTAAAAATCTAATACACGTCACTATAGCTTACTGTAATGAAGAGGCATCACTACAACAGAAGAAACTATAAAGTAATTAGGAGCCAAAGTACAGAGATCTTTAAAAAAAAAATCTGAAGAGTAATTTTTTGGCATAAATCATTGTTTTTCATAACATCACAAGTAGTTCTAACTAGAAATTTTTATAATAAGTTCTGTGAATTAGGACTGTATAAAGAGTTTGATACTTCTGACAACATTAGATTGAAGTTCATAGTTTTGAGCAAAGGGCTGTGCTTCAGGACTCTTACTTTATCCCAAACAATGTGACTCATCCCTGCAAAAATGTGCATTGCCCTAAATGATTTTTGCCATCACCAAGGGCTAGACAGTGGCTTTTAAAGCAGGATGTGTAGTCACACTGCCCAGCAGGGACATATTTTGGAGTCTATTTTTTCAAGCAAGCAAAATCTCCCCAGAGCTGCTCCTTGCTTGTGCTGCCATGCAAGGGAGCAGAGAGATTCTCGCTCATTTTCTCCCATCCCTGCATGCCCAAGCAAAGGCATAAGTAAAATAAGCCCTTCATGTAATAGGAATCCACCAAAACTCCAAATATGTGAATTTGGGTTCATTTCAAACTATTCTTCTCAAACTGGTTTGCTAATTTATTATTGTTTTACACATTTATTCTAAGCTGCATGTGTCCTTTTATGGAGGCATTGGACATGTTCTCTCAAACTCCTATTAACGCTAATGGGCATTGTGCAGGTGCTTTAGCGGAGACTTCACAGTATAGCGTTTTTGTTACATAAACTATTGGAAAGTATATTGTTACCTATGCTAAGTGCCAATTGGATTTGCAAGAGGTATGAAATTAACAAGTACAGAATTAGCCCCCATCTGAGCTGAATGTAGGAGTTATTTGGAAAATATTTGTTTAGTTGCCTGGGAAATAAATAGTTCAAACTTCAGAATGGATTTTTAAGAGGATTTGATAACATGCTACTAGATGTCCCTTATGATAGCTTGAAAGCCTGTTAAGTACAAAACAGTCTTTTCTAATCTATTGTCTGCTCTGTAAAAATCTCAATACAATTTTAAGTGAATGTGTGAAATTTCCCAGCACACCATTTGGTGGAGGATATTTTTACTAAAACTCATTAGCTTTTTAAAATATTTTTTTTGCTCTAATTTTCATGGAACACACTGAACTATGAGTCAGTCCCAGGAAACTTAAAATAGGTCTCCATTTTCTATGCATGTAACTGCTCTTAATTGCACAGAATGAGTTTTGACTGGCTCTGTCCAATTAAGACAAAAGGAGAAAAGGATAATTAAAAATAAATCACAACAATCAAAAGTTACATTTGCAATTTTGTGTTAGAGGGCTTTCTCCCTTTGTTTTTGTAGCAGCACTTAAAAGAAATGGAACAGTAACTACAAGAGGCACTGTCCCAGTTCTGGCAAAGCAAATATACTGGTCCTCCTCAGCCTATAAACAGGGCTTGTGTTTCTGACATGATCAGTCATAATTGTATATAGAATTTAAATTTCATCTCAATTATAACTTGGTATCTAATTTACCCATTTTGACATAGGTCCTTTATTTTTTGAAAACATATGCTTTATGATGAGTGGTATCTCACAAAATATATAACTGGCCTTTTTAAGTAAGGAAGGGGGTGGGAAACGTATCTTCAAAATAGATATATCTTGGTTCTGAATAACAATGTTTCTGTTCTTACAAAAGTGATTACTTTTGTGAGAGAGATTGTTGACCCAAAAAAAGAGTCCTGTAATAATGTCCTTGGAATAATGTATATGTATGAATACACTGCCAAACATTTAATTTGATTTCTCCCCTGCCTGCCGTGTGGTCTCATTGAGGGACCTGGGTGTAGGTGGTGTTTCTAGATCCACACTACTCAAAACGTGGTCAGACTTAAGTACACGCTAATGTTTGTACTATTTGTGTATGTCTATACTGGAATTCAAAAGCTGTGGCTGGCGTGTGTCAGCTGACTTTGGCAAGCAGGGCTGTAAAATTGGGATGTAGACATTTTTCTTGTGATTATATATTTTTCACATAATCCCTTGAGCTGAAGAGCTGGAACTTTAAGAACATAACTAAATATGTTACCTTGTGATATTTTGAAGATGAATTACTCCCACTAAACACATTGCTCTGTGGGGAATCCTATTGAGATTATGAAAGGTTCCAAAGATCAGCATTTGTACATAGCAGCCAATATAGCATTTTATCATGTATAAACTTAATGCCAGAATTTAGTCCTAAATTTACCAATCTTACAATGAATCTAAACTCACTTTCCTACACATACAGGAGTATAAAATATTCAGGAAACATATAATGCAGATAAAATGTTGTGTATTTTTTAAGAACTCATTGTTTAAGTAAAGGATTCCTAGCCTCTGAGCAAGGGGCTCCACTGTCCTGGAGAAGATCATAAGCAAAGAGTTCTCATCTTTCTAAGATGAGAGCTCTGTATTTTCATCCACCTCTTCTTTTGAAACACTCCCCCCCCCTTAATTACTATTTTCTTCCCTTCTTGCCATTTGCTGCCCAACACCCATCCATAGCTCCTCTGAAATTTTCCCAGCACAGCACTAGCCAACACTGAAACTAACAGCATCACCTCTGTGACAACCCCATGCTTTATTGGCCCAAGATTGTTCGTGAACTTAGGTCTGCCATGTGGTAGGGTGTTACACGATAGTACCAGCTGAGCCACTGAGCCAGAAAAAACAGATGCATTTTAACATAAAGGGATATAGTACAAGAAATATATTCTCAAGTCTTGGAACCATGTGTTACCATATTGTCTTCCTTCTGCTCCTTCTGTTTTTTATTTTCACACATTGCTCCATTCTTCTGCGATTTTGTTTTTCCCCCTCCCTCCCGCAGAATATGAAGAAATGGAGTTCTACCATAACTAAATGCTGTCGTGCTTTACACTGTGCAAATGATGTTGAACTCACTGCCCCAGGTCTGAACTTGCCATTTTGTACCTATCTCAGATTTATTTAATTACTGTTCCTTATGGACTCTCCTGCCCAGTGTGTTGGTTCCCTAGTTAGTTCTCTGCACTAGATCGGATATTCTGAGTTCTGCCATTACTGTTGCTACTGATATCAGATATTCATACAACTCTGAAATGGGACCTAGAAGATCAACAACTCCATTTGATGCTCATTCCTTACCGTATATTCTTAGGTGATTTGCCCACTTCTATTTAAAATAGCATAGTAATAGGGCTCCCACAGCATCCCGAGAAAGACTAAATCATGAACTGGCAGCCACTGTCTCAAGGGTGATTGCGAATCCACATAAGTCCACTGCCTTCAATGTAGCTATGCTGATTTACATTAACTGAGGATCTGCTCCATGAAAAATAACTACATGACTTGGACTTAATAACCAGGACTTGGAAAATATCCTCTGCCAGGAGAGAAACACATGGTGGCTTTGATTTTACAGCTACTCATACAGTATATTGCATAGAGCTCAGGGTTGGTTTGCTTCTGGAAGATTTGAATGGAGGTTGTGTGGATACAGGGAGGATTACCACTACGCATAGTCATTCTCAGTGAATGGAGGTAAATCACAAGTCCCTGTATGTCTTCAAGTCTGCAGGGTCTGATGGCTGTCTGGTGTGATTAGAGATAGGGAGCACCTGAGGAGACATGGATTTATGTGCAGTCCTTAGCATTCAAGTGAGCAGATTAGCTATACATTTGCCAGTGTTGGTCTTACTCCTGTAGCAAGGCAGGAGTAACAAGAAGCCTCTACAGCAGCCTTCTCATTTGGGCAGGATCACATCGTCCTGTGATGGGGACGGTTGTCCTGATCCAGACTGTTTATCTTGCACGTATAGATTCAAAGTTCTACCCATGCTGTGGAGAAGCAAGCTAAATCTTACTCTTTTCCAGAAACAATACACAAAATCTGTCATGATGGGCTACATTAGAAATAGAGTTTAGATTAAGCCAGCACACAGTGGCACGTTGCACCCAACCTTCTTTGATGGTCCTGTCAGCAGAATTTAAATTTGCATTCGTAAAAAGTGGAGGGCTAATCTTCTCAAAGCTTACATAGGTACCAACTTCTTCCTCCATGCACATCCAGGAACCCAAGCAGAAGATGTGCTTGCACAGAGATTTCAAAGGGGGTGGCAGTGTTTGTTCAGAGTGCAGGATGTGGCAGCAGGTATGGCAGTTGGGATATGCCCACGTATCCTATTTTCAGACTTGTGCAAATGTGCTGAGGCCGATTTAGATATACACTACCTAGACCAAGGTTTGGTGGGTGCTAACTATCAGATGTAGAGAAGTTCTCTATGCTGCCTGTAGGTCAGGTGCTCTTCCCGTTCAAAGAGAAAGAAGCTGAGGGGACTGACTTTGGGCGAAAGGGACAGGCAGGATTTTGGGGAGTGCTCAGACAGTTGGCAGTGCTGCATTTGTTTGCTGCAAGATGGATGAGAGACAGGATCGTTGCAGTGTTGACGTCTATGATTTTATCATGAGTCTCATGATATTTAGTTATGTTCTTAAAGCTCCAGCTCCACAGCTCATGGGATTATGTGAGAATCTTAGTTTAGAGTTAAAGAAAAAGTTTTCTAGCCTTACAAGGAAAACCTGAAAGCATGATCCAAGTGCTCTATAGAGGCTCTAAAGAAGGTCCATCCAATAAAGCCAACATTTGTTATTTTTTAAAAAATTCTCTTGAGATTTTTTTTAAGCTAGTCTCATGATTTTGGCATGTCTGATTTTTTGAATACTTGTGGATGGCAACACTGCAGGAGAGAATTGTGGGGTCAGCTATGCAGCTAGCTGCTACCACATCCACTGTCATAGTTTGTCCTGGGCAGTTCTGAGCATGCAGCAGCAATTGGTACCTGTTAATGCATAGCTGAAAGGAGTATATTACATATTAATGTGACACACAGAGGTGTGATCACCACGCTCGTGCCCAGGCACAACAGAACAAAATCCCAGATGATCACTCTGAGGACAGAGTAGATCATTAGTTCAGACTAAGGTAACAAAGTCCTGTGGCACCTTAAAGACTAACTATAAAGTTTTGAAGCATAAGCTTTCGTGGGCTAATACCCACTTCGTCAGATGCAAGCAGTGGAAGTGTTCAGACTAGATGATCATAATGATCCCTTCTGGTTTTAAAATCTATGAGTTATGTGGGGTGACCAGACAGCAAATGTGAAATATCAGGACAGGTGGTGGGGGGTAATAGGAGCCTATCTAAGAAAAAGACCCAAAAATCGGGACTGTCCCTATAAAATCGGGACATCTGGTCACCTACAGTAGTGAAGAAATGTGAAATAATATGTGGACTAGCAGAGGCAGAAAGCTGTATTTTTTTTTCTTTGAGAGCATCTTAATTACCACGTTGCTACCTTCTTGGCCTTCTAGAAGGAGTTCAGTCAATAAGGGAACATGATCAGTACTATGTACCTTAAAACATGCTTCATTTGGCTTTAGCCTACCTCAAATGTATTGATACCCCACAAAGCGCCGCTGTAAACTTCTGTAAACCAAGAGTGTGTGGAGGGAGATCTGCATTCACCTTCACCATAGTTATATAGAATATTGTCCACTAAATAGAACATTTTTACAGCATTGTCATGAAAAAAGGGGGTGGGTGATTCTGCATGGCTGATAATTTTGTGAATATTTACACATCTATTGTTGATATGCAATTATTTCCATGCTCATAAATTATATATTGTATTTCTAAGATGTCTTCTTTGCTGTCCTGGCTTATGTTAATCAATGTGTTTGTTACCACACATCTTGAATATTACATTTCTCTGGTGACTGACTTATCTTCTATAATTATTCCAACTCCCAATTAGATATGAACTCTCCTGTAAGGTTATTTACTTGCTTTTAGCAACGAGACTCAATTCCACGGCCTTTCTTGATAGGTTGCTGGTCAATACAAATTGTATTTACAATCTCCCCTTGATCTTCAAGGCCCTCATTTAAAATTATCCCCATCAGATTGCTGTAGCTAGACTTTTCAATATCCTTTTATTAAGCGTATGCCTTTTACATACTTCACTGTCAAAATTATCTCCCACCCCAATTCTATATTCTCAACTGCTATTTAATGATTGATATAACCTCAGTTAATTTCATACTGTCAGTGTCATATGCCACCAGAGCCTCATATACAACACAAGGAACCGGCATGACCAGCAAATAACAAAACATCTTTAAGAGAAGCTCTTTTGTGTATTTTTTTTCTGAGTCATATTGCATGAAATTCTGATTACCCAGGAGTATCCTCCTACTTTCTAACATCCCAGCACCAAATATGGAAGCACTTTTGAAAAATCTAACAGAAAAGTACCCAGAGAGACAAATGGTTGAAAATGATTAAACAAGCCCTGTTGGTGGCCCGTGGATGTTTATGATTAATGTAGATTTAATCATCAGTCTGCAATAAAAATTCATCTCTTCTAATTGGCTTTTTTTTAATGGTGCTTCTGTTGCTGAGAAAAATATATTTTCTTTGTATTGCTGTTTAGAATCCTGCCAGCATAGAACATTTAAAAAGGGGGGAGGGAGCAGTGCATGTAACAATTGTAAAACTCATACATACACACAGGTAGACATGAAACCTATTTTAAAATAGCTCTCCAGTATGAACAGTTGTCATTTACTGTGAAAAGATTTGGAAAAATAAACCCAATAACCTGCAGTAGCTATTTTGCTTCTCTAATTCCTCTGTACTACACTGATTTTTAAATGACTATGAATTCAGGCTTTTGGGATTATGGAGGAAATGAAAGACTTCACTGACTTGCATGAAAACAGATGCTTTGGCCTGAGTTGTGCTGAAGATAGAGGCAGAAGTCAGACTGCTTCAAGCCAGCATTACTCAGAGGAAAACAGGACTTGTAAGAAACATCCGAAAATTATTATTTCTCTGGCGGTAGCACCTTAGGATCCCAGTCAGGGATCTGGGCCCATTACACCCCTATTGTACAAATAATTAACAGAGAGAGCCCCAAGCCCCAGAGCTCACAATACAACACAATGATGTGGGCGTTGATTTTGTTTTCTTTGTCAATGACTGCACAGTTCTGAAGATTTTGAAATTTCAACACCAAACTGAAATATTTTTTTTACTCTAGTGTAATGGTTTTTTCACCTTTTAAATTTTGTGAGTACTGCTACATGGTTCTAAAAAGCCATAACATGTTTCTTTTTGTTGAAGTGACAAAGAGCCCTGTGGCACCTTTCTTTTTGTTGTTACTTATCACTCATCGTAATTATAAAGTGTAACAAGCTAACATGCTAGCCCCAAATGGTATCTTATTCAGTATTAATATGGTACAGTATTGATGTATGAATCAATATGTACATATTTCAAATGCCAATAGATATTTCATTACTTTCTCTTCTAACAGAGTTTATTTCTTAATAAAATGAAATGTTCATCATTTGATAATGAGCATGTGGGTGTAATAAACCAAGTCTAAAATAGTTCTCAGAATTTGTAGAGAAAATGATAGAGGTTTCAAATGTCATATTTTTCTGCCAGTCACTACTCATGGTGACATAAGGAATGGTGATAAGAGTTAATGTATTTCAATGAGAGATGGCCCTGCGATGTAAAATTTGATATCAAACATCACTAAGTTTCAGGTTATTCAAGGCTGCATTAGGATTCACTTTTTGATTCCCCACTCTCCCCACCGCTATCTGCCACCCAGATTTGGAAGCTTTCCGTGGTTTGGGGGCCCTTTTGCTAGTTTTAACCCATGTGGTCATGAGGTAAAATAATTGTAAGTGTTTGAAAACCCCTAGTATGTGATTTATCAAACATATTTTGCTAAACCATATAATGCCCATATCTACCACTTTCCCCAGTGGCATTATTGCTGCTTTTCATGCTTTGTGCGTGTTTTTCAGTGTTTCTGAAATGACAAAGGCACAGCAAAGCAATCCCATCACAATCTCCTTTAAGCTATTCCAAGAGAAGTCTGGTTGGCAGTGAACATTTAGATGATAGGGTCCTTCCTT
The DNA here is from genome assembly GCA_032164245.1 of Sternotherus odoratus. NCBI lineage: Eukaryota > Metazoa > Chordata > Testudines > Kinosternidae > Sternotherus > Sternotherus odoratus. The sequence goes on from JAVMKO010000002.1 coordinate 37,152,359, forward strand.
CTTCCCGCAGGTAACTGTCAGTCAGACAGTGTGTGAGGTATGATAATTCCATCTGTGCCATTTGGATTGTCAGCTTCATTGTTCTGCACAGTGTGATGCGGATTGTGAAAAACAACCAGGACGGATGATTTTAAGTAATTGCTCTGACATAGACTGATTACTACAGTAACAACAGTCGGTTATAGTTAAGGAATAGCCTTGGCATATGGTATACGTTTTGGAGGGGGAGGGGGAAGGGGAAGCAAAAGCTTTTAATTTTACAGATTACATTATGTTTTAAAATGCTGTCATTTCTTCCCTTGACTTAATTTAGAAAATATCAACAGGCATCTGAAAAGAAAAAAAATATTGCTACAATTACATGGACTTAGAGTCACATTTCTTAACATGTACTTTGCAATCGCAATTGGTCTTTGTAATGCTCATAATTATTTCTACAGAAAGCAGAATTTCATCTCACAAGCTTTGAGGTTGGTTCAACTTTTAGCCAAACTGTCACTCTTAGTAAAATCCTGGTTCCTTTGAGCCAAATTTTCCACCGGGCCTAGATCTACCCCCCAAAAATTGCACCGGCAGTTTTGTGTGCACATATTTCTATGCATCTTAAATTCTCCCATAGAAGCAGCATTTGTCCACCTAAATAGGGTAGCTGGGCACTTTTTGGTGTGGAAAGTGCAAAGTTTTTCCTAAACAAAATTGGGAATGGCTACTTTTGAAAATGTGAACCTTCATATCTAGACATTACTGTATCAAAAAGCAATTTAGCACAGATGAATCTTCCACATCTTTTTGGTTTTGTTTTGCAAAACTATTTGACACAACACTAATTTTTCAGAGGCTATGTCTGTTATCATAAAAAATTATATATTTAGACTGTTGTAAAAAAACACAACCAGAACCATACAGGGGACTTTAGGTATTTTAGGCAGTTGATAAACACATGCTTTTTGTGTGTGTATGTTAAACACAATCGAGGTCCTGTCCCTGTTTCTATTTGAGTCAAAATAACTGTAGCCCTAAAACAGAAAGAGAAAAGAGATTCATGTTTATATTTGTACACTGCAAAGTAATATATCATAGGGCCAAAACTCAGCTCATTCGCTTTACTTATGTAACAGTCAATTGAAGATCTTTTGTTTTTTAATTGTCTTGTTATGAAATAGAACATAAATTAGATGTTCTAAGTGAACTCAAAAGCTCATTTGCCACAAAGTGAAAACAATCTTTTTTAAGAGGAAATATATTCAATAAAATATTTTAATTCCATATTAGATAAGAGGAAAGCTGCTTGGAATGAAAGTTTAGGCTAATCATGTCACAAAATCAAATGTATGTAGGAAAAGTGTGTTTTTCTTAGCGTTATTCCGAAAAGTAAATACAGTAAAGTACATCTGAAGGATGTTTTTTTCTGTGAGCAATTCTTGATCACATAATGCTGCTCCTTTTGACAACCCAGCCTAGAAGTTTTAACACATTACTTTGTAAAGGACTCTGACATACCTTCTGTGTGAAAGTATATTAAAGTAAATCCACAGAAGCTTGCATATGGTTGTTTAAACCATTTCTATTCTGTTGTGTTCTCTCAGATGTCATGTTGTGAAACAGTTAAATAAAATTAAGGCTATTTCTAATACAAGTCATTCACTTTTATTAAATTACATTTAAATTATTTATTATGTGAATCATTTTATCTATATTGTATCAGTCGTGGGTGAATAAAAGCTAGATGGTTGAAATTCATTCATTGGAATAGTTCTCCACAAAAAGTCACAAATCCTCATGCTGTTTCTCAGTGCTGGGTTCTGCATTAGGATTTCTGACTTTGCTGTAAAATACACAAATTCAAAACCACACCTGAAGAGACTCATGTTTGTGTTTATTGTTAATTCCAGCTAGCATATTTGAAAAATATAAAGTATATGCAATATAATATTTTTCCACTTCTGATGCTCACTGTTTCCTGAAAGGAATGAATGTATTTCACTCATTCACACATTCATATGTGTGTTATTTTCACCTGTGACAGGTACAATAGAGACAGAAAATTCACCTAATAAATAATACCTGAATAAATAAGCAAATCATATTAATTAAAAATAAACTTAGTTTTATCACGTGCCCTGTGAACTAGAACAATGGAATGGAAACTGCTTAGGCAATAGCTCACAAGCCTAAGTGAATGTGTATCATTTAAATATCAGGTGGCATAAATAGAATTACATATAAAATATGTCCTATATGTTTGATTTTTAAAAAGCATAATGATAACTGGTGAGAAGGTCTAATATTTAAAACCTTCCATTTTTTATCTGGTCACACTCTTTTTAGATAGTCTTTGAGTTTGGCCATATTTGGCATATATGGGTGAAATCCTGGCCCCAGTGATTAATGGAAGTTCAGTAGAGCCAGGATGTCATGCATGGTCCCAGACCATGGAAGTACAAGTTTAGCTTTTAAACACAAATTAGCCAAATTGATTACAGTGGGACTACACTTATGTGTTTCTGTTAAGCACGTGATGAAGTACATTGCTGAATCAGGGCCTTTATTGGGACATGTTGGTGGGTAAAAACACACATTTGAAAGCTCAGTGGCACTGATGACACAGAAAAACTTAATGTAGTTGTTCAATAATGCAGGTTTTTCAATAAACAATTGACACAGCCGTAAAGCATCATGGAATACCCATTTCCATAGCAAATACAATCACACCACAACCCTAGTGGTTGCAGACTCAGCACTCGAGGTGGCTTTAAAATATAACAATAGGGCAACGGTTAGACTCTGAAGAGGATCCTTAAAAGTCCAGTGGTTATAAAACTGTGAAGTCATTCTATTGTGTAAATAATTTTCTACTGAGGGAAACATTTTTCTCTCCACAGATAATGACCTAAATGTGAGAAAATTATATTAAAACAGATTAGTTAAAATGGAGGATTTGGGCGGGAAAGAAATATGCTCTAATTTATTGAGGGTTTAACTGAAAAATCACTTATGATTGTTGCAAGTTAAGTCACTCTTAACTGGTTTATTTTATCGTTTTTGTTCCAGTTACCTATTTAATAATGTATCTATGCATATATCACCCCTATTATTAATAGTAAATGTGCATTTCAACCTGTCAAGTTTTCCTATCCCCACTTTTGGAAGTTTTTTTTAAATAAAAAAAAAGCAAAGGCATTTCCTAGGGCACATGCTGCCAGACACCCAGCATTTATCTTATCTTAGTTGATGACTTTCCTTTTATCCTGAAATGATTTGACAATGACTCTATGATTTCCTGTACAAATTACCCTTTGAAAGTGGCAGTGGCGCTTGGCAGCGATCTTCACTTAATTACTGAGTGGATTATTAGCATACGGCTTTTTTTCACCCTTTCATTTCTTTATATCTTCTAGATTGCGCTGACAGTTCCCTTTCATTGCATGCTTTAACTCACTGAATACTAAACATTATGCAGATTGCAGCTGAGAAGTACCCAGTCTACTGCAGCCTTCTTCCCCACACAGTCTTTGCTCCGCACCAAACCTTCTTGATGGATAGTAATTTGTAGGTCAGAAATCAATAGTCTGTCTGGGAAAGTGCATTTGTGGGTTCTCTGTTTTAGACTGAACAGAAATTAATGTTTTAAATATGGGTTCATCTGAAAAGACAGCAAGTTACATTCCTTCTTTTCATATCATCTGTCTTTAAATAGTGTTGCTCGTTAAGCGAGGCCTCCCTTTTTACTCATTATGCTACCTATCCAGGGGGTGGAAGTGTTCCTATCTCTAGAATGACAATCATTTTTCCTCCCAGTGGAAGTCTCTGAAGTATAGGGTGTTGTTAAGCTGAACTCCTCTGTCATACGTAAATTGTTATTTATTGTTTGTCAGTGCAGGATAAATGGGAATGATAAATCACAAAGAATTCTCTCTCCTTAAGAAGGACTCTTCATAGTCTTGGCTCACGCTGATTGGCAGATATTTGTACGTCTGCCAGGACATCTCCATCCACATTTTTATCTTTATGCTCCTCTCCAGCTATCCTGAAAATGTCTGCACTGTTCTTCCACCCCAGCTCCCACACTGATGTCTGTCATGAGACAATGATGAAACACTCACTCTCTTCCAACACTGAACAAGGAGCTTTATTGGAATAACGCAGACAATATGATCCTTAAAATTACTCTGGCTCTTTTTGCTTCACTGTAGAACTTCAGTTTAGAATCACCCCAGCCCTGCCTCCCACCCTCTCCTCTGTCTTTCTACCACAGTTTTAAAGTGACAATACCACACATTCTCATAATTCTACAACCACCACCCTAACTGCAGTGCCCTGAACACACACACACATGATACAACAAAATATAGCTCTAAAGCAGTGGTTCCCAAAGTGGGGTTTGCGAAATGTTACAGGGGGTTCTCAGGGAAAAAATTCCCTAATGGCAGACAGAGCTCTCCCTGCAGACCCTGGGCAGCACAGGCTAGCAGCCCAGAGCCCATGGACTTCCAAGAGCTAGGCATTTGAAAGCAAGCATATCTATCCCACTGAGGAGATTTAAACTTAGACTCCTTATAAGAAATGGAAAGGGAGGCGGATATTTTTTTGCTGTTTTAAAAATGAAATAGGCAGCTAGTATTGTTTATAAAATTATTATGAAGAACAAGTTTAAGTTTTGTTGGAACATGTGCTGTTTGCTTGGACTGCTCAAGACCTGAATGCTTGTGTAGGAGAAACTCTTTGAGTTGGCTTCTTAAATACCTTTGTGCTGTTTCACATCTGGTACTCCTTGATGAAACATAGGAGCCTTGTCTTATAACAGGCTTATTTAAAATGATACAAGCTTGGAAGAGTGTTGGGATTTTCATAATATACTAAAAATACTGTAATGATAAATAATTAATAGTGTGTAATAAGCTTGTCATAAAAACAAATTTTCTATTTCCAAGATCACTGCTTTAATAATTTATACTCAGGTAAAGGAGAAAATCCGTGGAAATATTCATTTTTAGGAGGGGGTTCATGAGACTGGTCATTTTAGTGAAAGGGGTTCATGGATTATTAAAGTTTGGGAACCACTGCTCTAAAGGAGGCACCAACTTTACCATTTATCCAAATCTGGTCACTGCCTGCCTTTGAAGGTTTTGTCCACTTAATGGGATATCAAAGTCCAAAAGTAGACTCATGTTCAGTAGGTTGAAGGATGCTTCCAACAGGGTTACTGTATCGCCACTAAGGCAGTGGTGTGAGCGCCATTGCTGTTAGTCACACAGTAGAAAGCTGGAGACTCTTAAATAGATCTGGCCGAGAAACTGCATTTCACTTCTGTGAAAAATGTTGAGGTTTTGTCCTGAATCAAGATGAAGAACTTGGAAGACCAGGCTCTCAACTGGGATGCCAGGGAGCTGGAGAGCCTGGACTTCCCAGGAGCCTGCCAGGCAAGATGCTGAGGAGGACCTGGCTTGGCAAATGGGTGAACAAGCAGGACACCAGGCAGATTCCCAGTTTAATTTTCTTAGTCTCATTTCTCTCTGTCTCTAAATTTACAAAATGTTGACTTGCTGATCTTGTGTGAAAATCATTTCAATGGTGACTGAGCTTTGTGTGTAAACTGGAAGGATTGCTATAGGGCTGCCTGAGTTTCATCAGAAATTTAGTCAAAATTGGCATTTTCTGACAGAAAAAACATTGCATCCGAAAATTTCTGACCAGCCATGTAGGGCCGCCAAGGATGAATATTTACCACTAACATTGGCAGTGTCATTGTGATCTCTCATAACCAGTAAACACAACATTCTGCGGTGACTGCCAAGCTGGTTGGCCTCTTTTTTAGCCGAGCTAAGGGGTGGTCTCTTTGTTGCAGACTTCCGTTTGCAATCTGTACTGCTGTCTCCATCAGTCTGTTCCCTTGCAGTTGATGGGGACTGAAAGTAATATGATTAAAATGATCTCAAAAGCTGGGATTTTCAAGATGGAGGGGTTGCACTACTTGCATGGTGCCACCTTGAGTTTTAGGTCCTGCCCTATGATGGGCTGCTGCACCAACATTCAAGCTCACTCCTCACATTTCCAGAAGTCCTGGTGTCTCATATCTATCCTTTCCAATAGGTCATCAGCAAGGACTATGGACTAAAATACAAATACCATAGGTATCGGGAAGAACATGGAAATCATGGGCAGCATAAGCAACTGGGCTAACCCTTTCATGAAAACGTGATACAGTTGTGGCTGTTTCAGTTGATTTCTGTGGTGAGAGGGAGAGGCCAATCATGTTTTTCTATGTCACTCAAATCTCTCCTCTGGAGCAATATTGGGTGCTCATTGATCAGCCAGCACCTGAGAATTTGTCTTCCTTGCAATGTTTTAAACATAGCAAGTTTGTGGCCCTTATGATTGCAGATAAATAGTTGAAACTGTGATCCAAGTGCACCCTAAAGGCTGAAAAGCCTGAAGGTAAATCAAATCTATTATTTTTAATGTCTCGTGTTTTTCAGCCAATCTCATCATTTTCGGGAGGGGGCTGCTGACGCATGATTTTTTAACGCTCAGGGTGGACAATACTACATATTTGTTTGATGCTTCTCTTGTATCCATGGGACTGTTTCTTTGCTGCTTCTACTATATTCTTTCAGGTGATTTGTACTTTCAGTAGCTCAGACTCCTGTGTCAGTTGCACAGCCATTACAGATTTATCTCAGACTTTCACTGTCATTTTTATATAAATTCCTTGATTACAATACCAACTTCTAGATGATCTCTTATACCTTCTTCCTTCCCGATACCAAAATCACAATGTCTGCTTCTTCATATAAGACCTTTAGAAAGACTGATCTTTTTCTTGGGCCTTTGCACCTTTCTTGGCCAAAGCACACCCATTCATGGATTACATTCCTTTTGGTGATGAAAAGCTCATCAACCTCCTTAACAAGAGTATCACAGTTATTCCTAGCTCCTTCAGTAAAGATGCATTATGAATATTTTCAGCTTCATATCCCATTGCATAGATTAATTAGCAGACCTGCACCTCGCTATTTTCTCTTAATTGTCATTGTGGTTTGTAATGTGGTTTCATTCAGGCCATTCTGTGGGCTAATTAACTCAAAGTTAGATCAGTTAGAAAAGTTTTCTTTTCCTTTTATTTTTGCTGGTTTAAATGAGTCAACTTCTGACATTGTGTTACATGACAATAATGGAGAACCGAAAAAAGTGTTCTTCAAACACTGAACAAGGATCTTTAGTAGAATAATTTTAAAAAATACTACCTCAGTTATTTATAGTTTGAAAAATGGTAATTTGCTGATCGTTATTGTCCTGGTAAAATATGTGTGTCAACATTGCATGTAAAGTTATAAGATTATTATATATGGGAGTACTAAGGCATGTTCCAAGTCTAGAGGAGCAGCCATAAATCAGTTCCCCAGAGAAAAAAGGCTATTCAATTCCTCAGCCAAGTGTCAACAAAATCAAATGGACCATCACCTGGTTAAGTGGACATTCTTTGGGATAAAAGAAGATGTGAGCAAAAAATCTACATATTGAGAAAAGAAATGGCTGGTGGTTCCCATCCACATAAATTTTGTGTCAACCTCAGCTGGAAATGACTCAGAAGAGAGAGACTATAAGGAAGGAGGGCAAACACCCCAAATTATCTCTCCCTTTCTCTCTCCCCACGGCATTGACAACACGTGAAGAACAAGGAAGCAGTATTGGACTGGGGGAGGGGGATCCTGACTGAAGGAAACTCAACCAGTATGACTACTGTACCAAGTGGTGAGAGAGACCTTTGCTTTGAATTCATTTAGCTGTTAAGTTAGATATTAGTTGAGTTTTACTTTTATTTTCTTGTAACTGACTTCTATGCCTTATTACTGGGAATCACTTAAAATCTATCTCTTTGTAGTTAATGAACTTGTTTTACTGATTTATCTAAACCAGTGTATTTGACTTGAAGTGTTTGGGAAACTCCATTTGGGATAACAGAATTTCTGCATATCATTTACTATTAATAAAATGGCAGACTTATATGAGCTGGTATTGTCCAGGAGATAGCTGGACAGTACAAGATGTACATTTCTGGAGAAAGTTTGGGACTGGGAATAACTGGGAGTAAATTACATGCTGGAGGCTATGTGAGACCAGGAGAAGTAACTCTCACAGCAAAACAAGGTAAAAGGCACCCCAGGTTGGAGAACTGGGGGGACACAGCTGTTCACCTGTCCAGTCTGTGCCCTGGGTCATAGCACAGTAGCGCAGCGAGCAGAATATATGCACCACTTGTTATCTTAAGTGACGTTTACACTTTAAGCACTGGTATAGTGGTTTTAAGTGAGTCTCAACTATGGTGTCCGGAAACAGTCAAAGGGATTACTGTGTTGTTTTCTGTTTGCTTATTTTGGGAAAGGGAAATAGAAACAGGAGAGCATAAAAATGAGCACTAGTGAACCTGGAAATTAGAGCTGGCCAGATTGGAGGATCTGAAGAAAGAAAGAGAGAACACTAATGCCAGAAGTGAAAGGCAGAAATGAGTCTGAAAAAACAGCCACTCCACTGGAAGATGAAGAAGCTGCCCATAGGAAAGCCATGGAGCTGAAACAACAAGAAGCTGAAGCCCATAAGAGAGCCATTGAGATGAAAGAGAGAGACTGAGGAGTAGAAGGAAGAGGGGAAATATGATCTGAAAATGAGAGAAAAACATGGGAAAATCCCAGAGGCACCAACATCTCCTACCACTCCAGGAACCCTCAGCTGAGACCAGCTGCATCCTGCTTACAAAGAGACAGACTGCACTGAGGAATATTTCACTGCTTTTGCAAAACTGTGTGAAGTTCATAATATTCCTGAGGACAAGACAGTCCCCACACTGATTGCAAAACTGTCTAGTAAAGCTTTGAATGTATTTAATGAAATGCCAATTTAGAAAGCTGTGACATATTCTGAATTTAAGAAAGCTGTTTTACAAAGACTTCAAATTACTTCTGACGTGTTTAGGGTGAAATTTAGAACTCTTGAAAGGAGTCATTGTGAATATATTTATAGGATGTATGAACTAATAAGAAAATGGGTAAAAGGAAAAAGAGCTGAAGATTGACCGATTGCTTGATTTCATTGCTCAAGAGTATTTCTTTAATATATGCATTGACAATGTAAAAAATTGTCTTTTGGGGTAAATCTGTAAAATCTGTAGCAGAGACATAGAAATAAATATAAAATATGGCCACAGAGAAGAGGTTTGGATCACTTTAGAATGACAGGAATACAAAAACAGCAGGTTGCTAAATTTTACAGCAAATCAAGGTTTTAGACCAGAAAGTATTAAAATTGGAGATGAGGCTCCTGTATCAATATTTCCGATGTATTACAGGAGGCAATGTGAACAATTTAAGAAATAAGCTTAACTATCAGGTAATCAAACAGATTAAGAGTGTGGCATTGGATGTTTAATAAGCAAAACAATCATCTAGTCCAGTCCCCTTCACTCATGGCAGGGCAAAGTATTATCTAGGCCAGAGTTTCCCAAACTGTGTTCCTCAGAACACTGGTGTTCCACACGATGTGAATAGGTGTTCTGTGAAAGAATCATAATTTTTAAAAAGGGTCTTTAATTTTTTTTAAATTTTAAATTTGTATAACCCCCAAGGAAATTACATGGACTCCCGCGTCTCTGTCTGCTGGAAGACTCAGACTCTGTCCAGCAACCACTAGGGAGTGAGAGGCCCTCCCAGGGAGTAGAGGAAAGGGGAGAAGCCATTTTGAATGAGTGGAGAGCCAGGCAGGAAAAGGGCAGGACTGGCTGTGTGGGGAGCTGGTGAGTCCTAGGCCTGCATTCAGGGTTCCCCCTGAGAACTGGCCTCTAAGGCCCTGACAGCAGATCCCTCAGCGAGGTTTTTCCTTCCCCACTGGTGATTCCCCATGTGTAGAGTTTGCTGGAGAAAGCCAAAGCCCTCCTGTGACAGCATCCTCGCAGCCAGGCATTCACCTCCAGGACTCATCCGTCTCTGCCTGGGACCTTACCCTTGACCAGAAGGATGAAAGAGAAAACCACCTATGCTCCGAATTCCTTCACCCTTATTCCCAGAGCCCAGTACTGACTGCTGATCTGGTGAGGGTCATACCTTGCAGTATTATTGATGCCCATTGGATGAGTGGCATGGGGTAGTAGTCAAAGGGCCAGATGATCCTCGACAGTTCCTCTGTAATGTCTCGGATACAGGCCCCTGGCAAGAAGAATACCTCCAGGGATGCCATGTCAGGGTGACTGATGGGTGCCTTTGTCTCTCTCAGAAGAGAGTCACCAATTACTCTATGTTTCCTCCTGGGAGTGGTGTCTGTGATCATCCCAGCCTTGGAGGTACATGGCTTCTCTTCAACCTTTGAGAGTGATTCTGCATTACTCATTGCCAGGGCAGCATATTGGTTTTCCATCACCATGGTGGGTGAGTTGAGAGTAGGAATGGAGCATTGCACGCTGCCACAAGTAACCAGCTGTCAGTGTTTACAAGCACTGTGACAGAGCCATATCCTCTTCCCCCAGTGGTGTGACAGCAGTCCTCTGTAGCTGGAAAGCTTCCTCAGCTTGGGTGTCTCCATATGAATAGTCTCAAGGAACACCGCACGAGCATGGATGCTCCTCAGCCTAACCACCTTCTCCTGTAGCTCTCCCACCTTCTTTCTGAGAGATTCCACCAGCAAGCACCTTTCACACTGGACGGTCTCTCCCAGCCTGGCTTTCTGTCAGTGGGGATTGCAGGCCACAGTTTCTTCAAATCCAAACTGGGGTCTAGGTAGAGGCATCTATGGTTAGGTTGTCTGCCTGGTGGAGGAAACAGGAGCAGCATTGGTAGTGATGATGCGGCCCTTCCTAACCATAGCGACTATATTACAACTCTCTCTTTCAAACTCTCTCTTTGCGGTCCCATTCCCTAGCTCTCCTTGGTCGCTTATCCCCTGGCTTTTATGGCCTTCTCTCCTAGGTCAGTCCTACCCCTTTGTTAATCACACAGAGGGAGGCTAATCACAAAGCTGACTGAGGCTATCAAAGATGATCAAGGATGATCCGGGGAACAAAGGCTCAAAGAGTCCCCAGACACACAATCCCAATTGACCCAGTAACTGAAGTCACTGAAAATATGTAAAAAAAAATCTGAAAGAGAAAGAAAAACACAAACAGCAAAATGAACTCACTCACCCTAAGGTTAGTACTCAGATAGTGTTCGTTCAGCAGGGGGATCTCCTCCCCCCCCCTTCAAACTCCCGTGTTTGCCGTCCCCTGTTCACTAGCTCATCATTCTGTGCTCTAAATTTGGTTATGATTGTGATTGGTCAGATAGTTTTTTATTTTCCTGATTAGATGACTGGCACATATGAGGGTCTGAAGAAATCACTGGGGTCACGGATCTCTTTGGGAGAGAATGTATAGTAAAATGTAGCAAATAAATGGGATTAGGAAATCTTTAGAAAACTGTAAACCTTTTTCTTTTCTGAGCTACACAGGCATTTCCCAAAGCATCACGTCTGGATAAAATGAGGTACTGTAGGATGTGTACAGAATTTACATTTCATTTTTCTTCAACATTTCACACAGAGTAAGAGAAGTCTCCTAACTTGGTCCTTGTCTGGCTCACTTCAATCACCTCTGTGGTGGCAAGGAATTTTGGAAAGCTTTCTCTCTCAGTAGCCTATAAAATATGGCAAGTGCATCAGTGTATTTCCTGATCTGTAACTTTTTGTCTTCAATATCACAGTCATTGATTGTCCAGCAAAATAAAAAAAGGACCTGCAGCAGCCAGCCTCAGAGCCTCCTGGGTCAGCTGCACTGTAGTCTAAAAATAGCAGTGTAGACAGTCTGGCTCAGGCTGGAGCCCAGGTTTCAGAGTCTGAGCTTCAGCCCAACCCTGAACATTTACACTGCTATCTTTTAGCCTTGCTGCACAAGTCATGTGAGCCTAAGTCGGGTAACCTGTGCTCTAAGACTTGCTGCTGTGGGTCTTTTTTTGCTATACAGACGTAGCCTGAGACAATGTACTTATATGTGCTTGTATGGTCCTTGTTACAAAAGTATGTATTCAAATCTTTCTTTGACCTGCTTCATTTTTTCTGTGCCAGGCTCTGACAAGTGCTGTGAGGAACATTGTCCTCGGATGTGTTAAGCAGTATCCCCTTCCTCCTCCATGACTTCCACTAGGAATGTTTGCATGGGCAAGCTTTGGAATCACAGTCCTTAAACATTTGCCTCATTAAATGACCACTCATGGAGGTATGAGTGTGGCAAAAGCAAATTCATTTTTAAATTCAACTGAATATTTGTGGATTATTGGGTTTTGGAGATCTTTTTTGTTCATTCTTATGTTTTTCAGAAAATTCCCAATCTCAAACTTCAGACCTTTCCTGATCCATGATTAGCGCTCTTATTTGGTACTACAAAAAATAAATACTATTTTCACCTGCTTTTGCAATGTCTGCATAGATAACGTATCAGCAAGGTTTTGTTTGGGGGTTTTTGTGTGTGTTATTTTAAGATTCTTAGGTTGGCAGTGGTCTCTGAAAATGCCCCTGTTGTCTCCTTTCAAAATCTCCTTTTTAATATATAAAGCAGATACAAGAAAACAGATAAACAGGAAAGCATTGAGGATGCAAGAAGGAAGCTTTTAGAAGGTTTTGAGTCACAGTATTACTTCTTTTAAATTACAGCCTAGAATAGGAACAAGCTGTTGAAATAAAATATAATTAAAATGTTCCATTAAACACGAACCTATTTTTGCATCCTTTTGCAATCATCTCCGGTAATAACACGAAGTTATTACACAAAATGCCAAGATCTTTAAAAGAGTGTCTAGAGATTTTGGATGCCTCTGTATGTGGGTGCTCAGCACTTTCTAAAAATCAGGTCACTGCCAAGTGGGGCTCCCAAAATCTCCTAGTCATTCTTGAAAATAGTGGCCAACTTTTCTTGGATAGATGGTTTCCTGTTGTGTTTATTATACTAGTCCTTTCTCATTTGCACTATAAACCATTTCTGGGTGACAGTACATGTAAATTAGCTTTGTATCATCTGCAAATTTTGCCACCTCACTGTTTACCCCCTTTTTCAGATCATTTATGAATATGTTAAATAGGACAGGCGCCAGTACAGACCCTTTGGGGACACCACTATTTGCCTCTCTCCATTATTAAAACTGACCACTTATTCCTACCCTTTGTTTCCTAACTTTTAAGCAGTTACTAATCCATGAGAGGACTTTCCCTCTTATCCCATGACAGCTTACTTTGCTTGTGAGCCTTTGGTGAGGGACCTTGTCAAGGGCCTTCTGAAAATCTAAGTACACTATATCCATTGGATCACCCTTGTCCCACATGCTTTTTTGACCCCATCAAAGAATTCTAGCAGGTTGTTCATTGACACAGCTGGGCCAGGACTGGGTTTTAAAGTCCGACTATGAGGAATTGCAGATTTTAAACCTGGGCCCATAGGTCACCAGGCAATACTCAGACCACAACACCAACTGATCTCAGTGAGTGCAGAAAGGGGCCAGTGAAACTCTACCATGCAAAGGGCCCCACCCTGAAGCTCCTGATTGGGAGAGACATTCCGCTCCACTGATTGGCTGGGAAGAAGGCACAGGAAGTTGTCTGAGCAACTAGAGGAATTCTTGGCTGGTTGCTACTAGCACTTGGCCTACTTGCCTGACTGCTGAGCCCTGTCTTCCCACCTACTCATGGTACCTGCCTTCCAGCCTGTTCCTTGTCTTATCAATACTCCCATTCCACAAATATCCAAAATTTGTGAATGCCTGCCATGAAACTGAAAGCTACTGGTGTGTGCTCTTAATGGAGCAAACATGTTCACTGAGCCCATTAGTCTGAAAGTTTTGAAAGCTTAGAAGCATTTACTGAAGGGAATTAATGGTGATCTTTATTTTGAAAAATGTTTAATTTATTAACTAAAACTGATGCTTCTGAACTCAAAGGTAGCAAGCGTGTTGCTTAAAAAAGAAGTCGCTCCTATTAAGGTAGCTGTGTTTGGACCAACTCAGTGGTTGCTGGTTCTCAGAGTCAATCCTATGCTGCATTTATAGCATATCGTAAGTGCATGGGAGTACAGTCTAATGCATGTCGTCAGGATCTACTAAATGTTTGCATTACAAAGTGTGTCAGTCTGAATTTTATTGCATGGTCTGACTACTTTATATTTATCTCACTGTTTAATATAATACATTTGTCTAAATGGATGAAAGAGATTTTACCAGACTAATTCTGCAATGGATAGTGTGCCTCCCTACAGCCAAGTATGTTGTCAATAGACCTTAAGCAGAGGAAAATATAAATGTAAGAGGTGTGGAAACTTTCCTTTCTACAGGATACATTTATTTCAAGATGCCTTTCTGCATCTGTTGTACATACAGGTATTTTGTTTCAGGTAGTTTCAGGGTTGCTCAGGGTTGTTTCAGGTAGTTTCAGGGTTTCAGGTAGTTTCAGGGTTGCTCAGTATCTAGTCACCTGCAGTTGGTAATCATAATACATCAGGGAAATACCACTGGAACTATATAGGATGATACTAGAGTTCTACAGGATGCATTTGCCCTCATCTAGTCAGATCAGCACAGGAAGATGTCTGTATCCAGACATCCAGTCATCTAGATGGCACCCTGACTCACCCTATGTGTTAAAATTAAATCACATTCCTCCGGCAGCTTTTTAAAAATGTCCTTAAAACTGGCAGTAGACTGAGTCAGGATATCCAGTCCAGATTAGTTTCATGACAGAGTTTGAGGCAGATTCAAGACTCGACAAAGGACCACATTTAGATTAGATTATGCCAAAAATCTCTCAACATTTTGACTGCATCAAATCAGACCTAAACAACTAGGTCCTTTTCAGTTTTGGGTCTGACCCAGGAGCAGAAAAGCAAAGAAGTTAATTCACATCCAATACCTGACATTTGAATCTTGAAACTGAAATCTGATTCAAGATGTCATACTTGTCTTCTATAGTCTAGGTCTTCTACAAACTTCTAAATGCAATTAATATAGTATAAAGCTCAGTCACATAAAACATCTGCTTTGATTCAGTCATTTTGTGGATCTTGCTTCAAGTCACTGTGTATTGTTGATACTTAATGAAAAAAGTTGACTGAAAAAAGAGATGTCTTATTTGGTTGCAGAGTTGGGTAAATCCAGTCCAACATGCTGGCTGAGATTCTAGCTTTAGTTACAGCCATGCATCGTCATGAACAGATTTTGGCTTACTGTCTCTTCACTATGAAAGTTAGTGAAAAGACTTTCACTGACTTCAGTGGGCTTTGGATAAACCGTGAACTAAGTTAAAGTGGGAATGCATTTATCAAGTTTACTTCACATCTACAGGTGCAAAATTAGGACTTTCTTTAAAATGCATTTTCTTTTAAAGCCTAAATAAGACATAGGTGGCAGACATTTGTTAACTAATAGAAACCATAAGAGACATGATTTGACAATTGGCATAATCTATTTTCCTCATCAGGGAAAAGCAGTGGGGGGGGTGTGGGAGGGGATAGCCCAGTAAAATTTGTCGTAAACAGTAGGTCTGCAACACTATGACCATATAATTTGCACTTTAAACATGTACAAATTAATTTGAAACAATTTCTTTAGTAAATGCCAGAGCTGGTTGAAATATTGACATCAAATTGGAAACGGCTGTGGAGCACAAAGAGTTTGATACCTTTGGAAGTCTCGGCCCATATTTCATCCTTCTGAAAGTTCAGTGAATGTGGCCTGAGCTTGTCCAAACATAAAAGGGAATTCCTGTCCCACACAGATTCATTCCCTACCTATAACAGTCTAAGGATCCCCATTAAGACATTTAAAGTTAGAAAGAAGCCATGAGAATTGTGAGGAGGGAAGGTATGATGGGCAGCAGTAGAGGGGGACTGGATATATAGCAGAGGGAGGCTTGCTCTTGCAGATTCACTAACTGTCTCTACAGACTAAGCAGTATGATTTGTGAACTTAACTCTACAGGGTTCAGACAGCCCTATAACATACTCAAAGGTATGATCTGGAATGCAGCCAGGGCTATAATCAAAGACAATATTATTAGCCCACATTAGGTCTTAAAAAGGCCAGAGAAATATTACAGAAAGGAACCAGGGACTCTGAAAAACAAACAAACACAGACTTGAAAAGTTGGTGAAATAATTAATTGATGCTAGAGCTAAACTGACTTCACAGCTGAAAGAACAATAAAAATCCTTTAGCAAGGTGCTTAGAACCTAATCCGGTGGTTGGTGGAGAGAGTTAACACTGTCTACCTGGACAAAGGAAACTCCACAACCACGACTTAGCTAAACAGAGATTGCTAGGGCACCCAGCCAGTAGCGAAATGTGGCTGTGCTCAACTTGGGTGAGGTACTGAGCTCAAAAGGGGCTATAAAAGGACAGTGATCTGGCTGTATGACCTAATCTTAGGAGCCAGACCCACCCTATGGAGAAAAGGAAACAAAGCCCCTTCCTTTTATTTTATTTTAAAGCATTTGTTTGATGTTTAACTGCATGAAGCCATTCTTCAGGTGTTTGTCTTTGTTTGGGTTGTTTTTTTTAAACCTTGAATGAAAGATGCTTTTGCAAAGTTGATTCACCTTTTAATTGCATAAATATTGCTAGGCCTTTAGAAATATTCAAGCCACCAACTTTCAAAACAGGGCTGTGCTTCTCCTGGCTGGTGAAACACAGGAAAGAAGTGTGTCCACTACTAATGGAAAGTATCAATGCTTCCTTCAGAGAAGTGAACCTGCCTGCTTCCCTGAAACATACAATAGTCACCATGTAACAGGGTGGCAACTCACCGCTGTGGCACCTCCTGCTGGTCCGTCAGGGAATTAGCGTCCCAGCGTTCGGAGCGCCCTCTGCAGGCCGATGTCCCGCTCCTGCTCTGGCCCCATGTCCCTCCCGACCCCGGTGCCCTCTAACTGAGGGTGCTGCACCCCTGCAGTACCCCCTCAGGTCTAGGGGTCTCCCCTCCCTGGGGAACCCTCCACCCCCTATCTCCACCTTGACTCAGACTAGGCAACTGCCAGTCACCACTTGCCCCCGCTCACTGAGGCAGACTGCAGTATCATTGCCACTCATCACTGGCAAGGGGGGGGGTTGGCCTGCTGCTTCTACCCCTCTAGTTAGGGGCTGCCCCTCGCAACTCCAGTGCCCCTGGGTGGGGCCTTCTTCTAGGCCCTGCAGCCTGGGGCTCCCAGGCTAGAGCTTCCCCAGCTCCTCGTGCCTAGCCCCAGCCCTGCACCACCCTGGACACTTACTCAGGCTCCCAGCAGCTAGGCCTGTCTGCCTTCCCCCTAGAGAAGGAGACTCTCTCTCTCTGTCTCCCTGCCCCGCAGCCTTTTTATCCAGGCCTGCGAGTGTTTGGGGCATGGCCATCCAGCTGAGTCTACTTCCCAATCAAGCTGGGAGTTTGCTGGCTCCCGGCAACAGCCCCCTTTCTGGGCTGTTTCAAGCCCCTTCGGGCAGGGAGCTGGTGGTCACCCCACTACACATCCCCCCCCTTAAGATTCCCACCCCTGGGGGTAGGGGGATCACCTCGCCTGGAGGAGCCGGACATGCGCCTCCAGCGCTACCCGCTTCTTCTCCGACTCCTCCAGTTGCTTGCGCAAGCGGGTCTCATCTTCCACAACCACCTCATATTCTTTCGCGAGGTCCCTGGCATTTGCGTTGGCCTCCCGGCAGGCCTGCTCCACCACCTCCAGCCTCGCACTTAGGTCCACAGCCCCCTGACTCTCCACTTTCAGGGTCTGGGTTGACCTGGTGGCCAGTTCCTGCACCACCTGGGCCCCAGCCTCCTGCTGGGCCCACTCTGTCTGGGTTTCCCGGTGGACGCCCTTCCCGACAATGGTCTGGATCCCGACCTCTCTCGGGGTCCCGGTCGCTGCTTCCACACTCCCCTTCACTTTTGGCCCTCCTGGGCCCTCAGGCACCTCCTTCAGCCCTGCCTTAGTTTCCCTAAAGGGGCAGTGCCTCCTTATGTGGCCTGGCTCTTGGCAGCCCCAACAGGTTCCCAGCCTCTTGGCTGCCCTGGGCTTCAGCTTCACCCTTTTCTTCTCAGGGCAGCTCTCCTTGGGCTGCCCTGGTTTGGGCTCCTTAGGGTGGGGCAGTCCCTCTGGAGGTGTCCCCCCTGGCCACAGGCCCAACATGTCTGCAGCCGCCTGGGTTCCCTCACCCAGCGGACTATTGGAGGGACTCCCCCCAGTCCGGGGTATATCATCCTGCCCCCAGCTCCATAGGGACAGTCCTTTTTCAAATGTTCTTGCCTGGCACAGGCATAACATTTCCCCTGCTTCGCCGCAGGCCTCCTGGCCCCAAGCTTCTTGCACCTCCACTGAGGCCCTTCCTGGAGGAGCTTCGCCAGGGCCTGCTGCTCCCTCGTCAGCTGCCCCAACTGTTCATGGAGGGCTGTCTGCCCCTCCCATAGTCTCTCCTGGCTTTCCCGGACCCCCTGCAGGTCCTCCGCCGCCTTTTGCCAGCGATCTGACCCTGGGGCCCAACCAGGGATGACCCATGGGGCCTCCTCAAAGTACGCCCCAGCATACAGTGGTTCCATTCTCCTGACCTCAGTTTCCCCAGGCACTTTTCCCAGTCCACGCCTTGCCCCTTACATCAGGGGCGGACCGTCATGCCCGCATTCTCCACCACGTTGTAACAGGGCGGCAAATCACCCCTGCGGCACCTCCTGCTGGTCCGTCAGGGAATTAGCATCCCAGCGTCCAGAGAACCCTCTGCAGGCTGATGTCCCACTCCTGCTCTGGCCCCGTGTCCCTCCCGACCCCGGTGCCCTCTAACTGAGGGTGCTGCACCCCTGCAGTATCCCCTCAGGTCTAGGGGTCTCCCCTCCCAGGGGAACCCTCCACCCCCTATCCCCACCTTGCCTCAGACTAGGCAACTACCAGTCACCACTTGCCCCCGCTCACTGAGGCAGACTGCAGTATCATTGCCACTCATCACTGGCAAGAGGGGGGATTGGCCTGCTGCTTCTACCCCTCTAGTTAGGGGCTACCCCTTGCAACCCCAGTGTCCCTGGGTGAGGCCTTCTTCTAGGCCCTGCAGCCTGGGGCTCCCAGGCTAGAGCTTCCCCAGCTCCTCGTGCCTAGCCCCAGCCCTGCACCACCCTGGACACTTACTCAGGCTCCCAGCAGCTAGGCCTGTCTGCCTTCTCCCAAGAGAAGGAGACTCTCTCTCTCTGTCTCCCTGCTCCGCAGCCTTTTTATCCAGCGCTGTGAGTGTTTGGGGCGTGGCCACCCAGCTGAGCCTACTTCCCTATCAAGCTGGGAGTTTGCTGGCTCCCGGCCACAACCCCCTTCCTGGGCTGTTTCAAGCCCCTTCAAGTCACCCCACTACACACCATCTTCAAAAAGTCTACACTGGATCCAAAAATCCCTTTTCACTTTTGGACCATCTCTAACCTCCCACATCTAAGAAAAGTCATTGAAACAGCAGTGACAACCAAGTTCAAATGACGTGTGACATCTGCCAACGTCCTACATAAGTTAGTCCAGTAAAATATATTGCCTCACCCACCTTGTTTCTCTAATATCCTCAGACCAACACAGCCACAAAACTGCAAACTACATCCTAGATGTAAACCAACCGGGTTTAAGACCAAGGCATAACACACAACAAGGCCTTAGTTAACAAAGTCCTGTGGCACCTTAAAGACTAACTATAAAGTTTTGAAGCATGAGCTTTCGTGGGCTAATACCCACTTCGTCGGATGCAGGCAGTAGAAGTGTTCACATACAGGCAGTTATAGAAAAGTAGGTAAGAGCCAGGGGGGAGGTGAAAAGGTTAGTCCAATTAAGCTGAGCCAGCTTGTTATCTCCGATCAGGGAGTGTGGATTATTCGTCTAGCATTTGAATGGGGTGTGTGGACATGGAGAGATGAGAAACAATGTCTGTAATGAGCCAACCATTGTAGATCCCGGTTCAATCCCAAAGTGTGTGAGCTGAAATTCAGCTCACACACTTTGGGATTGAACCGGGATCTACAATGGTTGGCTCATTACAGACATTGTTTCTCATCTCTCCATGTCCACACACCCCATTCAAATGCTAGACGAATAATCCACACTCCCTGATCGGAGATAACAAGCTGGCTCAGCTTAATTGGACTAACCTTTTCACCTCCCCCCTGGCTCTTACCTACTTTTCTATAACTGCCTGTATGTGAACACTTCTACTGCCTGCATCCGACGAAGTGGGTATTAGCCCACGAAAGCTCATGCTTCAAAACTTTATAGTTAGTCTTTAAGGTGCCACAGGACTTTGTTAACTCTGCTATTCCAGACTAACACGGCTACCACCCTGATTCTTAACAAGGCCTTAGTAGCACTAAAAGGCAATCTTCACTGCAAAAGATGAAGACCACATTCCGCTTGCTCATACTACTTAATATCTCTGTTGCTTGCAAAGCAGTGTAGATAGACTACTAATTCTTCCACTGAAAGCTTTGAGCACAAATGGAAGAAGCTAGAGCATTTGTTAAAGGTAGAGCTAAATGGAATATTTTTTTGTTGAACTTATTTTTCAGCCCCAAAAAAAGGCTTTGGGATTAAATGGAAATTTTCACAAGAAAAGGGCTGTTTTTGTCAAAAAAAATTGTATTTTGTTGTGAAAACAAAAGCCCAAGTGTTTTTAGTTTTCAGAAACTGAAAACAGAAAATTTTTCACTATTCAACAACTGAACACCAATTTTTTTTCAATTTTTCATCAAAAATTTTAAATTTTCAAAAAATGCTTAGAAAATATTTAGTTACTAATTGTTTTATACAGTTATTTATTTATTTATTGATAAGCAGATGGGACTCAAACCTACAAACTGCTGAGCATTCTGGCCTAATCCAGCAAGGATTAGCAAGGCACTGAAGCATGTGCTTAAGTTTAGGTAGTCAGGGGTACAACTCATCTTCTTAATTTTAAGCATGTGTGTAACAGACTGCATGGCATACATGTGGTTACAGAAGTTATATCAACCAACAATGTATTTAAATAATTTATTAAACAAAACCTCATCTTTGTGTGTAAAATTTAAAAAACAAAAACAAAGGTCAGTAGGCATACTCTTTCTACACCCACCATGAACTTAATATAAATTCTATAAATAGATAGCTGGTGTCTCTTTGATCGACCAAACAGCTCAACCTCCATGTCTGTTATCAGTTATTGAACAGATGGCTATTCACAGAGCTGGGTGAATGATGCAAAATAGTGTTTGCGCACAGTCGTTCAAAGTCTGAACTGTTGTTTTATTCAGCCCAGTTCATCTATTATTGCTATTCGCTGTTTACAAACATGCACGTGAATGAGGTGTCTATTCACATGAAAGTTTAGAGAATGGCTCTTTTTCATATTAAAACCTATATTCATGTGCAAACAAGGGTGTTTGTGTGTGAACAAGAGTATTCACCTTTGTCACTGATTATTTGCATTTCTTTCTTTGTTATTATCCTTTTTTAAAATGTTTTAAAATGTTTATCATCCAGTCAGGATGCAGAAACAAATGCCCTAGGGTGACCAAATACAGACCAAAAATATGTAGCCAACAGTCAGAATAAACAGTTCATTAGTGAACCATAGACTGCAAATTGTTAATCATCAGTCCATAGGATAGTTACATGTACACCTTTGCCAAAATAAGGTCAAGTCTGGACAATTCACAAAGAAAAGGACAAAATTCAAACAAATGTTACCCAGAGATAATAACTCAACTATTTGTTAAATATCTAGCTCTAAATATCTATGTGCATTAATAATAACTAGCTAATCTAAACCCCATGTTAGAGGTTCCAAAACTAGGATAGATTTTCAAAGTCAACCTTTAAAAAGGTTTAATGTTCAAAAAGTGTTGAACTTTCACCCTCTGAAAGCCTGGCCTCATAATGATGTACCAAGTTGGACACCAAAATCACTTAGCAGGGCCGTCCGTAAATGGTCTAGGAAATAGGTGCCAAGTTTCTGATCTGCCGGGGTGCTCTCCCCTTGGCTCTGCTCAGGCCCTGCCCCCACTCCATTCCTCCCCTCAAGGCCCCAGCCCCATCCTGCTTCTTCCCACTCGGCCACATCTCTTTCCTCTCCCCCTACCCTCCCACCCTGCCTCTTCCTGCCCCACCCCACCTCTTCCCCACCAGTTTCACCCCGAGCCTGCTGCACCCTCAGTCCTCTCCTCCCCATCCCCGAACTTCCACAAAACATCTGATCCATGGCAGGCAGTAGGTGCTGAGAGGGAAGGGGAGTTGCTGATCAAAGGGGCCCACCAGCAGGCAGGAGGCACTGCAGGGGCAAGGGAGGTTCTAGTAGGGGGGCTCCTCCTCACCCCATTGGCCTGCCCACCTGCTACTCACCTCCCCATTCACCTCCTCTCCCCACCGGCCTCCTGCCTCACCTCCCTGCCCGTCTCCTCACGATTTTATCAAAACACGGGACACATCCAAACTGTGGGTCCTGGGGCGGTTGCTCCAATTAGCCGTACCCAAGGGACAGCTCTGTCACTTAGTTACTCTTGAAAATCTTAGCCCTAGTTGCCAGTCTAAAAGATTTTTGTTCTGGTTTCATGTTCACAGATAGCTGATATTAGACTGTCCAATTGACTAGTTAATTACTAAAGTCAGCTTTTCTTCCTATTGTTTAAATATGATTTTATAACAAACAGAACCTGAAGACTGCAGAATGTTTTTGATAGCATAACAAAATATCGTTATTGCATTCTTCAGGGCTCTTAGAACATACAGAGTAAATCACATAGGAAGGTTATGTCTCCTGGAACACTGGCTCTCAACCTTTCCAGACTACTGTGGCCCTTTTAGGAGTCTGATTAGTCTTGTCTAACCCAAGTTTTACCTCACTTAAAAACTGTTTGCTTATAAAATCAAACATTAAAATACAAAGTGTCACAGCACACTATTGCTGAAAATTTTCTTTCTTTCTTATTTTTACCATATAATTTGTGATAGAGGAAGGACAGGGAGCTGTGGCAGAGTGTTTGAGGGGAGATATATCAGCTCCAGGTTCATTAGGGCGTGGCTCCCTGTAGACTAGGGAAGCAGGCAGCAGGTTAATTAGGAGCACCTGCTGCCAATTAAGGCCTTAATAAAAAACCCTGCCTCAGGCAGACAGGTGTGGGTGTTTGGAAGGAGTTTGGAGGCGTTGGAGCAGAGATCAGTTTGGAGGTGTTGGAGCAGAGAACAGTTTGGAGGCGTTGGAGCAGAGAGCAGTTTGGAGAAGTTGGAGCAGAGAGCAGTTTGGAGGAGTTGGAGCAGAGAGAGTTTGAAGAAGTGCTGTGGTGAGCTAAGAAAGGCCCAGACCTTAAGTAAAGGAACACCTGGCTTGTGTAGAGAGAGGACAGAAAGCCCCCCACATGCTGAAGAGTAGAAGAGGGAAGTAGTCCAGGGGAAGGAGTAGCTAATCCCAGTGGTTTACCGCTATCCTCAGGGCCCCTGGGCTGGGACCCGGAGTAGAGGGCGGGCCCGGGTCCCTCCCTCTCCCCTTCTCCCCTCTAGGATACTTGTGGGACAGTTAATACCCTGTTCAGAGGCAAGAAAAATTGTGAATTCCCCCACAAGAAGAGAAAGCGCAGGACCCATCAATATCGTGGGACTAATTTGCCACAAATTATAAAGTAAATCAATTGGAATGTAAATATTGTACTTACATTTCAGTGTATGGTATATAGAGCTATATAAACAAGTCATTGTCTGTATGAAATTTGAGTGTGTACTGACTTTGCTAGTGTTTTTTATGTAGCCTGTTTTGTAAAAGTAGGCAAACATCTAGATGAGTTGATGCATCCCCTGGAAGACCTCTTCGTACCCCGAGGGATATGTCTACCCCTGATTGAAAATCACTGTCTTATGTGTCTGTCTTCTCTATGTAAGAGTATGATCTGCGGCATTCGCTCTCATGAGTAATCTCACTGATGTGATGAGATATCACCTTACTGTTAGGAGTTACTGAAATGAAGTCTTGAGCACATTTTTCAGAAGATGAGGAGATCTGAGAGGTAGGGAACTGACAGCTGTCCTCCATTTTTGCTCTCTCTATGCAAACAAAAGCAGCATCTCTTCTATGGACAACAGAGGCCACATAAGCATAGTAATAATATATGTTTATGGTAATATCAAAATATTAAGTGGTGCTCATTTCGTCTTTCAGTATAAACAAACCACATTTCTAGAAGCAACTGTAATATGGTACAGGCAATTTTAGTCATTCAGATGGTTACCTTTTATCGTTAAAAATATGAATATTCTGCAATAGAGATTTCCCTTTGTGAATCTTCTCCTTTTTACAGTGAAGATAAGGTCTACCACACTCATTAATGTTTTTTTAGGACTTCGGGTGGCAAATTCAAAAGCTTAAATGTGCCCTTTGAACCAAATCAGAGGAAATATGGTAGACATAAAAAATCCACCCTCCCTACAACTAAAAGGCCTCTAAATTGATGTTCTTTCTTGTGGCTGCCAGTTACATACGATCTAATTATGAATTACTTATGCTCTTAAACTGTAGGACTAAACCTACAGCAGATAGCAAGAAGCTATGAAATCTAGTCATTCCTGTGAATGGGAGTTGGTGACTATGTCTTTGTTATAAGTACTGCATAAAAGTTCTGAGGCTGACTGTCATGAGATTTAGTATCACCCTGAACTGTAGCCTTTGCAGGGTGCCATCCATAACCAAGTGACCTGCTGCAGCTCATTGAAGTTAATGTAATGGATCACTCGCTCTTAAATATATTCATCAGCAAATTAGACTCACTTTTCAGCTAGCAGCACAAGAGAGGAATATGGTTAAGTAGGCTGAACGAATAAAGCATGATCTTCTATACTATATGCTCTTTCACTCAAACTCATGAGTACATTATTTGAGGGGAATCAAGGCAGTGACTTTAAGTATCTGGGACGGGATGGGATTTCCTTTGTAATAGAGGAACATTATTATAGAAGTGGAACAAAGAGATGTAATGCTTTTCTGTGATACCTTTCAGATCTCAAAGGCAAGAAAGATTACTATTCATTTGTTCTGTATGGGTTTACTCCCAACAAACAAAGACCTCAACTGTACTAAGTATTAATTTTATGATCTGTTATGACAAACTATTGCATGCATTAATTGATGTAAAGTTGGAATGTGTTGTTTTCTGTGTTAATTCTGGTTAGTTCCTAAGATTGTATCATCAAAAAAATCTGGCACTTGTCATTTCTTCATTATAAAGGTTTTAGAAAAAAAATACTCAAAAGCGCTAATATGCTCTTGGTGCAGGCTAGCCTATTAATTTTAAAGTGCCTAGAGATAAAACTGACTGGGAGGCAAGATTTTTGGATTGTAGCCCTAAACCCACATTTATTGGGTTTTAAGAAAATATTATTTTTTTTTTAAGCCTTCTCACTGTAAAGTTCACTGACATTTTGACTACTCAGTGTTGTTTTCTATAGTAGATTTTAGGAACATTCAGTGATGGTGGAGGTAAGGGTTGTTTTTTGTTTTAATTTTAAGACGCTTTTCCTAGATTCAGAACCCACAAGTTGTAGTATTTACAGCCATCCTTCCTTCTACTGTTTGTCACACTCACTTGTTGACATTGTCTTAAAGTAGATTTTAAGCTCTTGGGAGGTATGGACTGTGTCTTCCTATGTGTTTGCATAACACCTAGCACCATAGAACCTGATCCTGAAAAGGGGGTTACCATAATACAGAAAATGGTAATTGATTATTATCATGCATCATACTACATGTATGTGTGATATTAGTTAAATGATGTTCCCCGCCTTACAAAGCCATACCAGAGTGTCCAATTGTAAACCAAAAGTAAATACATAAAGTAAAATACAGAGGTAACTTCTGGTGATGTAGTGATAGGGAATGGCCAAATGTGTCCATCAAATACAAAACATATGTACTTTACTTACTAGACACAAGTAGGTTCTTTCATCCACTTCCCTGTACAGAGCTCCCATTAACACTAATGAGATGTATGCATAAGCATGACTTAGAAAAAGGAATTTTTCTTTGTGAAGTGCTCCCAGAGCAGGTACCTACGTGTGAGTTTCTCCCTTGACTAAATGTTGGTCCAGATGGAATCTTGAGAAAGCAACACACCTCCACACTAAGGGTCACAATTTTTTTCCCTTTACCTTACTTCATTGGGCCCAATAATTGCCCCAGAACTTGATTCAGTGCTATTTTTGGAATATTGAATAGAAAGTAGAGAGTACATCACTGTTGTTCTGTTGATTGAGAGGCCTTGAGAGAGGAGCAACAAAAAGGATTAAAGGTCTAGAAAACATGACCTATGAGGGAAGATTGAAAAAACTGGGTTTGTTTAATCTGGAGAAGAGAAGACTGAGAGGGGACAGGTTAACCATTTCAGGTACATAAAAGGTTGTTACAAGGAGGTGGGGGAAAATTTGTTCTCCTTAACTTCTGAGGATAGGGCAACAAGCAATGGGTGGTTTAGATTGGACATTAGGAAAAACTTCCTAACTGTCAGGGTGGTTAAGCACTGGAATAAATTGCCCTGGGAGGTTGCAGAATCTTCATTATTGGAGATTTTTAAGAGCAGGTTAGACAAACACCTGTCAGGAATAGTCTAGATAATACTTAGTTCTGCCATGAATGCAGAGGACTGGACTAGATGACCTCTTGGGGTCCCTTCCAGTCCTATGCTTCTATGATTTCCATACTGGTAGTGCTTGTTCTTGCAGCTGGTATTCTATTGTGGGGTCACTAGCCAAAAGGATGGTTTTAGAATTTTCTATACTGTATTTTGCAGTTAAGTTGTAATGTTTTACTTCACTGGGAATACTTAAAGTTAACCATGTGCATAAGGGCTTTGCTGGGTGATAGCCTCTATTCCCCGGTCTGTGACATACTTGCTTTCTAAAGAAGTCACTTAACAATCTGGGCCATATTTTCTCCATCTGTAAAATGTGGAAAATAAAACTTACTCACCTCACAGTGGTCAAGCAAAGCTTAATTCATAAACATTTGTAAAGCACTTTGAGGTCCCCTACATCATGTAATATATGCTACAATATAATACTATAGAAGCATAAAAGACAGTATTAGTATTAAAATCCTTGTTCTTACTCAGTATGAGGTACTAGCCATAAGAAAGGAGGATAGGGCTTGCTCAGAGTAGGGAGGCTTTGCTTGAGAGGTTGTCCAACCTCCCCTTTATAGAATATTCTTACCATGCCTCATTATAGGCTCTAAAGGGTAATGGAGAAATGTATTACCACCTTTTCATTCCACCTGCTGACCGAGGACAACACGTGAAGCACGTTTTTGTTAAACTTTAAGGGGAAAGTTCAGCCTTCAAATGCAAGTGTGTTAATTCTAGGCAGAAGCCTTCTATGGTTCTAAGTGAAGAAACTGGGCCCCAAATGGTTTGTTTTGGGAATAAATGCATAATACTGTGGGGTAACATGAAATGCTTTGGGAGTGTATGGTCTATGAGAAGTTCCTAGTTCAATGTCAGTTTGATTTTCCCTGAAGGTTTGCCTGCTTCTTTCAATAGAAAAATCTAAATGCTGGTTGGAATATTTTCTTTTTTTTTAATGTTAACTCTCTTTTGGATAACTTTCTTCAAAGGTAGACGGTTTGAACCTATAAAGTTGTTCTTTTTTCCCCCCATTTATTTTTGCATGATTCTTGTGGTGCAGAGAGATAAATGTTCACATCAGCGCCTCAGGGAGTAAGGCATAAAAATGGCATTAACATGAATAGAAATTGTGCATGTAATTCCTTAGTGACAACGGACTTCATTGTGTCAAAATTGCACAATTTTTATTGGCCTAATTGATTTTCTTCCCCTCAGTATTTGAAATTTACCCAATTTCCTACAGGAATGCCTGTACAGTTTTAGTTTAGTTTACTCATTAATGCTTCAATCCTTTCTACCACAAAGAAAAAGACACATGAAAGTGAAAAGGTACCTTTTTTTTCACAGCAGGAAGCTTTCATAATGAAAACTTGGCGTGCACACCTGAGGAGAACAGAAAAGCTTATGGAATTTGCATCTGAGGAATGTAGGGTTGTTTTTTGCATCTGCAAAAGAGAGAAGAATAAAGAGACAATGGGAGTCAATTTGGCATCAAGGTTATTGATAGGACGTTAATTTTGTTTCTATACTACTGGTATAGAAAGGACATGTAAATATTTAGTTCATATTTTTAGCATCTATCTACACTTTCCTAGTGCACTCACCATGGTGTTATCATTGTGTGGTGAGGTATTGTACAGAAAGTGCTCAATCCAATTTTCATTAAATCAGAGCAGAGGCTCCCAATGATTTCAGTGGAAACTGGATCAAACCCCAAAAGATATGATAGATGGATGTGAAAACATTGGATGTCCTGTGTTTGGAGGCTCATGCTTATTTTGACTAACTAGTCTAGTCTAGTCTACCTCTAAAAATGTGGGTGTTATCACCTAGAATGACATTAGCCATGGTAGTGGTTTTGTGTTCTTTAAAATGTTGTTTCTTGTGGTTTACAGTTTATAAGGATCAGAATTAAAATGGCATACTGTATAGAATTAAAATAATACAGCTAAAAATTTCCTGAACAAATATTATTCTCTTTTTGTGTAATAAATACACAATATATGCAGGTCAAATCAAAAGCTAAGAATCAATCTCTCACTCTCACACACACTCTCTCTCTGTCTTAAACAGAAAATGATCAGTCCGTGTGTTGCCATTTTTCTTCTCTGTCTTATTGTTCTTCTTTGCATCTATATACAACCGGACATTTTCTAAAACAATATGTTATTGCTATTATCAGGGGTTTTCTCTGCCAGTCTCTGTGAGTAAGTCATCTGTGGGTATTATTTAACTTCAGTACAATATTTTTTTTAACCTTTCTTACTGGAAACTATAAAAAATCTTTTAAAAGTGATTAGAGTTAGGAACTCTTGAGATCGAATCCATGCATTAGTGTGTAGACAAAACCTTTCCATCTCAGTTTTTCTACTTGCAAGGTGGGGATAAATAATACTTTCCTCCTTACCTCATGAGGCTATCAAGGTAACTGTTTGAAGGTGCTAGTTAGTATTCTTTAGACAGATAGAAGCAGATGCAAAGTGAAACAGATTTAAAGGTAAAGCAACAATATAAAGTCTGGTGCCCTAATTCTAAAATATGGTGCACCATTTTTGTTAATGAGCTACGTTTTTTTTATTTTAGCTAATAATTGTTTCTCAGGACTTGCTTCTGAAGAAAAGGGGAAGCTCTGCATATATCTGTAAGATATCTTATCTCTTTGCATTTGACCCCCGCCCCTTTTTTTGTACAGTACATGAGGGTTTTCATTCTGTTTCAATGCCTATTTCCAAATATGAGTTTTGAATATCTTTATACCTCTTTCCTTTGCCATAAAATAGCCACCTTGGGTATTTATTACAAAAGGAATAAAAGCAAAATTGGGTCAAATAGGGACTGAGTAGGCCTTGCTAAAAAAAATCATTAGCACAAACATGGATAAAAGCCATTTTAGCTTCCCTCTCTCCCAGGGCTATGAATTCTGGCCTGCACCTCCTAGGGACGCAGCACAGAAGCTCACCCAGGATTGTTTCCCACTAGCAACTGATTTGAGATCATCAAATTCATTGCATATGCTGACTAAGGGCTAGTCTACACTAGAAGCGCTACATCGGCACAGCTGCACTGATGTAGCTGCACGGCTATAGCACATTGGCATAATAAATCCACTCTGCGAGAATCATTAACTCTGGCACTTAGGTGGGTGTAACTTATATTGCACAGGGGGGTGGCTTATTCACACTGCTGAGTGACATAAGTTATACCAAAGTAAGTGGTAGTGCAGACTTGGCCTTGGAGTACACTGGAAGTATGGCCCGAGTTTGAAAGGTCAGTATTTTATCCACTAAGCTCCTAGACTTGCTTACCCACCTAGGGTGACCAGGTGTCCCGATTTTATATGGTCAGTCCTGATTTTTTGGGGGTTTTTTTTATATAGGCTCCTATTCTCCTCCACCCCCTGTCCTGATTTTTCACACTTGCTGTCTGGTCACCCTATACCCACCACCAGTTTCAAACAGCATATTTATATTTCACATAATGCTAAACACTTTCATCATAACCATGTGTAATTGGTCTCTGAATTAATCTCTTTGTTGCATTAGCTTTTCTTCTTAGTGAGGGCAGAATAACAGCATCTATCATCAGTCATGGGAGATGTTTTGTGGAAGAGACGTCTCATTTTCAGATGTTTTTTGTTTAAAAAAACTAAAGGAAAAAAAGTATGTTTCCAAATATCTAAATTTTGTTCTTGGGGTGGATGGAAAAGACATGACAACATATAATCTTAAGAGCACTAGTTCTTAAATTCTGAAGGAAAATGAGGACTTAGTAGTATGTTGAGACACTTATAGTCTACATGTTACATCGTAGATGGCCCTAAATTTGCCTGGCTCAAGGTTGTCCTTCGATTGGTATTCAAGTGGAGTGGTGAGAGTGTGCTCTCTAATCCCTGCAACACATGGTAATTTTTTCATTCTCTCTCCGCCTCCACCTGTTCCATGGTCCAGTGGAGGACTGCAAATCCTATCAGGGGAGTGCAGCACTGCTAAGCCTGCTTCTCTGGCTTCAGTCCATCACATGTGCACTCAGGCTGCAGAGCACCGAGCCAGCTGCAGCCGAATGATCATGTTATCAGATGACGGATGGCTTCATATCAGGTGTTTAAACTGACAAGCTGCCCCATCTGGCAAATGATTCGGGAAGTCTGGCCTGGCTTGATGAATGGGGAAAGTGACAATGCCAATCAGCGTGACCCCTGCAGCTCCTGTGCTGAGGGCCCAACAGCCACAATCAAGTATATCCCACTGGTTTACTTTTTCAATCCTATTCTCACTCTTCAGAGATTAGACCTACTGTCACTACATTGCCACTAAATTATATCATTAATCCAAACATTTTCCTTGCAAGAACCTTCATAAAACAGGTGCCATACCTCCAACAGAACTCAAAACAGGGTTATGTTGACAGAACTTTAGGCAATTCCATATAGTTGGTATTGCTTTAATAAACCTGTTTTGGTGAGCAAGCCTGTGGCACAATTATTGTGGTAATTTTAGCTTCTCCTTTAAAACATAAACATGATGGGATTGACATATGAAAGAAGAGAGCTAGATATTGGGGGCCAGCCTCACCTGGGCGCTGATTAAGGAAATCACTTAAGCAGGTGCTTAACTTTAAGCATGTGCTTAAGTCCCAGTGACTACACTGAGTAACATCAACTAAGGATGTGACCCTTTAGGATGGTTTTTGAAAATATTAAGGAATACGCCATTTATATGTATACATTTTACTGGGCCTTCTGTTTAAATCTAACATGAACCATTATATACTGCTGCATTTTATCATTATTTGTTTAAAAATACTATTTTCCTAAATACATTTTTCTCTAAAAACATTTTTGCTTTATTACCCTGGGCCGTGAAAATAGACAAACCTGTAGGCTTTCACTTTAATGCATTCTGTAGCAATTGTTACATTTTCAACAATATGCCATGCACATTTGATTTTAAATGTACAGTATATTGCAACCTGATTACTTATCATAGTGAAGATCAAATAATGGAGACAGGGTAGAATAAACAGAGGCTACAAAAACAATTTTCTATGAAATATTTATTTTAATCAGCCATTCAAAATGACTTTGAGGACTCACGAACAATCTGAGGGCTTTTTTTAAAATACATTTTCTCTTCAATCCCATGATACACATGTTGTTTTGTCCATCTCCATTATAAAGCACTTTTTATTTTAAAGAACCACAAGCATTGAACAAACTAAACAAAAGAGATCGTCTAATGAGAATGACAGCACAGCAGGCACACTTGCGATTTAGTGTCATTTCACTTTGCATGCTGCAAAATTGACAAGCATTTCAGCAATAAAAAATAAAAAGCCATATATCGTACAGTATAAATTCTATAAATTGTCAATGTTTAGATGTTTTAATAATTCAAACTTAAGCAAACATCAACACCTACCTACTTTATTTATCAGCATATCCATCTTTAAGTTTACCATAGAACAAATAATGCTATGATCATTAGCATAATGTTGTGCTAATATTTGTGTTTCTGTTTTGTAAAGATGGCCAAAATATTTTTGTCCCTGACACAATGTCTAGCCTCTCACTTTTATGGGTTACCCTTGACTATATCCTCCTTGGATAAATTTGCTATCAATCATGCATATGATATAGGGCATAGATATGTCTTTTAGTTAGTTATTTCACGTGCATGAAACAATACATTAAAGAGGAGTAACTTGTACAAATGAAATCTGTGCATCTGGTCATTGTGGTGTTCAGATGAAAGGAATTGCTTTTTTAATTTCTTACCTTAAAAACACATCATGCCCATATTCCAAAATCCTGTAGGAGGAACAAAGTTCAGCAGAAAGATCTTGAGTATGTAGAATTTCTGCTACTCAGTGCAGTCAGGTGCAGACACCTGGTGAACAAACACACGTAGTGGCCCTCCTGACATGTGGCTGTCTCAAGACCTCCAGGGAAATCCTGAAGACCCCAGAGTCGTCACACAGAGGTGGAGACCCTCTGTACTATTTCTTGGGGACTCCATCCCTCTTCTCCTCCATGGCACACAGCTTCTTCAGGACCTACATTACAATTATCTCAATAGCCTCACCTGGCCCAAACCATCTCCTTCCTCAAGGAGATTTGAATGTACAGAGTGGGAGTTCACATGAATTAATGCTGTCAGTTTCAGTATTAAATTGGAAAAATCCCAGAGTGTTTCCAGAGAGACAAATGTAACCATGGGGGTTCAGCAAAAAGGGAAGATGTCATGTTGCTTCAGTGATCCCTCCCTCCCAAAGGAGTAAGACTTTTGCATCTTTCACCTCCTCCCTGGGACAAAGAAGACAATGTAACCTCTAGGTGCCTGATGCAACATTTTGTGAGCACTCAAAATTGCCACTTATTTTAATAAGGGCTTGGGTGCACAGGTAACACAGAGGCTTCGGTAAAATTACTTCATATAAGCACAGACCAGATAAAAAGTCAGGCTTAATATATACTAGGTTTAAAACAGACTCGCATGCATAATGTAAAAGTAAAATGATTTCACCAAGATATATTGATTCATGTCAAGGCATCATTACTTTTCAAAGTGTGAAAAATGATCATATATTTATGACCTGCCTACTGAAGCTGTTTTGTGAATTAGCAAAAGCTCTGGAGAGGAGCAGCCTAATTGCATTATCATAGAATCAGAGATGGTTGTCAATTTTCCCCCATTTAGCTTTTCTCCTTTAGTTTGTTAAAATGAAGGTGCCATACGTTGGTTGAATTCACTAATACCCTGATGAATGAGGTATTTTCCCAACAGGCTCACTACGAGTATAAACAGTGAATTAGGGATGATAGGTCATCAATCATATCTTTTTCAAACAGATCTTTGCCCTGAGATTATTCGTTTTATATTAAGAGCACTTAAAAAGTTATCATAGAGAATCCACTGATGAAAAGATTTGGGCTGACCTTGCGTTTCTGTTCATATGCTTATAAGGGACCATCAGTGGCACTTGACTATACAGATAAACAAGAGCTTCAGCATAGACCCCTATGTGGCATACTGGCATCAAATTCCACCTTTCTTCATTGGAAGTCTTCCTTTTAAAAGGCTGATTGTTTCAGTAGTACTTTCTTTAATATGTCTATACCCTGTGTGTGAAATTTGACATCTGCCCTTATATTCAGTGAATATTTCTTATAGAAAATGAGAGAGCTTTTGATTTCAAGAACTGTGCTGGTTACCACTTTATTTAATGAAATATTCATTCAGGTCCTAATTCAAGAAAGTGCTTAAGCATTTGATTAAATCCATCCTTCTTGGGGATAGCACTTAAGAACATAACTATAAGCAAGTGCTTATACTCCATTCATTTCAATGGGACTTAAGCACTGTTCTGTTTAGAGATGCTTTTCTAGATTGGTGTTTTTCTCCTTTAATTTAAACTAAAAGAGGTCAAAGATGATGTATAATTTTAGTCCCGTTCCCCCACTAGAATGTGACTGTAACTCTAGTTAACACTGGGGAAATTTCTGCCTTTGAATGCATGAATTCTTTTCCCATTGAAGACCACAGAAAGGCAGCGTGGAGAGACCGCATGCCTTTGTGCCACAGACCAATGATAGGTCATGACACACAAACATGGCAGAGAAGGAAGTTGTGAGCAGACTGGAGCAATGATGATGTCTTTGCCCTTGATCTGTACTACCCTACAGAAAAGCTGTGTGGGTGATCTGTGGCATAAGTTACATGCTTGAGTGGTTTCCCCAGGGGGTTGCATTTCTAGAGAAGATTATAGCAGTGGCTTAGTGTGATGTTATAGCTGGGGTCAATTTTAAAATTATTTTTCTCATCACATGCATGCAAAGTGACTGAATTAGGCATGTGTCCACACATGTATCCCATCATGAAGAATATGGCCAGATTTTGCCTGTCTATTTCACTTCCTGTGTTCCAGAGCTCTGGATAGGGATTTTGTGTGGTCTTAACTGCAGAAGTTGTAGTCACATATACTTGATGTTCTCAATGCCAGCGCTTCTGAACTGAGGTTTGGGAAGTACAGCCTCTATGGTGCAGTGCTGTGTGGTTCTTTAAGTAAGTTACTGATTATCACATGATATATGTGCTTAGTTCTAGGTAGGGCATGTTTCTGAGAAATCTTGAGGAAAGAGGCTATCGTCACCCTATGGATTTGAAGTTCATTTTCCATGAATGTTTCTATGAGCAAACCTCATTAATGAATTGTTTAGAAACAGAAATTAGGAAAGGTGTGCAAGCATGGTGAATGAACATTCACATTCTAATTCACCTAAATGTTCAAGAAGCATTTTCCCCTCACTATGCACCCAGCGCTAGCCTCCAACAAATTAAATTGTCATCTACACAACGTTGAACCCTAACTTCTTAATTAAAGCAACATTCCCACTGAAGTCAAAGTATTTTGGTAACTTTAGTGGGACTTGTGCCTGAGAAAGGACTTACATATTTGACCATAGGGATTGGAGAAAGGGTGGGAGAGGGCTCTTTCATTTCAAATGTGCATGTCTCCATAACAATTCCCATTCTGGAATCTGATGCCTTGAATGTGAATCTTTTGTTAAAATTGTATTTTTCAGGGAAAGGATTCTTCTGCCTGCCCCCCTGTTCCCAGCATTTGTGGGCAGGGATGGGGGGAGGAAGGGATGCTGAAACAATGAATTCTCTGCTCTATAGGGTTCACTTAATTCATTATTTTTGTTACTTGGCAGTCTGAAGAACAGAAAACTGAAGAAGGTGTACTAAGGTTAGGATGATTAAGGTAAACTTGCATATTAGGGTGAAGAAGACTGTTATCTAGACCAGTGGTTCTCAAACTTTTTGTAGTGGTGACCCCTTTCCCACACCGGTCCTCTAAGCGCGACCCCCTCTTGGGGTCAGGCAGAGGGGGGCCTGCCTGCAGCCCACTGCGGCAGGAGCCATGGCCAGGACCAGCCTTATGGGGGTGCCGGCAGCCCACCGCGGTAGGGGCATGGGCAGCGGCATTGTTCGGGGCCGGCTGCTGGCAGGAGGGGCTTGCGACCCCCACAGAACTGGCTTGCGACCCCCAGAGGGGTCCCGACCCCCACTTTGAGAACCAATGATCTAGACGCACTATGCCTGACTGAATACTATGCGAGCTGTCACTTTAATAGCCACAAAAATTAACTTCAAAATTTAATAGAGAAAAAGAGATTGTTTGGTTGTGGGGGAGGGAATAGCAGTGGTTTAATGAGGTTAGTATTTCCTTAAGAGTATTAAGAGAGCAGGGAATGTATTGTTGTAACGTTACTGTAAAAACATAAACTAAAGTGGCTATTTCTAATTTACCAATGGGTGGCCCTGTTTTTATCAGTTTATAGTACTGTGTGTTTTTATCTTCACAGAACACTCTTCTTTTGTCATTCAGCTACATAATCACCTCCTTTTGTAAGATAATCACAGGTAATTAACTTTGTAACTGTTCTTGTCCTGTAGACTAGCAATTGCCTGTCTGTGATTCACATATTTATGTGGTTTCTTAGATAAAGGAAGATACCATCTAAACATTGCTTAAAGTCCTTGATAACTGATTAATCGCCAATTGTTTTACATGTATCAATATATTTATCAGAGACAAGCTGTGTGAAGTAATATCATTTATTGGACCAATTTCTGTTGGTGAAAGAGACAAGCAAGATCTCTTCTCCAGGTCTGGGAAAGGTACTCAGTGTCACGGCTAAATACAAGGTGGGAAAGATTCTTTAGCATAAAGAGTTAATATGTTGTAAGAGACAATTCAAAGTGAAGTGGGTAGGCAACACCTCTGCAGTGGTAGGACAAAGGAGGGCTAGTGGGTTAGATATTGTTGTAATGAGCCATTGAGTCCCTGATTTTTAGGGTCTAACAAAGTTAAGAATTTAAGCTCCCAGGTCCATATTTTGAAACGGGGATATCATTTTGTAAAAAGGGTTTGCCCATCAGTGATGTGGTGTTTTTGTCTATCACTTTTTGGTGTGCATTTGAAAGACATACAAACAACCATTGCATCACTGATTAAGTGAGCTGTGTGCAGCCTAACCTGTTAGCATTGATTACATTCTACCTCTTTAATATTCTTTATAACTTTGATTTATTCCTAGTTAAATCCACCATGTATATGGCTAAACCACCCTGAACACGCCTGATCCCATCTGATCTTGGCAGCTAAGTAGGGTCGGGCCTGGCTAGTACTTGGATGGGAGACCTCCTGGGAATACCAGGTGCTGTAGGCTTAACATGGGTGTGGGGCTAGCAACTCCACCCCGTAAGGGAACCAATTGCTACTGAAGCACCAATACCAGTTGGTGGCCCATACCCTGGCTGGGGGGTGATGGGCGAAGAGAGAAAATCTGCCATGTATTTTGTGACCATAAAGAGGACCATATCAGCTATTCTCAGATCACTGCTGTGAGAGGCCTCTTTATGTCCACTGCCCTGGAGGGCTTGGCTGGAATGTTGCCACACTTGACTGGTGCAGACTGGCAAGGACATGAAATGATTTATTTTCCCACAGAGACTGAACTTGTCAGGGACTATTATCCCAAGTGGCATCACTCAGCGGTCCTTTGTCACATATGTTGCCAGTGAATCACGAACTATTAGTGTCTCTGACTTCTTGGTGAGATGCCCAGGCCAATGCATTCCAAATATTATAGTCTCATCTTCACTGAACATTATTTTAATATTATTAATGTTTCCCACTTTAAAATTATAGGCCAACTTTTCCTCTCAGTCACCCTTGCTTTTACACCAGTGTAACTGAACTGAGTTCAATGGAATCATTCCCAGTTTACATTTATGTAAGGGAGCGGCGAATCAGGACTATTGCTTTAGTACACCTGCTAATGTTTAACTGTAAGAGTCTCTTAGCAGAAAATTGTCAGTAAAAGCCAGATTGGCTGCTCCTGTGGAGTACATGGGAAGGCGCAGAAAACTGCAATTCACTTTGCACGGTTTTCTAGAAACCCTCTAGTGAGAGCAGCTTGAGGGGCTCTGGAGATTAGACAGGGCACAGCTTTCCAAACCAGCAATCCAGAAGAAAGGGACTTGGACTCCTGTAGATCTACAGAAGCAAAAGACACACGCTGCTCTGTTGGCCCCTTCCTCCTTGGCAAAAAAGATCCAGAGGAAGCCTTGATGCCTTTGGCTGAGCCCCACTACAATTGCTGAATAGAAGCTAAAAGCGATTCTGCAGGAATAAGTGCTACATCAAACAGCATTATTTCTTTTGTTGTTTATGCCACCTGAAGAGGACGTGTGTGAGCAATGTCAGGAATCATGAAAAATAATATCAAGAAGTATTTGCAGAGGATTGTAAATTATTGCAGTGATCAAGACCCAAACCTCTTGATCATTGGTAGCTAAGAATAAACATAGCTTTAAGACATGTGACAGAGGAAACCATGATTTTTATATTGTGATAGCTTAATTAGCTCCAGATAATGAAGATTTCCTGTAAAACCTGATATCTATGTTCAAAGTTTATATATATATGAATACAATATAATTGCCAGGGTTAGGAAAGGAAAAGGCGTTAGCAGTTAGTAATATAATTTGTATTACACATGGTATTTCTAAGTAATGGTAATTAGCCATTGGAGCATATTACAAAGGAACATGGTAATTCTCCATCACATGAAGTCTTTAAATCAAAACTTGGTGTGTTTCTAAAAAAAATGTGCTCTAGGTGAACCACAAGTTGTTGCACTAGACGCAGAAATCACCGTGTGAAATTCTATGGCTTCAGTAATGGAAGAGAACAGACTAGATTAGCATGATGGTCCCGTCTGGGATTAAAATCTATGATACCAAATTGACTTCACTCAGATTGTTGATTAGCTAATCATTACAAGTCTAATTGTGCCACCCTTACACATGTTGAGTAGTAGATCAACTACTCCCATTAATTTCAGTTGTATGACTTGCAAAGATGGGTACTAGGCACTATTTGAGTAAGGGGGGAAATCAAGCCCTATATAATTAGTCACATACTACAAAGGAGTTTTGAAAATAAGACAAAATGTATTATTCTGAAAGAATTTGATGCTTTACAAATAGTGCATTAAAGATATACAAATCTAAAGGTGCAACTTTTGTCTGCCCTTTCAGGACATATGCAAGATCCACAACACAGCAGTATTACGGCATTTCCATTGTGTAGGATGGAGTAAAGGGGAAAGTGCAGAGTGGCCATGCATAGAAAACCTGTGACCCCTCGCCACACAGAGCTCTGCCACACTTCTCTCTGTCCTCAGTAGGAATTGCACAGCTGTATCTGATGGCAGAATTGGGACCAAAAAGGCATCCCTTGTGCAGCCCAAGATCCCACTGATATCAATAGGATTTTGCATGAATAGCTGAAGGCAGAACTGAGCACTTTATTTGAAAAGATTGGTAAAGGGTTTTAGCGTCTGGCTCTCTCATTAGTGCTGATGGGAGCGATGTGGATACATCCTCCTGATACACTTAGTCTCTTTGACTTTTTTAAAAATTGCAATTTTATGGCTCAAATGTTATGTGACAGGCATACAATAGGTAGGCTCTTATAGACAATCAGAAAGCAGGAGGTCAGCAACTTTAGAGTTTGTCGCTACCACACTAACAACTACAAAATGACACGATTACATCTACATCCATCAGTTGGTATAACAGAAAGTCATTGTAACAGAACATAGTCAAAGGATCAGGGTCTCCTGCTTTTAAAAATAAATACCAGCCCAGCCTCAAAATTTCTTTTCCTTAACTACCTCAGTTTTGCCTCAGCACTTATGTACCAGCAGCAGTTCATTTTCCTGTGAGAATATTCTATTCTACTGACTTTATCTCTTACATATAAGACTATTGTATTAAAGTAGGTGAATTGAATTGAATTTCACCTCACTTCAAATAATGGCATTATATTCTTATTGCTTTTAGTACATCATGGTAGAGTATAGACTTGTGTTATAGGCTGGCACCCACTAACACTGTTATAGTTAGGGGAGAGCTTTCCGTTATAAAACCTCTTTTTAATGGTGTTTTAAATGAGCTATAAAAGTTCATTCAGGATAAAATTTGGCACCAAAATCTATATTTTTAGAACGTTTAAAACAGTATAACAATATGGCTTGTTCATTTCTAACTTAGTTCAATTCTAAAAGGGGGAAAATATTGATCATTTCAAGACACTTCTAAAGTTTCTCTAACTCAGAAGTTGCCTCAACTCAGGAACACAGTTTGACACAAGATTAGTCCCTACATATTTTAATTGTTCTTTGTATTATGGAATCTAACAATTTCTGTGGCTTTGGAGAGTGTGTTTTACACATGTCAAATAACTACTTTCCATCAGCACATACTCTATTTTTATCCCAAAGAGATGTTAAAAATAACACATGTATAAAATTGCCTTAATATGTGCTTTTGTGGTAAAATGTTAACACTTCGGAAGCAGCTATTAAAGTCTACTAGCGTTAATTATTTTGTATTATAACAAGTCCCTGTTTAATAGGCCATGATATATCCTATGATTGAAGAATGATGGGATAAGATAAGAGCGTCAGGCTGTCTGGAGTGGCTCAGGAGTACCAGTCCCAGGGCAGACTGCGAAGAAGCAGGGCACAAACCCCAAATTGGTTGTGAGTTTTATACTTTCACTAACCAACTATCAAGTGGGAACTCCTCGGGGATAGCCTTAACATGGGGTCACAGACAGTTCCTATGGGTACTCTTCTCTAGCTTGCCACCCAGTCAAGCTTGCCTTTGTGGTAGATGGTTCCTTACACCAAAAAAGCCAACAATATTCAGGTTACTTCCAATCCCACGCCGCTTCTTACAGCTCCCATTGGCTGGGAATGGCGAACCGAGGCCACTGGGAGCTGCAAGCGGCCGTAGCTGCAGATGGTCAAGTAAACTAAGCATTCCATAGCCCGCCAGGGGCTTACCCTGAGCAAGCTGTGGAACAAGTTTGAGAACCCCATGTCTAGGCTAAAGAAAACCCTTGAGTCATCATTTTACTCATAAACAAATCTAGTGTTCTCCCTTAAACCATTGTATTTTCTCTACAAAAAAACCCTACCTATGCCCAAGTAAGTGTTCTGATGCACAGACCCAAACTCTGCATCAGTTCCACTGGGACTCCATCTCCTGACTGATTGTGCTGGGGGCTCTGCCTGTCTCCAGCACTCAAGACCCTGAGCTACCACCATCATCTGGAACCCTGACTAGTTCAAGCATCATGGAGTGGGTGAGATTTCCCTCCACCCCCGTTTTCTTTTCTACCTCAGGTATTAACATTTAATAATGTAACTGTTATATCTGTTTAGCCTCCTTGTGTAGTTACCACTATTATTTAATAAATAATTTTTATGGTTATGCTGGTTGCTTCTCTCTTTCTCTTTGAACTTTGCTCTTTTGTGTTTTCAGCTTCCCCATTTACTCTGCTGCAATGCTTCTTTTACCTAAGCTAAAGATCCCTGTAGCGCCCAAAACTCCTGGGGGGTTTGCTCATCAAATGGGTTACTCCCAGTACAATGGTAATGTGAAAGTGGGGATGGAGATGTGCTGAACCTGTGACATATAAGGGTTGCAGCTTGAAAGTGCTACTTGACCCAGTCCACTCAGGGGTGTGTGTGCGTGTTCATCTGATTCTGGGACTGGAGGAATTCAGCCCTGGGGAACCTAGGTCCTGCAGGATAGCTCCATTAGGAGGTGTTGCAGGGTACCCTAAGAGTCCCATAGAAACGATGCTCACACACTGTGGCTAGATGAATAAAAGTGAGTTTATTGAAGGTAGCGGCATCTGCGCACCGGGGGCCCCACAGACAGTGCTGCCATAGATGGGAGACCTGGCACATCGGAGCAATGCCCAGGAAAGAAGCCCGACACACAAGGGCAACCTGACACAGAAATACTCGTGCTCATTTGCATCTCATGCATAGCTCATGAATAACTAATCACATGTTTTGCAATCCTGCCTCAGTTTCCCTGTCTGGTTTCACACAAGCTGAGATTCACACAGGGTAGGTAAACAGCTTCCTAGCTGCAGCTGGGGAGAGGCTTCCCACGAGATAAGCTCTAAAGCCAAGGCCGTTCCCCTAGAGACGCGATAGAAGCGAAATTGCGCCACCTAGCGATTGCTGTCACATTAATCTTCCGCTTCCTACAGGAGGGGACTTGCACAAGGGAGAAGTAGAGCTCCATATGAACACACATGTGACACAAGCAGTACATTGATAACATTGTAGCGCACCCTCCCCCCCCCAGAAGAGTAACCCTAATAAATGAAGCCCCCAAAGTAACGGGCAAATCTAGTAACATGGAAGTTATGTGTGGACTTAAAGCTCCGCATGTGCTTAAATGCCCTTCCTCAGTAAATATGCTCTTCTGAACTGGTGTTTTTCCAAGATCACTTATGACTTCTGTCCAAAGATTGGCTCTGGTGCAGACCTTACCTATAGTCAATAAATCTGTTTGAATGTATGTTTCACATAGAGCATGTACCTATTGGGCCCAGATTTCCTACTGCAGGATACAAGTCTCACATCACCTTCAATGGGTGTTATGCATATCCTGTGACTGAAAAATACGGCCCTTTGTGATGTACTCTATCTTTTCTGAAAGCAAATGGATTGATAGTTTTTTTGCTGGGTGTTGCAAAGAAACTTGTCAATATATGCAGCATATAAACGGAAGGATATCCAGAAACATGGTATGACAATGTAGATTTCTAAAGCATCTGAAATGGTTCTGATTTCAAATCACACATGTGAGGATGAGAGGCTGTAATTTATTGATTTAATAAAATGTGCTAGGGAAAGCAGTTGAGTTGGTATAAAAACACAAGCCAATAGTAAAATAAGATATTCATGGGCACTTGAGGGGTCAGATGTGCTGACACATCTGAGATAACTTGATTGAGAAATTGCTGCATTAATGTTTTATAAGAAGGCGTGTTACGTTTAAAAAAAAAAAAAAGAAAGCCCTCTTCACTTTTCCTGGCTTGAGCAGTTTGAGCGATGCTCAGCTGTGACTAGAGAGGAAAGAATGCCAAGTTTCTAGCATGTGTGTGCACATTTCTTTTGCTCATAATTAATAGCCCCTGTGCTTGCTAAGTTTTTGGAAGGCAGCTCACAGACTACCCAGGTAATGCCTTCTGACAACGTTTTGAAGATCAGTTATGTCATATGGCTGCCTTTTAGAAAAAAGATTGTAATGCATAGCAGTGCCATATGGCATCTCTGAAGAATCAGCTGGATTGGACAGACATTCATTGGATAAAGTCCCACAGCACTTGGAAAAGAATGTACTCCTGTTGCCAAAATGTGGCCTTTGTTAATCTCCTATTATTGTGCAGAAACCAATTCATCTGTATTAATTATAAACAAATTTTAATTACTTCAGTAAAAGCTTATTATACAAATATCTGATGCCAAACAGGCTGCCTTAACCCTTAAAATTTTATGTGTTTGAGTGTAGGTGTTCTGTACAATGCTGAAATTTCAGCATGAGTGCAAAATACAGTTTTGTGTGACATTTATTTTTTTGCTCCCTTCGTATTTCATGATGCATGCACGTTTTACAGCCTATATCAAAATAGTGTGTATGTGGGTATAAAAGGCCATTTACTCTTTGATTCTGAGAATATATAACTGAACCTGACATCGTCCATTGTTTAAGATTTCAAAGTAAAATATAGTCCATTTAAAATTGCAGTGACTCGCAATGACTAATATGACAAACTGTGACCTGTTTATAGTAAATCATTCATCATCATTCAGTCTTGCTTGCTGATTTTCTGGTTGGTTTGTAGACCAAAGGTTGCCCTATTCATCTGAGATGCAAACAACTTTTTTTTCCCCCCAGAGCAAATCATCCATGTGTTCTGTGACATTTATACCCATTGACTGGCTAGCGGGTCTGTTCCCACACAGAAATTACCTGGTTTTATAGCAGAGCTGTGAAAAACTCCACAGTTTTAGTTTACAGGGGTTTGTGTGAACTTTTCTTTTGGTCATGGTACATGCAGCTTCCATTCCCAACATTCTCCCATTTGTCTGGGCTGCCTTGTGACATGCCACTGGCACAAATCAGCCCTGAAGATAGCACAACCGGTCACAGAAGTATCACCCGAGCATAGGGGGATTCACTGCTAATTCTTACTTCACTTTGCCTTCCTTCAGCTGATGTAGGGGGGCATGATGTCCCTGTGCACTGGTCTTCTCCAGCTACTCTACCAGACCCGTGGGACCAGTGGCAGGTGGTTTAACTCAAAGAAAATTACAGGTTGCTCTAACTTATGCCAGGGGATCAGACTGAAACACAGCTGTCCCAGGCTCAAGAGAGCACCAAAACGAGTTTTCCTCTGAGTTTCAAGTTTAAATGAAACCCCAAACTCAAAGCAAAGCTCAGCCAAAATCAATAAAATTTGTGGGTTTGAGGTCAAAAACATCCTAAATCACTTTAGCTAGCTAGCTAGCTATCACTGTTATAGCATGCTTGTCTTCGTGGTATCTTGATATCTAAGCATCTAAAGCCTTAACTTTCTCAGCCTTCTTGGAAACTTAACCCTGGTTGG
This sequence comes from Sternotherus odoratus, assembly GCA_032164245.1. NCBI lineage: Eukaryota > Metazoa > Chordata > Testudines > Kinosternidae > Sternotherus > Sternotherus odoratus. The sequence goes on from JAVMKO010000002.1 coordinate 37,196,525, forward strand.
TGAACCCTCATTTTAAATTTGCATCAGAAATCTCATATGCCTAGCATTTACATTGGATGTGAAGTCTAGTGCTGGAAAGAATCATGTGAAAAGCTCATTTTTGTTTAACAATTTTGGAAGAATATTTGAACTTGGATACTCTGTGGAGTTCAGTTTTATTAGCCCACACCATCAAAAAAGTCTGGGTTTTGTGCAGGAAAACATTCCCCACAGCATTCTGATCACCCTTTGGACCAAAACACTTGAACAGATTAAAAGAAATAGAACCACATCCTGTCTTCTTCCTGCCTTAGACTTTGAAGTTCCTACTATGAAATTTTACATGGTTTTCTTTCTTCAACTCGTGCAGTATTAGTTGTAAATATTACCATGAGGAATAGATTCAGAGTAATTAGTACATAGTTTTATCTTTATCTCATAGTTTCCATAATGTCATCTCTAATTGTCAAGGTTAAAAACAGTTTCTCTGTATTAAATAGATGCTTAATGCATAGTGATCCTTTTATATGTAATACAGTCTCCAACATTATGAGCTATAAAATTCTGTGTACAGTACTAATAGTACAGTACAATAGTTCAATAGCATAGCAGCATCAGTCTGCTTTTCTGTGAACTGCTGGCTGAATGATGTCTAGAGAGCTGATTGCCTCCTGACTGAAAAGCAGAGGGTATTTGTGGAGAAAGCAAATACAAAGAGGACATTTTTTGCTAAAAGCATACTAATGCATTTCCCGTCCTTTAGAAAGCCATCTTTCAGTTTACAACCAAATGTGCTGCCCCCTTGTAATAATAAATTATAAAAACCTAAACACTGTATCTTCCATCCAAGGATCTCAAAACATTTCATGAATATTCAAGATTCACATGAGGTAATACAAGAAGATTCACATGAGGTAAATACAGTTGTCTCCATTTAACAGAAGGGGAAACTAAGACAAGGGAAAGTTAAGGTTTACGCTTTCAAACTTGTATGCCTAAGGTTAGGCACCATTTGTTGGCATCTTTTCATCTGCAAGAGACGGTGGTAACTGCAGCCTATGACATTAATGGTTTGCAATGTCTCATGTGACTGAATAGTCCAATCCGAGATTTGCATGACCTTTGGCAGTTATTGTAAGTGTATGTATTGTGATTGGATGTATCAAGCTGTAGGAGACAGCGCCTGTCATGGACTTTGATACCTTGATAAAGACGATGGCATCACTTGTTACGATCACTTGCTCAATTCCAAATTCCTTCATAGCTCACTTGCATGTGTCTTTATAGCAAAGCTTGGGACATCCTGTTGTTTTTGTTCCCTCTGATAGCTCCCCATATAGCATATCCTTGGGTACGTGTCCATCTTCCAACCTACTCAGATGGCTAGACAGTGCAGTCTTCTTTGCTTGAACAGGGCTGTGGCACTTTGTAAATTTGCCCTTTGAAGAACCTCTGCGTTGGTAACTTTATTTTGCCATTTGGTGTTGAGTTTTTGGCGTAAACAATGTAGGTGGAAATTGTTCAACCTTTTCTCCTGAGAAGCATAAGTTGTCCATGTTTCCCTGCCACACATGAGAATGCTGAAGAGGCAAGCTTGGTACAGTAGCATTTTGGTCTTAATGGTAATCTCTGAGTTGTTCCATGCTCTTTTAGGGCTTGTCCTCACTCGGGGGGGGGGGGGGATCGACGGCAGATACGCAACTTCAGCTACGTGATTCACGTAGCTGAAGTTTGCGTATCTGCCGCCAACTTACCGCTCGTCCACATGGCAGCGGCAGTCGGCGGCGCACTCCCCTGTTGACTCCAGCTTGCGCCTCCCAGAAAGCTGGAGTTCCGGAGTCGACGGGGGAGCCGTGGGCGATTGATTTATCGCGTCTTAATGAGATGCGATAAATCGATCTCCAGAAGATCGATCCCTGCCGGCTCTAGTGAAGATGAGCCCTTAGTTAGTCTGCTAAAATTGGTAGCAGATTTTCCAACGTGAGCATTTTGTTTTTCATCCAGTAAAAGGATGGTGGTCATGGTAGAACCTAAATAGTTGAACTGTTGGACTACTTCTAGCTGGTTTGCATTTAAGGTAATTGAAAGATCTTGCTGATGGTGAGAGCAAATGCCTGACAGGTAATCGAAAGGCTGACCATGAGTTCTTGCAACAGATCTTCAGTGTGGGATATGAGGGCATCATCATCATTGAATAGAAATTCCCTGATTAGCACCTTTTTGATTATGGTCTTTGACTTAAATTGGGACAGGCTGAAGAGTTTCCCGTCTGATCTTGTGTGGAGATACACTCCAACTTCCATGTCCTTAAATTCACAGTTCAAGAGTACTGAGAAGAAGATTCCAAAGAGTGTAGCGGCAAGAACACATCCTTGCTTCACTCCACAGCTATCCAAAGTGGATCCATCAAACTGGACAGTTGCTCTCATGTTGTTACGGAATGAACATGTAAGTCTTAACAGGGTTGGTGGACATCCTACCTTTTCTAGTATTCCAAATAGACCCACTCTGCTGACTATGTCAAATGCTCTGGTTAGGTCCACAAAGGTGATGTACAATGATCAGTTTTGCTGTGTACGCTTTTATTGGAATTGACGCAGAGAAAATATCAGTCTCTAGTTAATCTTTCAGCTCTGAATCCATACTGTGATTCAGGGTAGACATGACTGGCCATCTGTTGTAGGCGCACTAAGATGACTTTTGTGAAAGCTTTTCCTGCTACACTTAGTAGTCAGCAAAATTCATTTAAGGCACCTGAATAAGTAGGTTCTGAGCACACACTGTTCCCACTGAAGTTATTAAAATACCTCTGAAAATCAGTAACTTATTTAGGTGCCTAAATGTGGATGTACCATAGATACCCATGTTGAAAATTTTGGCTTGAGCCAGAGGCATATCAGGGTCAGAACCCAGATTTTTTCGGCTTGTTTTCCAGTGCCTTCTCTGTTAGACAATTTTTCCCTTCTCAGAACCTACTGTAAATATGAATATACATTTTTAATGTATTTTAATTAACATACAGAATCAGAAATTCTGAACAATGAAAAATGAAGTTATAGAAAATATTTCTGTTAAAGAAAATTATGCATCTCTAAGATTCTTGTACTACAGCTTATCTACTTTCTGGACAATCTTCCCCCCCCCCCCCCCACACACATTATCTCATACAATTAGGCCTAACTAAATGGAGGGTTACAGTGAAAAGTAGAAAGAAAGAATAATTAAGATGGCAGGATTAATTGTGGAAACAGTCAAGCATCAGTTTCACAACCATGCAATGAAATAGAACTGCGGGAAAGAAAACCTGTCAAGAAAGGAGTGGCACCTCTGTATTTGACACTGTTGTAACAACTGCTGAAATACTGTGTCCGGTTCTGGTATCCACAATTCAGGGAGGACGTTGAAAAATTGGAGTGGGTTAGAGAAGAGCCACAAAATGATTAAAGGATTAGAAAACATTCTTTATAGTGATAGATTCAAAGAGATCAATTTATTCCATATATATATATATAAGAGAAGGTTAAGGGGTGACTTGATCACAGTTTTAAGTATCTACATGGGGAATAATATTTGAAAATGGACTCTTCAATGTCTGGAAGTTGAAACTAGACAATTCAAACTAGAAATAAAGGCAGACATTTTTAACAGTGAGAGTAATTAACCAATGGAACAGTTTATCAAGGGTCGGGGTGGATTCTCCATCACTGGCAAATTTTAAATCAATATTGGATGTTTTTCTAAAAGTTATGTTCTAGGAATTATTTTGGAAAAGTTCTATGACCTGTACTACACAGGAGGTTAGACTACTAGATGATCACAGTGGTGCCTTCTGATGTTGGAATCTATGAATCTACAAAACCCATTAAGAAAGGAGATGAATGATCAGGAAGCCAGAGATAGCCAAGAGGAAAAATGCAGAGGAACCGAGATTAAAAATCATATATAATTTGGTGCCCACAAAACTATGATCAAGTTATAGATTACATACCACCACAGTTAATGTAGAGAGCTACTCTAGGAGCTATCTCAATAAAATAAGGAACTGAATCCAGTATGGGGTAAATTAAATCCAGAGGGAGGAAAATTAGAAGCACCCGGTACAATTAGACTAGGAATCTTGCTGTAGTGAATAGAAATAGTTTTAAATAGTTTGAGTTGTACTCACCATGTACTACATTTTAGAAGTTGTCAAAAAGCAACCAGAGCAGCAGCATTTATATAGCTAGATCTTGCATGTAGCATGTATTTAGTAAAATACTTTTCCTTCTGTGTCTTTGTTACCCGCAGGAGGGAGATATCAGCTAAAATCACCACTGCTGTGGAAAATGGTGCCAGCATCCAGTGTCATTGTCCTATACTCACAGTTTCATGCAACCTCCTCAAGTCCCTCACCCCTGGAAGGCCATACTCACCATGGGTGGTGCTGTGACTGGTACAGTGCACAAACACTCCAAAGCAGAAGTGTCAATAAGCATGTCTCGTTTAAAACTTTAGGGGAGCAGGAGAAGGGAGTTCTGGACCTTGAGTTTTGCTTTCCACTGTGACTATACAGACAGTGGTTCCACCACATGTTTTGTCCATAGCTGCTGCCATTGTGGCATTCAGGAGTTCCCCCTCCAAACCCATTGGAAGCCTGAGCCAGATAAGGAAGAGAAAGAGAAAGACAGGACTTTGGATGGGATGTTCAGTGAGATCCTACAAGCCAGTGCTGCACTGGACCATGAATGGAAGAGCTGCAGGTTGAATGTTTCAAACTGTATGAAGAAAGAAAGAGTGGACAAGAGAAAGGCCCAGGAGTCCCAGCAGAAAAGAAGACGATGCACCAGGATATAATGGGGCTTCTCCAGCAGCAACCACAGATGCTGCAGACTCTTGTGGACCTACAGGTTCAACAATCCCTTTGCAGGCCCTGTAGAAATCCATTTCAGCGTCTCTCTACATCCCCCTCAAGATTCCTTGTGGTATCAGGGGGCTGCAGCCCTACCCCTACCACTCCACGCCGGGGGGGGGGGGGGAGGGGGGACAGTAGCACAACATGGTTGCTGTATGTGTAGGTAAAATGGACACAAGTGTTGTTTTCCCTTGTAAAGTTCTGTTCTATTCATTTATTAAATTTTTAATATATGTGCTTTTAAATTTATCAGGTCTTTTCTCTGTGCTGGTTTTGTTACCGAATAAAATTCTATTTTTTGGAAAATAATTAATCTTTATTAGTTCACAAAATATGCTGCAGAATGTCTAGCTGTACTGAAAGCACCCATTTGTTATTGCAGTAACACAATTCATAGGATCAATGACAAATGGTGTAAAAATCATAAATGTACAGCAAGTGTCACAAAATGACTAGGTGCATTGACAGTGTTATATTCATAGATGTACACCAAGAACCATGCAGTGCCAACGAGGCCCCAAAATTGTAGGGCCAGGTAAAGCAAAGTCCCTCACAACACATTACTCTGGCTCACTGTTAAAGTGCACTTTCATGGCCTCCCTCAGCCATAGAGCTCCGTGCTGAGTTCCACTAACAACCCTTGTATTTGGCTGTTCAGACTCAGCAGGCAGTTGCTGCTCCACCCCAGTGGCAACTTTTCCCACTTTGCTTCCCAGATAAATGTACAGAAAGCATCACAAAATGACTAGGTGCATTGACAGTGTTATATTCATCTGCTTCCCGGATATTATTCAGGACACAACAGGCAGCAATAACCACTGGGATATTTTTGTCAAAGAGATCCAATCTTGGGAGTAAACAATGCAATCACCCCGTTAGTGAGCCAAAAGTACATTCAACTGTTATTCTGCACCTGCTGAGCTGTAGTTGAATTTTTCCTTGGTGCTGTTGAGGTGGCAGGTGTATGGCTCCATGAGGAGCTCCTAGGATCACTATTGGCACCTAGGCTTGCATAGTCATAGAAAAATATTCCTTTCCATTGATATACTCTGCATGCCATATATCACTCCACCACAGTTTGGGAACAACACTGTTGCAAATCTATCCACTATGTCCTGCACATTGCTAAGAGTTGCAGTCCTGTGTAGCAGGGGACAGTTAATGGCCCTGCACACTTGCATGACAACACATCCCACAGTGGATTTTTCCATCTCCAAAATTATTTTCCCCACTGACCAGTAGCAATCCAGCATTGCAAGCTACCAGAGTGCAGTCATCACTCACTTCTCCATTGTCAGTGAAGCTCTCATTCTGATGTCCCTGCATTTGAGTAGCTCGGCATACAGATCCAGGAATTTGGCCTCACGCATCTGAAAGTTCTGCAGCCACTGCTCATCATCCCAAGCCTGCAGTATGATGTGATCCCAACAGTCAATGCTTGTTTCTCGGGTCCAGAAGCAGTGTTCTGCTGTCTCCAGTCCTCTTTGCTCCCACCAACAACCTTGAACTGGGTATGCACTATGTCCCACAGCACTCTGTCCTTCATGAAATAATCATGCTCTCCATTGATACAATTCTTCCTGCAGCTCTGCAAATACCAGAGGATCATAAAATGTCAGGGTTGGAAGGGACCTCAGGAGGTCATCTAGTCCAGCCCCCTGCTCAAAGCAGGACCAAACCCAACTAAATCATCCCAGCCAGGGCTTTGTCAAGCCTGACCTTAAAAACCTCTAAGGATGGAGATTAATATTGCTGTGAAATGTATGTACGTGGCTGAAATGCTAGAGGTGTTACGAGAGTTGACACCAGCTAAACACAAGCAAAACTCCCTTATGCAGGAGGCATAGAGTAGCAAAGTTGAACACGGTCCTGGATACCCCAACAACCATCAAAGGACTAAAACTAAATAGAGAAAAATATGGACTATGGTAGTCAGAGCCTGCAGTTGATAAAGAGAGTAAGAACAGATCCAGGAAAAAAATCAAAGCTATATTTGAAATACCACCACATAAAAATGTATTAGAACGTATGTGGTTCATGTGCATTATAAAATTTGGAGCAATTCATATTTAACCTGTCATTAAAAAGGCCAAGCTTTTTATTAACTATTTAAAACAGACATTGTGAAGAAATGGGATAAAGCACAGGAGTGCGCTTTTGAGGATTTAAAGAATCTATTGAGTACATCCCCAGTTCTGGCATTTTATGATGATTCTAAGTCTACAGATGTTTCAGCAGATGCCAACAGCTATTGTCTTAGTAGGGTGCTATTTCAGTTACCTGGACATAATTGAGCACCTGTAGAATATTGTTCCAGATAGCTTTCAGATGCCAAAATCAAGTGCAATCCAATATAGAGAGAATATTAGGTGACTATATGGGTACAGAAAAGATTGACAAGGTATTTTCTGTCTTGATAATTTCAAACTCATGACAGTCCACAAGTCAATTGTGTTGTTGTTAAACTGTAAAGACCTAGTCAAGGTAACCCTCAAACAGCAGAGATATAAACCAAGAGCTATAAACCTGCTGCAATATACAGTAGACTCTCGATTATCCAGGATAATAGGGAAAAATAATCTTGGTTAATAAAATCCCAGATAATCACCATCCATAGGAAATATGGGGAGAGAGAGGGGTTGGTCCACCAGCCACGCTGCGCCGAGGGGAGCGGGTGTTGGTTCACTGGCCGCCCTGCGCCCTGGTGTGTGTGTGGAGGTTGTGTGTGCTTGGGGCGGCAACAAAGCCAGAGCTGTTCCTGCAAGTTACACATATTTTTTTTGACATCCTGGTTAATCCATATCCTGGATAATCAAGAGTCTATTGTACACTAGGGAAGTTCTTATTGACTGATATCTTTTTGAGGAGTCCTCCCTACTCACCATTGAGATCAACTCACATGATCAAGATAGAAGCACATGTGCGTTTTGAGTGGCATGCCAGTCTCACCATATAAATTAGAATTGATATGCAACTGAAAACTGAATCTGAGTTTATAAAACATTGTTAACCCAGTCATGTAATATGGGACCCACATGACTTCTTTGCACCGCAGATGCTATAGGGGAGTTCTCTAAAACTGAAGACCTAATTGCCTTTGGTAATTGTATCATAGTCCCATAGTCCTTCCAAGATTACGTATTCAGAAATACATATGAGGCAGAAGGCCCTTACTAAATACAAGAAATGACCCTGAATATCAGTGTGGTGGCCTCACATGGGGCAGGTCCAAACCACAAAATGGTGTCTCTTGTAATGACCAGAAAGGCACAATTCAAAGAACCTCCGATACACACAGTAGACCTTGGTTGAAAAAAACGGTACTAGTCCTATCTGAAGAAGAGAGACATATCTTTCTAATAGCTACTGCTTTTTTCCTCCAGATATGTAGAAATCTTACTTCTCACTCGATCCACAACTCAGCGAATCATAGAAACGTTAACACATCTTTTCTCAATTTGACATTCCATAGGAAATTCACTGCTGGCAAGCCACAGTTTTCTAGCTTGGGATATGGTACAATTTCCTACACATTACTTCCAGTCCTCATCACCCACGAGGGAAGTGTATAGAGCAGGACATACTGCTAAGAGATTTCTATAACAGCAGCAAAACAATCACATTAGCTTGACTGAGCTATAAGGCAACCCCCAGTTCAGTCAATGAAGTAAGCCCAGCTCAACTGCTTATGGGTCAACAGATCAGAACAACTCTGCCAGCCTTAGAGGTAAATCTCCATTCTAAGTGGCCCTGCTTAAAGGATGGGAGCTGAGAGATGCTAAATCTAAGAATTCTCAGGCTTTCTCCTTTAATATCTGGCATGTATCCCAAAGCTTACTCAAGCTTAAACTAGGAGATTCAGTCCTAATAAAGCTGGATGAGGAAGAAATATTAGACAATATCTGCTGTTTTCATTGGTCATAACTGCACCATGAGAGCCTAGGTAACTGACACTGATCCAAGTACAGAGCTACTCTTGCTGAAGAATCCTAAACCTGCTGAACAGGAGGCTTCGCCTTCGAAATAAAACTCTCCACATGCCTGGGACTCAGCCAGACCTACAATTTGTTATTAAATATCATTTCTTGTTAAAAATTGTTTGTACACTAAAAAGAGAAATGGAAGTTGTGAGGAGGTGTGTGTTGTTTATTCAAAACTATAAGAAGAAGCCATGCAAGTGAAATTGGGCAGGTTCTAGGCAGGAACTTTGGGGAGAGAGAGAGAGAGAGAGAGAGAGAGAGAGAGGAGTAACTTTATGTATGATACTTGTTTCCTTACTTTAACAACATTCCTTCTTCAGTATGAGAAGAGTGACTGATTCTGTGCTCTTTTACCATTGTCATGTGGCCCATGTAAACTAAAACTGTCCTTCTTTACATGTAAAACAATGAAATATAAAGAGAGAAAAGCAAAAACATTGTGAGGAAGACAAAACATTCAATTGCTAAATGGACACATAGAAATAACCGAACCAACCCCCCCCCCCCCCCCCTGATCTTCACCAAGAATACACAACAAGAGGTTTGATTGCTTCCAGTGATGTAGGGTTTTGGCCAGATCTGTGCACTGACTTGAGATTGCCTCCTATACTTCCATAATGAGCTTCCTTCTTTGCATTATAAGGGTTATTCAGATTTTCTTTTCACAGAGATGGAAAATATTGTTATCATTCATCATCTAGTCCAACCCCTTCCACTGCAGGATTGTGCTGTACCCCATACCGTATGGGCTAGATTAGATGGGCACAGCCCTGACCAGGATAGCAGGGAGCACATGCAAGGAATCTTCAGCTTTCTGAGCTTAGAGCCTCTGTGCAAGCACAACCGCAGTTCTGGAGCAAAGACTTCCACAAATCGAGCTTCACTTTCAAAATGAGTGGGTTATAGCTCCCCTTCCTTGCTTTTCTAACTCCACAACACCCACACTGGCTTGCTGAGGTGGCAATACACAAGGGCATGTTTGATGTATTCTGTGAAATGGTGGGGCCATTGTACAGTTGTGACCGGTCCAGGTTTTCCCAGGACCATCCCTTCTTTGAGATAGCTGTCCTAAGAAGTCTGTAAGGGTGATCAGCACACCACTGTCCAGTCTTAAGGGCTTAGGAACATCCTTAATATCCTGGATTTTTTTGTACCCCATTGGTGGATGGGCAGGGATGGTGTCCCTAGCCTCCGTTTGCCAGAAGCTGGGAATGGGTGACAGAGGACGGATCACTTGATGATTACCTGGTCTGTTCATTCCCTCTGGGGTACCTGGCATTGGCCACTGTCGGTAGACAGGATACTGGGCTAGATGGACCTTTGGCCTGATCCAGTATGGTCATTCTTATGTTCTTATGTAACTCTAGTCCAGAGACTGCTTTCTCTCCACATGACAGGAGCTATTGCGCTTCCAGAAGTGAAAAGCAGTTCACACTCATTTTTGTCAGTGAAGTAAGCAGCAGATCTGATTCTTCTGAATACACACAGGGAGCAGATCTGTGGTGTGGAGGAAAGATGGTCTTGTGGCCTGGGACTCAGGAGACGTACTGAATTCTAGGCTCCTAGGTTAGGGTGAACAGATGACAATAACAAAATATCGGGACACATTGGGGAGTGGGGGGGGGGGAGGTGGGGAGGGTAAAGGTGGGGAAGGAGCCAAACCCCTCCCTACCAATGGGGGCATGAAATACAAAGCCTGCCAGTGGGTGGTGCCCCCCCCCAGCTCCGTGCACAGCCCCCCCCCCCAGCCACAGGTCAGCGGCGCAGCCCCCAACCCCCTTTGGGCGCAGCCCCCACCCAACTGCGGGTCGGCAGCGCAGGGGGCCTCCCTCTGCTCCAGGGCCGGGCGCAGGCCCCCCGCCCAGCTCCAGGGGCAGCCTCCCCTCCCCCCCCCGCCCCCGCAGGTCAGAGGTGCAGCTGCCCCTGGCTCTGCTCTGGATTCATCCCTCCAGCGGGGCATATCAACCCCCCCCCCCCATCTCCGGGTGCAGTCCCCCGCTACGGGTCAGCAGCCCAGGACCCCCCCGGCTCCGGGACCAGCCGCAGCCCCCCCCCTCCCCCGCCGCAGACAGTACTTACCTTGCGGGGGGGGGGGGGAGAGGGGGGGAGGAGTGGCCGGGGATTCTCTGGAAGCCCCGCCCGTGCAACATGCGGCAGCGGAGAGACCTCGCTGCTTCTGTGCTTGCATGGGGCCAATCTGCAAGCTCCTGCTGGGAGCTGCCCCAGGCAGAGAAGCTGGGAGCGGCTGCCTGCGTTCCCAGAACTTCCCTCGGTCCCACATATCGGGACAAAGGGTGTCCCGACCGAGGTAAGGTCGGGACGCGGGACAAGTCCCCTAAAATCGGGACGTCTGGTCACCCTATCCTAGGTTCAGATTGCATGCTCCTAACTTCCATTGAAATCAATTGATCTGGCCTTACAAACTTTGTTTGTGACCTCAGGCAAGTCACTTAAGCCCTGATCTTCTGCTACTGACATCAATGGGAGCAGGAGAAACAGGCTTTTGGGAATTCTATATCTTAGTTCTGTAAAATGGGTATAATAATAAGTTCCTTCTTCACATAGGCCTCACAATAACAGATGTGAGATGCACAAGAGTGATGGAAGCCCTAGAAGCATCCAGACAGATAAAAAGGATAAGAAAGGGGTCCTTGCATAAGTAGTCTCAGTGTAAAATGCTCTTTTAAGAAGCTTGAAAATTGAGAGTATAAGTGTCTGCTATACTTCTGGATCTCCCACACCACAACTCAGTGTGCTTCCTACTGAGTGGTCAGAACAGCTCAGTACTCATCTTCTACTGACACCCTGGGATAATTTAGTGACACGGTTAATACTACCGTATTTTTCGCCCTATAGGACGCTCCGGCCTATAAGACGCCCCCGAGTTCTTCAATAAAAAAGCCGGACAAAAAAAAAAAAAAAAAAAAAAAGCACCTCGCTCTCCCGTCCCCGCCGCGCGGGCGGGCGCTCCCAGGCGCCCCGGGGCCCGAGCTGCTCTCGTTCCCTGCCGGCCACAACACATGCGGGTGGGCTCGGGGGGGAAGCGCCGCCCCGCCCCGCCCGCCGGGCCACCTGCAGCCGCCCCAGCTCCAGCTGCCCGGTAAGTGGTTTCATATATTCGGCATATAAGACGCCCCCCCTAATTTTGAGGTTATTTTGGGGGGTTAAAAGGGCGTCTTATATGCCGAAAAATACGGTAATTTAATCAAGTGGCAGAGAGCAAGCATGAAGTCTAGGTAGGAAGTTAACTTTTTCTATGTTTTGATGTGTTCATCTCATGAGGGCAAAATATAGTTTCCACTTCTGAACCTTTTAAAAATGCCTCATTTATTTGACTTTTCTTATTTATGACTTGCAGGACATAAATGCAAAAATGTATTATTTTTATTTTATTCATGACTAAAAGATGAGTGACTGTACAGAAAGGAAAGAACAGTGAACTAAGACATTATGTGGAAATAGTGAATATTATAGCAAGAAAGCCTGTGCATATTCTAGACGTGATCTTGCTCCACTGAAATCAATTGCCAAACTCCCATTACACTGACTTCAGTGGGATCAGGGCCTCCTTACAGATGAACAATGGATTCTTTTTTGGGTTGGAGCTGATTTTAACACACTTTCTCACATTTAGTAGTACCTTACTCTCAGAGTAGTTCCAACTGACTACAACAGAAATACAGAGAAATTTGCTACTCAATTTTAGTAAGGAGTGGCAGATTTATCTCTATTTGTAACCCATAGAATACACGAGCTCTGTTAAATTACCTTCTCTTAGGGCTGGGCTACATTGGGGGGGGGGGTGGGCTCGAACTAAGACACGCAGCTTCAGCTACTGCTATTCATGTAGCTGAAGTCAAAGTATCTTAGTTCGACTTACCTGGCCGTCGCCATGGCGGCAGGTCGACTGGGGCTGCTCCCTGCTGACTTTGCTTACTCTTCCTGCTGAGAAGGAGTACAGGCATCGATTTGAGGATCGATTTATCGCTTCTAGATGAGACACGATTAATCAATCCCTGATACATCGAGCGCTACCTACTGATCTGGCAGGTAGTGTAGCCCTACCCTTAGACAAGTTCATTTTTTCACCCTACTCTTAAAATGTAAAGACTTTAGTAAACTGAATAACATTAAAATGAGTATTTGTTTATTTTATTTTCATTTCATAAATCGTGTCTATCAAACTGTGATGTGCTCTTCTTTCTGTACTATGCTTTACTTATATCACTTATCTTCTTTGAACTCTCGTTAGAATTTGTTTTTAATGGATAGATTTTTTCCCAGTAACCAAACAAGACCTACAATCACAGACAGTAAAGGAAAAAATCATTCTTTCTTCTACAGGACATTCACTTCTTTATTACTTCTGCTTTTCTGTTTGTCTGGGACCAGAAGTAATAAGTGACTAATGTACACACGCATCCTCCCAGTAATGATGTACATATGGGAGAACATTTTAAGTTGCTATTGATCTTCAAATCACTATTGCTGGGCAAACTGGATTCCACAAGTTTCATTCTAAAAATAAACCACACTTTAAACATAAGTCCAAGAAATGGAGTGATATCAGACTCCATTATCTGGCTGAGTTTTCCATTCTGTAGTCTGAAACTTTAAAACATATGTACATAAGCACTACAATACTTAACTGTGTTTTTAAAATAAAATAACTGAGTTTATGTTAAACGTATGTTCCCCAGATTGAGGTGTGCACAGTTGTTCCTATTATATGACCTTTAAAAAAAAAAACACATTCATTTCTTTAAAGTGTTTTCCTAAAACTGTCATGCAAGTACTATATCTGTGCAATGAAATTTCTAATCCTGATTGTTTATAAATACAGCAAATTAACCTGAAGTTAAAAGAACAATTTTAAGGAAACTGGAATACCAGCAGGGGGTTGCTGAAACATTTATGGAAATAAAGTGAAAGAATTGGAAATGCATATGTCTCTGAATGTGGAAAAGTAATCACTTAAATGAAAACTGTCATTAAGAAATATTCTGTTTTAAAAGAAGTCATACAGAGAAATGCAATTAAAATATTTATTTATTTAGCTTAATGCTAAAACAATCAGTAGTTTCAGGAGGATGGAAAGTATGGTTTCAATTACATCACACCAAGTTCATGTTATTAATAGGGTTCCCAGCTAGGCCAATTTGTTTTTATTTATAGCTGGAAAAGGGGAATTTTGAAATACCAAAAAAGGACATCACTTATAATATCTAAATGAGCCAGATTTTCTACAAGCAAGTATGGACAGTGTGTTGGTTGGTAACAGCCAACGGCGAAGTACAAAGTCACATTCCCACTTTAAACTTATGTGTAACTGGAATAATGTCCTGTCAACATGTCATTGCAATAGATAAGAGGGTTATGCTATTACCTTTGCATATACAAAATGTCTCTATACTTTCTGGAAAATCTAGTACTGGGAGGTTGCGTATATAGAAAGGAAAACCTGGAACAGATCGCACACCTTGGATTCATTACTTTACAGTAGCTGCACTCAGCTACATATATGACAGATGGTTGGTGTATATACTTAAACAGGAGGCATATTTAGAATACAAATGCTCTAGAGGTGTTATTGTTGGCCTTCACAGGTTGTCACAAGAAAGCTCGCCCCTTTGCCAACTACGCAATAATTCCCTTCCCTGCAGCTCAGCATTTGAGGGGCTTCTAGTCTCGTTTAGGTAAACAGCTTTGTGACTGCTTATTTTATTACTGTCTCATAATAAGCCACTATTGTTTATTGCAGGTGGCTGCCCAGCAGGTGGGGAAGTTAAGGAACTATATGCATGTGTGTGTGTCAGGGCAACGGTTTTCCCATTACACAAGATATCCTGTGTGAAAGTGTATGTGTGTTATGTGGCAGCTCATATAGCACTTATTGCTTCTAGGAACCTCAACAGCAAAATGTTTCCTGCTTTTTGACATTGATAGAAACAAAATTTATTACTTCAATTTTGTTGTTTTTGCATTTCTTTGAGAAGAAATTGAATTCCAGATTTATATTATGATCTACTTTGGGTTTTCTTTCTAATAAAGTAGGAAAATCTGTCTACCAAAAATTAATGTGTATAAATAAAACACATATAAAATGGATTAAAATAGAAAGGATACTACCTGACACTGTTGTGTTCTGTGCTAGTTGTCAACCCAGAGGTGGCTGCATCTCTTTGTTACTCTGAATAACAGTCTATAAACTGCTTTGGAAACCGTCACATGAAATGCTCTATATAAAAGAAAGTTGTTAGCCAAGGAAGTCAGGGACACAGTCCCACGATCCGTGTGTCCCTAAATCTCCAACTGCTAAGAACTGGGACTGGTTGACAGGGGATGGATCGTTCAAAATTGGTCAGTTCGGTTCATTCTCTCTCAAGCATCTGGCACTGGTCACTATCAGAAGATTGGATACTTGGCTAGACGAACCATTGATCTGAACGACTATAACCATTCTTATGTTCTTAAGTTTATTGATATTGATAAGAGGCTAATGAAGATGTACAAATGGGCCAATATACATATTCTAGTCAGTATCTGAGTAAAAAAAATGGAAGTCACTACAAACACACACATACGGCTAAAAATCTGCTGAGCAAGAAGAAGGGTGTAAAAATGTATGTCAGTGGAACTTATAAGATCCGGAGTGAAGTTACTGTGTCTTCTTTCTGTTTGGAATTTGCCTAACATGTTTTAGGCACCCTCAGAAGCTAAGAGTAAAGATCTGAAAAGAGAGATGTCCGGGTAACATCAACCTTTGCAGCAAGTACAAGAGGGCATGCTTTGCAGATTAGGGGGTGACTGTCGATCCAGCCAGTGCACATCTTCTGATGTGATCAATAAGCACTGGTTAGAGAGCATTTTATCCCTGCTCAGGGGAAAAGCAGTAGTTCATAGAATCATAGAAGATTAGGGTTGGAAGAGACCTCAGGAAGTCATCTAGTCCAATCCCCCGCTCAAAAGCATCCCTGCCAGGGCTTTGTCAAGCCAGGCCTTAAAAATCTCTAAGGATGGAAATTCTACCACCTCCCTAGGGAACCCATTCCAGTGCTTCACCACCACCTTCACTAATGAAATAGTTTCTCCTGATATCCAACCTAGACCTCCCCAACTGCAACTTGAGACCATTGCTTCTTGTTCTGTCATCTGTCACTACTGAGAACAGCCAAGCTCTGTCCTCTTTGGAACCCCACTTCAGGTAGTTGAAGGCTGCTATCAAATCCCCTCTTATTCTTCTCTTCTGCAGACTAAATAAGCCCAATTCCCCCAGCCTCTCCTCATAAGTTCTGTGCCCTAGCCCCTAATAATTTTTGTTGCCCTCCGCTGGACTCTCTCCAATTTGTCCACATCCTTTCTGTAGTGGGTGGCCCAAAACTGGACGCAATATTCCAGATGTGGCTTCACCAGTGCCAAATAAACTGTGGGGAATATTCACATCCCTCAGTCTGATGGCAATCCTCCTACTAATGCAGCCCAATATGACTCATATCCAGTTTCTTGTCCATTGTAATCCCCAGGTCCTTTTCTGCAGAACTGCCAGTCAGTCCCCACCCTATAGGAATGCATTTCTTTCCTCAGCTCTCTTGGTGGAATCCTGGTCTAGCTGGCAAGACTTGTGTAGCACAGGATGTACCAGACAATGTCTCTGTCTCATTTTCATGCAATAGGCAGGGCAGGACTTAGTTCTTATTCTAGAGAGGTTGTATTGGATTTTCCAAAGAAAGAATATATAAATGTTATTGAAAATAATATAGCTGTCTCCCTTTTTCTGTAATGTCTGACCTACAAAAGGTGCTAGAACTGAATGAAATGAAAATGAAGTGTGGCCTTCCCTAACATATAAAATACACTTGTAAATTAGAGGAAAAATTGAAAAATGTGATGAAGGGAAAGGTTCATAAGTTAAAGCTATCAAGAGTCTAGCTTAATGTTCTGACTAGAGCATTTACTATGATACTCAATCAAAATGAGTACTTGTTATACCAACTATAGTAACCCATCATACATACACTCTGGGCCCAATCCTTCTCACATTGAAATGAGTGTCAAAATTCCAATGCACTCAAGTAGGAGCTTTTTTGAAGTAGGTTGCACTGCAATGAAGAAACAAAAATGTATGCCTAATATAAACTTAATTTATGTATAGTGGAAAATACATGTTACAGCACATAACTTTGGGTTATATCTTAACATTTTGTTTTTTAACTTAAACTGTATTTGGCAAAACAAATTGTTAAATACTTGGATAGTAAACAGAAGTTAACTAAATATTAAATAGATTTGGAGGGAGGTGAAAATTGTGAGAAGAAAAATATCTATCTATATTTTTAGATAGCTGCATAGGTAGGTGAAATGTGTATTGACATATCATTGACACGGAGTATTTTAGTGCTGATGCTGTAAACTGTATGCAAGATAACTACACTTCTTTTAAAAATGTCCACCATATTTCAGCTGTAAGCATATCATCATTTTATGTATGGCCAAAAATTGGTCATGCTCCTAAGGCCTAGTGAGGTATTTCACAGTTTGATTTCCATGTGCAGCTATACTTTTATCTACCTTTCTCTCGTGTAAAATCATATAGAAACACACATAGCTGAATTATGCCATTTGCACATAATCTCCTGTTTGTAAAGTTATTCACCTGCATAAGTGTTTGCAAAGGCAGGGCTTACTATGAAAAAAGATCCAATATTTTTGGAATCTTAATACATTTTCAAATAAAATATTTATCCTTCCAATATCACAACATGCATCCTCTTTCTTAAGTGTGTGTAAAAAGAGAAAGTTTTGACAATAATAGTAGAGAAGAGACCATACTTCTCTCATTAGCTATGTAGTATTATAATAATACTTTACACTTGCAGACTCTTATCTGAGAAGCACATTGATTAACTTTCACAACAAAACTCTGAGGAAAGCATAGTGGTCACCGTTAAGAAGTTACCATTTTTCACACTCTTATGTGAACAGGCTTTACCCCTATCAAAGTACTGAGAAATACTGTGCAATAACTTGTTTGCTCTGTTGTTGTAGACATGTCAGTCAAGGTGGGTAAGGTAATATATTTTATTGGACCAACTGCTGTTGGTGAAAGACAATCTTTTGAGCTTACACAGAGCTTGTCTTCTTCAGGTCTGTGTAAGCTCAAAAGCGTGGCTCTTTCACCAACAGAAGTTGGTCCAATAAAATATATTACCTCATCGCCTTGCCTCTCTAATATTCAGTAATGGTTAGTGTTGACTTTTTAAATGGTGGTAACTGTAAATATTCTCCTCTGTTTACAACTGGGAACACAGGGTCTGGAAATGTTAAGTCACTTGCACCAAGTCTGCTAACTGTGTTGCTGGTAGAGATAGGAGGAGAGCATAAATCTCAGGCCTTTGCTTTCTCCTTTCTCTAATTTGGAAGTGGCTGAAAGATGTAAATACTTTGAGTTTTTAGACTGAATGTGCATGAAAGTTGACAGGCTGATGTGATTTTTTAAAGTTATGAACTGGGACTCAGGACTCTTGGGTTCAGTTTTTAACTCTTCCACAAACTTGCTCTGTGACCTTTGGCAAATTGCTTAATCTGCATCTCGGTTCACAAGTATGCAAAATGGGGATGGAAGTACTTACCTACATCACAAACATTGTGAAGCTTAATTAATGCCTGGAAATCACAGATCTGCAAAAAAGTATTGTTTTCACCAGATAATGTTACAATACATACTGTGTAATATTTTTCTACTTTTAGATTGCATTTAAAATGTAGATGTAACAAAGAGTCTTGTGGCACCTTAAAGAGTAACTGAAGTATTGAAGCATAAGCTTTCATGGGCTAATACCCACTTCGTTGGATGCAAGCAGTGGAAGTGTCCAGAGGCAGGTATAGAAAAGTAGGCAAGAACCAGGTGGGAGGTAACAAGGTTAGTCCAATTAGGCTGAACCAGCTTGTTATCTCAAATCAGGGAGGGTGAGGTATTCCTCTAGCAACTGAACTGGAGGTGTGAACTCCGAGAGAGGAGAAGCTGCTTTTGTAATTAGCAAGCCATTCAAAATCTTTGTTCAATCCCAGATTGATTGTATCAAATTTGCAAATGAATTGCAGCTCTGCAGTTTCTCTTTGCAGTCTGGTCTTGAAGTTTTTTTGCTGCAATATGGTGACTTTTAAATCTGTAATTGTGTGTCCAGGCAGGTTGAAGTGTTCTCCTACAGGTTTTTGTATACTGCCATTCCTGATATCCGAATTTAAAATGTAAAAACTATTGCTGGAAAAGTCTACAAATATCTTTGACTTGAAGGGGATGTTTATAATAAATAATCATTTTAACTTAGAAAACAATGCTAGATTTTTACAGTTCAGTGTTTTTGTGGATTGAGATCACAATGAGAAAGATCTACCCTGATTTATGCTCCATGAAACTAAACTGACTACAACAGGGTGTAAGGTAGAATCTGAATACATATTAGCAAATACCAAGTCCCCCATTAAAGTTCCAGTGGAGAAGGAAGATTTCTCCACACTATAAACATATTTTATAAACTTATGGAATGTTAAAAGCTAATCATAGAAGCAAACTAATAATAATCATAGTCTTCAATCCTTGAGACATGCACATTTGACTTCAGTGGGTCTATTTTATACTCTTAAAGTTAAGCATGTGTGTAAGTGTTTGCAGGATCAGGGCCACAGTTCTTGCACATGGAATAAATATTGCCTATTGGCAGTGTTCCATCAAGTGTTATAGCACATTTACTTACCGTAATATCAGATATTTTGGGGATGTTCAATAAAATGTCCAAATAGTCACAACAATTCTAATTTAAACACATTGCAAAACAGTCTCAGCCTATCTAGTAATTGCATGGATTTTTTTTTTCTACTTGAGAAGATATGTGCTTCACAGACATGTCTTCTTTGTATTGATTCAGGCCACAGGTGTAGATGCAGTTGGAATAATACTGTACATCAAATAGTGTCAAATAGATATAAAAAAAGAGTATTTTGTAGTTTGAGTCATACTGTAATATTGTTTCCCAGAAATTAAAAGCTGAGTATTTTATTCATCATCAAATTCATACATGCTCTTTTAAATGTTTATCTAGCATTTGACCTTCATGGATTTTTTTTAATATTCTAGTATTGCTTAATTGTAGAATATTGTAATTCATTTTCACTGCTGAGTTGGTTATGATTATGTTTCTCCTCTTGGAAGAATCTGGAATCCCTGTGTGAAATTGCACATGGGTTTTGCAAGACATGAAAGACCATATATTTCTTAAAAAGAAAAAGAGACCTTCCTCAATACTGTACTCTTTCTGGGGTGAAAAACAAAGGGAAAAAGAAAATGATAATTGTTTTCTCTAAGGCTATTAACTAATGCGAAAGCAAATAGTCTGACTGAAAATCAGCTAACAGAAGGGGATTAGAGAGTAGATCTGAGAGTGGCTTGATTTCTAGCAGTGCTGTCTCTTCAGACAGTGATGAGATACAGGCAGAGAAGCCAGGAGCTCTCCAGATGGCTAGGGAAAGTGTTTGTCTTGGGTTACTGCAGGGCAGTCTGGACTCTTAAAGCAGGCAGCCTTGGGAAGGCATCATTAGGGAGCAAGTTACATGTCCACCCAGTAAAAGAGAGAGAAAGAAAGAAAGAGTAGGCAGACTGCCCAAGAGGGACTGTGCTTGCCTATTGTTAACATATACTTGACCCTCACTAACCTCCCCACGACACAGATGTCTCCTACCTCTATCACCTCCCACTGCTTTAAGCCCTCCCCCCCTGCACCTGGGTAGCTGAGCCAGGCCGGCTGCTTGCAGTATGCTGTTTGACTTTAGAGGTGGCTGGTAGCAGAGGGAGAGACACAGACACAGCGGAGTCTTTCTGCGGGCGGATCTGCACAGACGTTGCATGGAGCTTCTCTTCCAAGGCAGACACAAGGCAGTCCTGCAAATCTATGCATCGCCTTCTTAGAGAGAGACAGGCAGAGACACCACCACTGACAGTAGCAATTCCCTGTACTCCAGATCACATTTGTCTGCAGCAGCAACAGAAAGGGAGCTGGGCATTCATTAGCTACTTTGTTTTATTTGTGGTTCTTGCTCCTTGCCCTTGGACCAACTCGTCTCGCTCGCGCTGCTCCCCCCTTGAAGAGCGGCTGGAGTTCCTTTTCGGCTCGTTTTGACTTTTTGTGGACGTGGATCAGCTGGACTGGAAGGGAAGCTGCATTGCACTGCGTTCCCCTCTCCCACTCCCTCTGCCCTCCAGCAGCCTGGGCTGGAGGCTCTCCCCCAAGGAGGACGGGAACTTTTATTTTCAGCTCACAGCCTGTGGCGAATGGTGGGACTCTCCGGTCCTTTTCAGTGTAAGTACCGAGAAGGGGCGTGCAGCCCCGGGCCCGGATCCCGGGGTGGGGGTAGAGAGTCGGGCTCCCTGTTCTTTTCCTCTCCCTTGTAGGATTGGTTTTAGTCTAGCTAAGGGGCTCTCGGCTGTAACTAACCCACTCGGAGCGATGCTGCGGGGTTAGAATTGCATGCACAGACAAACCAACAACCCCGCGCACAATTCTGTACTAACGAAGCTCTTCAGAGTGCAGGGGAGGAAAACACCCAATTTTGCAGGGAAATTAGCATTTCAAGCAAGTTTCATTGTCATCTGCCGTGCCATAGTGTTTGTCTCCGGTTAGAATCTGTTTTTTTCTTGCAAGATCACAGCGCTAGCCAGTGGAATGGCTGAAATATTTCGGGTCATTTCTCCCCCCACCGTTATAATAGACGGATTATGTAGTGTTGGCACTATCACTACTGGCGGGTTTGCAAGAAATATTTCAGGCAGCGCACGTCGTATTACACTGCCTTGCGAGCGTGAAAATCTATGCGCTTCCTATAACGATGCGGCAGCATTATATGTTGCATTTCTAAAGTTGCAACACGCTTTTACTCCGATAATCTTGAATCTGATTCAAAAGGTTTGATTCCAGTAATTCATTCTTTTAAGAAGGGAGATCAAAGGATGCAGAACCCAGACCGGAATCTGTTACATGAGCCTCTGACTTTTGGTGCGTTCGAGTCCCTTCACTAGTGACAAAGTTGCAAAGGGTCCAAAATGTGGTTTAGTCTAGAAAGGGCCTTGCAACCTTAACTGTGGCATCCCCGACAAGGCGATTCTATTATGCGGTAATTGACAGTGAAATGTATGCATACAAACTGTACCTTCTTGTCATTCCGAATTTTATAAGAAAGGGGGATACAGTGATATATACTGAAATGTTTTCCATCAAAAAACTTAGTCAGAAGTTTAAACAAGGGGAGGGAGAAGATAAAGACAGATTAAAACATCCGCATGCGCCCCCACCAAAAAGTTCCCCTCTAGCTATTTTTAGTCCGGAGTCCCAGTATCTCTGGATGAATCGATTTGCAGGAGCGGTGAACATCCCCAGATTAAATGGCGAAGGGGTATCAATGTTCAGTGCTTTAGAAACATATTAAGAACACGTAGGGTTATTACTAGTGTTTAGCAACCCTGTCAAGGATCAGCATCATACCATCTTCTTGGCAGATGCAGGGTATGCTAAAATCCCACCGACTGTCTATTTACATCTGCTGTCCTTGAATTGTATAGAATCATAAAATGTAGATATGGAAAATACCTATTATTCTATCTAGTTCATCCTTCTCGTGTTGAGCTAAAGATGCAGATTGTATACATAAGTCATTCAAATGTGGGATTCTGATAAAATACTACATAATAAATCTTCCATAAAAACTAAGACACTTCCTATTGTAAAATATGACAATATTGAAAACATTTGGACTTTAAAGTTATGGCAAATATTTAATAGTGTACATAATACACATCAGTACACCTCTGAATATTACTAAATCTCCTATTAATTTCTTAAGAGTAAAGACACAATGTGATGCAGAAAAATCACTACTAGTTTGGCATGATCTACAATATTTGGGTGAAGCTAGGTATATACTCCCTAAAAGTAATCTGCCTGAAAAAAACTCTATCTTCTGCAAAAATATTTAAAGTGAAGTTGCCTTGTCAAATATTAGGCTACAGGCATACCCCTTGACTAACCAAGAGGATGTTTTCTGAGTCTTGGAATGTAATACCAAGGATTTGCTCCAGCAAAAAATCATGTACTTAATGTAACTCTGACCCCTTTAACTTTTAACATCGCTTCCCCTAATTAATCTGTTCAGGCCCCAGACTTAAATGGCTGTCCACAGCTGCTGCAAATTGATTTATCCACTGATGGTGGTCTGAGTTGCTGACCAAAGCAGGATATATTCCCTCTTCCCCCCCCCCCCCCATTTTTGGACTAACTTCAATCTGTTTTGACTTTTTTCAAACTTATTTTAACACCTGCACAAATTTTGAAGGAATTTTTAAAAACCTTTTATTTTGCTATCGAGCTAGAAACATTATATTTCTAAAAAAAATGTTAGAGTTTGAGGTGAATGTCATTTTCTGAATACTTCTGTATGCAGGATGTATCCCCTTTTCCTCCAGTTCCACATCCTGACAGAATACAGTGGAAAGTTTAAGTAGTTTTGTTATGATTAATAAAAACAGTTTGAGCCAAGAGGTTTATCCTAACCTAGATGAGACATTTTTAGACTTTTGTAGCTTTTAATTCTATTATTGCAATCTTCTGAT
Source organism: Sternotherus odoratus (assembly GCA_032164245.1). Lineage (NCBI taxonomy): Eukaryota > Metazoa > Chordata > Testudines > Kinosternidae > Sternotherus > Sternotherus odoratus. Next base: position 37,220,031 of record JAVMKO010000002.1, read on the forward strand.
CTGGCTTGTCATTAATAGTTCTAGTGAATCTGGATAACAGAGTAATGTTGAAACTGGTTTCTAATGGTTGTTAAAGCTGATACTTGACCTTTTCAGTGGAAGTCTGAAAACTCATTCAGTTTGTTCTGGGCTGATTTCCTTAGGAAATCCACTATGATCGTGGAATTTCCTTGAGCTTGAGTGACTATTAAAGTTCAGCTGCCTTGTTTATGTGTTCTGTTTTTAGCACCAGGTATTTCTGGGGTTCCCACTTAAAAAAATACTATGAAAAATAATCTGAAAATGGCTTCCAGTATAAACATCCTATTGTACTATAGCTACATTATTTATATGACCTATCTAGCAGTCTCACTATTAAGCCTTTTAATTAGGCAGCTATCCTATTTGATTATTGAGAACTTTTCTGATCAGCTTATCAGTTTTGAGCCTGTAACGTAATCATTGTTACTCTGGTTCATGTATCAGGCTTTTTCCCTCATCCCAATATAAAGTTCAATTATACAATGGACAAGTAAAAAAAAAAAAAAAGTCAATATCTGGTGAGCTGAAACCAGACAAAGAGTATTTAAAAACAGCAGCACTCCTTACAGAGCTCAGCTTTAGTGCTTGCAAGAATACCTAAAATTACTTTGTTTCTAAACTATTAGAATAGTCTAACAGAGAAGAAACATTCTGTTTGTAATGGAATGCAGACAGCAGGGTTAGGTCACTGTTTGCTGGCAACTGCTGCACAAGTTGTTTTTCTTCAAAGGCTTCAAGCTTTTAAATACTTTCCAAAATCTTTTAAAAGTAAAACATTACTTTCTGCCATTTTTGACCACTTAAATGTTGACTCAAATTTTTGCCAAAGTCATCACACTGTCTCATCTGTGTATACTTAGTTCTGTGTATGCCTGTGCGTACATGGAGTTTGATGCTAAAAGTATTGTTTATGGGGGGGAAGCTCCACCTGGAGTGCTGGTTGGTCAATGGCTGGTCAGCTCCACACATTCTTCCCTGTCAAATCCTGTTTCTCACTTCTCTGAACTGAACTTCAGCTGACAGGCATTGAATGCAAAGTCTGCATAGAACCTCAATGAAGCAGGCTGCACAGCTCCTCATAGCCAGGCACTTTGGAAAAATAGGCATCTACAGTATTTGCAGTGGGGATGAGGGTGAAGACAGTTACAATTGTCATTTTCATCTTTCAAATCTACTTGCTACAGTCTGTTACTGCTAAATCTTTAGCTAATTGAAAAAAGGACAGTAGTAGGTTGCTTTGGGGATTGGGGGGGGCTTCACAATTTTTTTTAAAGCTTTCTTTGTTTTGTAGGAACTTAAGACTTTTTGATCTTTGCATACAATTATCAACTGAAATAACACATACACTTGCTGTTGTGTAAAGATTATTCTCATGGTTTGGTAAAAGGCATGTAGTGGGAATTCCTTTTAAATCTGGCTCATTCAAAAAACTTGTAGACATGTAGTTAGTAATGTCCTGCATGTTTCACATAGTCCTTAATTAGCTAGCTAAAGATGTTTGTAAGAGTTTAAACTAGCACTGAAAACAGTAAACTAAAACAGTAAACTAATACGCTTTTAAAAAGCGTAAACTAATTTTTAAAAGAATAGCCTTTGAAATTTCTTAATCTCTTTTCATATGCACAAATCTGACAAAATGAAAGGTTTATAGAGATTAAATGTTCAACCAACGCTATACAAGTTTCAAAACTAAACTTCAACGTAATCTTGCTTGCACTGTTTACATTCAATGTTACAGTTTAAAGACATGTTTTAAAACTATAGCTATTCTGCTCTTGTTTACTTGATACTGGCTTTGTTGATCTTAATATATGGAAGCATAAAGGCCCCAGAAAAAAAGCTCTGATGATTTTGAATATTAAACAAAATGACCAGCAGGTGTAAAATCAAATGAAAAATTAGTTATCCTTAAAAAGAGGAACTTTATTTCAAAACCAAATTATTATTTTTAATCTGAAATACATTGACTTACATCTTCATTTTTTTCTGCCATTGATATAAAAGTTTCCAAATAGTATTTAGAGAACAGTGGACATGTTATTAAAGTAAACATTAGTTCAGTATAATGGAGGTAATTGTAAGTGATAAGAACAGAGCAGGTTATCTGTGTGTTGTTTAAACAGAAGGAGCTACTTTGCACCATTTCCAGTAGCCATCTGTATAAGAGAAGGGTTTGCACCTGTCTGTCCACACTAATTATAGATTAGGGGCAAAGAAATGAAATTCGAGTAGGTTTTCTGCTAATGAAATCCATAGTGATTTTATCGTAAATGTGGTTTATGTACAGAGGGTGATGGTTGGGTTGTGAGTAAAATAAAATGCTGAATGTCTGTCATGTACGTGTAGTTGTGAAGCAGAATACTGCTGCATTAACAAAGGTGTTGGATAAAGATGCAACACTCCATTTATATTCTAGGCTTCAGCTACGGGTTTAGCTCAATTTAGTAAAAATATTCATTTTAATCACAGGGTGTAAGCATATACACCAGGACAGACTTTACATTTAATTCTCATTTCATTGTACTGGCATAGAGAAGGTCTGACTCATATGAAAAAAAAAAAGTTTAATTTTAAATAGGTACACACAAAGCATGTCAGAATTGCTTTTTCTTTAATTTGGTTTCATATATGTGCTAAAATAAAGTGAAAGGAGTGAGAAATGCATTCTGCAGTAAAAGGTCACATGAATTTCTACCACATCTGTTTATAGTAATTATGAACATAATTAACCTAAGAATTACAAGTGAAGTAATGACAAGCTGAGCAATGAGATATTATGCCATAATGGTCATATGTTGGAATTCTCACATTATAGCATGCTAGAATTCACATACTCAATGCAAAAAAGAAAATGTTAGATTTTTATCTATTTTAATGCTTCAAAATTTATCTGCCGGGGGCAGATGGACTTTATGCTTTATGGGAAGGTAACCCATTATTAAGAAACAGTTAGTTGAAATTAAGATTTTTAGCCTCCAGCTTGGACTTTGAGACAGCTGTGATTATGGAATACTGCTTCTGTTATACATTTATACTCTGATCATATTGCCATACACTGCTTTATTTTAAAAGAGAGTGTTTTCCCAGCAAATGATTTGCTTTAGAAAGGATCCTGGATTTTTATCACTAGAGAATTATGCCTCTCTTACAGTAAAACTTTGCCAGAAATGTCAGTGTATATCACTGTATATCTGAAGCATATATATAGTAACTTTGGAAAATAAGGGGTTGACAGATCTTAATTTAGTTCATGGTTCATAGTATTGCAGGGGAACCCCCCCCTCCCTCCAATTTCTAGAACAAATAGAGCATCCTTTGTTTTTAGATAATGTTCTGAGAGAACATCAGTGGGAAGAAAGTGCAGTGATACCTTACATATTGAGTTAATTAAATTAACTTCCACTAAAATTGCACAGTTTATATCATTAGCTGCAAAAGCGCCATGCTCCAAATGGACTGACTAGCTTTTCTTTTAATAGAAGTAATCGAACACATAACTGACAACTATAGAAGGTGCATAAAGGTGGTTCTTTTGGAGAGTAGAAAAACAAACAAAAAAAAAACCCAAGGAGTCTGTGGCACCTTAAAGACTAACAGGTTTATCTGGGCATAAGCTTTTGTGGGTAAAAAACCCACTTCTTCAGATGCATCTGTCTAAATTGCAAATGGTCTAAAGAATCAGGTGTTAAATTAGACATGTAAAATTCACAGATTATTTTAAGAATCAAATGCCCTTTGTATTAGGAAAATTTGCCAAATCACTGTTTTTCTAGGTCTAGTTGCAGCGGTTTATGAAGAATAAAAATAAATAAATAAAGATGTACCTGGTGCTATGTCTCAGTGATACCAAGACGTTTTCACATTATTGGATTAGTGGAAGATTTGTGACAGACCCCTTTTTATCTGACATTGATTTTCACATGACAATTTTCACACATACATCCCTCCTCCCATTTAAGGTCTGCGTTCACTTTGTATTACGTATCAAATTCCCTTTATTTCTTTTCTTGTGGAAAAACTGCTATTTTGGCCTAGTGATTTCGGAACGGGTGCGTCACTAAACAATGCCTGCCTCTTTCCACTGTGTGTGCTGCCATTGTCCTGATCTCAGCCTTCACTTTACTGCTCCACAGACATTCAAGAGAAGCAAACTTCCTTAACAATAAATTATTGTTACCAGAAAGAGAATGGTTTTACTTTTAGACTTCAGTGAGAAGAGTAGCCCAACAACCTGCTCTTGCTACACTGATTCTGCTGGCCCCTTCCATTTGTAGCTCGGCCTTCCCTTCCAATACTTAAGCACAGCCTCTTGGATTCATCCAATCAGCTTTTTAAGAATTAAAATGAACAGTGGATGTATATTTTTAAAGAAACCCATCTATTTGCTATAGGACATGGTCTAGTTCACCATTTTCCTGTGCTGAGCTGTAGCCACACAACAGTGCCTAACTACTATGTCTGATGTGGGCACTCAGCTCTGAGCAGCGTGAACAGTTTATATCAGATACTCTCCAAACAGACTGGGAACCATAAAAACAAATAAATAAAAGCACTGAAGGGCCACAGTGGTACCTGACAAAGTGGGTCTTCGCCCATGAAAGCTTATGCTCCAAAACATCCCTTAGTCAGTCTGCAAGATGCTACAAGACTCTTTGTCACTCGTACCTTGGCTTTCCTCCTACTTGCATGGTAGGACCAGAGAGAAATGAACTCAGAAATCACAAGGGAAGCTGCTTCCTTTGGTGGAGAGCTCCCACTTTGAGTTAGTTAGCTGAGTGAGCTCTATATAGACCTGAGTAGGGAAGGCACTTTGGTTTGCTGGGTAGGTTCTGGGCTGCCCCATGCTTTCCGCAGGAGATCCTCATGCCGGGCTGAAGTAGGGCTGCCACACAGAGGGAGAGACTTTGAAACCTGCATTCAAAATTCTTAGAGCCACCCACCTTCCCACTCCAAAGGGGGGTGAATGAAATTGGGGGGGGGGGAATCTACCCCCATCCCAAAGAACAGGGAGACCTGACCCCTCTCCAAGGAGGGGGCCTGGGCTGGGCCTTCAGGTGATGGCTCTTGCATGGTCAACTAGAAGGCCTGTGGCCCAGACAACTGCCACTCTGATGCTGGCGGGAGGGGGCGGGGAAGAGTCGCGTCCTGTGCGGTGCGTTGCGTGGATCCCCACCCCCACCCCCACCCCGAGGAGCAGCTCCCCTGTGGGTGTCGCCCCCCCCCCGGTGGCGGCTTTCACTGCCTCCAGCTGGGCCGAGCTGATACCGTAATCACCCGGCCGCACGCTGCCTGGCTCGCTCGCGCACACACACAATAGTGCCCCCCTGACAAGCCGTGTACCTCCGATAAGCGGCGACGTGCGGTTGATGGACACAAAGCCCCGTCCGGTGCCCTCCCCCGCCAGAAGGTAATCTCGGGGGGGGGGCTCCTCCCGCCCCCATCTCTCCGAACGACGGGGACGTCGCCGGGAGCCCGGCGAGGGGAAGATGTAGCCGCCGCCGCCTCCGCGCCGCCTCTCCTCGGAGCTGGCGGGGGATGTGCCCGGCGAGCTTAGCCCGGCGAGGGGAGGGCTCCGCCTTTTGTCGCGCGGGGTTACTAGGCGGCGGCCGCCCTGGCCCGGGCGCCCCGCGCCTCCGCTCGCCAGCCCGGACTCGCCAAGGTGAAGTGAGGTGAGGTGAGCCGCCCCTCGTCCCTCCGCGGCTGGCCGGGCGCGGGGGGGCTGCGGGTGAACAATAGACCCCGTCTCGCCTGGACTTTAAAACCATTAGATGGGGGGCGGCAAATAAGCCGCCTAACGACTTGACGAGCTATTTTATTAGGTGAGAACGGGTAGAAAATCGGCTCCTTTGGGGAGAGAGCGGCGGAGGCTTTGGATTGATTTGCAGGGACTGCTTCTGCGGCGGTGTTTTATCTCCCACTCCCCCCTCCGCGCCCTGGGTCTGCTGGAAAGGAGAGCGGAGTTTCTGTAAGTGCACGCTGGGGTTTTGGGGGGGAGGCACACCACACTACACCACACCACACAACATCGCAAGGGGGGGAGTGTTAAATCAGACATCTGAGATTTTTTTGTTTGCACTCCAAGTGTGGCTTTCTTGGGAGGAAGACGGATGGATAATTGGTACCATCCGCAGTTTTAATAGAAAACACCAATTTTGTAATATTTTTTTTCAACTGTCCAAATTGTTTTATTGGAGACTTCTCAACTCGGGGCGTGCTAAAGATGACTGCCATTCCTCTTAGAGAAATGTCATATATTTAGAAGTTTGATAGTTTGGGTTACTTAGGAGAATGCTCCATCACTTTAAAATTACCTGATGTAGGTAGGCATGAATGCAAACTCTCTGCGTGTGGTCTTTTAAACATCTCCTTAGAAGGATTTATTTTTTAAAACAAACCAACAATTGGTCATTGAAAATGTATATAGAAGTTTAAAATCTTTCTGTTGCTGCATCACTTTGTGAAATGTTTGCATAGATAGATAGATATGATGCAGTAACTAAAAGCCTAATTAAAATTTGTTTAAAGCCAGGGGAGCATGTATCCTTGTTGACAGCAGCAGATCGATAGGGTAAGACAATAGAATCCCATTATTTTACTTCCATTGACTGAACGTATTGACATTTCAGGTTTGCGATTGCCTCAGTGAGCATGATGAAACGCTGAAATTCACAAACCAACTGACTAGAGTGGCACATATATTACTGTATGTCATCTCTGCCGTCAGGTTACCTTATCACTGAAGCAGAATGGTAATGGATGGTAGCAGAGTACTTCAGAAGGGTTAGGGCTCTATCAGTTAAAAAACTGGCACATAGCAAGTCTAAGAAGGTTCTTTAATTACACTAAGAATTATGCAGAAGAGAAGAAGGTCCTTGCTACTTGCTGCTGCACTTCAGAGTTTACTGCATCAGAAGCAGAAAGGATAACAACATACTTTGTTTCATATTTAATATACAAGTCCAGATATTTCAAACTTTTGCATCAAGTATACAAGTGTATTTGAACTGAATGGCTGATTGGGTAATTTACCGTATTCGTCTATGATGACATCTGTTCACCACAGCTTTGGTAGCTCCAAAGCACCTGCCAGACCTACACCTGATATGTAGATTGTGTAAGAAAACAAAAGACTTTAAAATGAGTTCAATTTGTGTCCCTCCTCCCTCCCCATTGTTGCCTTAGGATAAAGCAGAGGGAGTTATATACAGAAATAACATTATGGTGTTAAATATTTCTTCTCTTTCACCCACTATAAATAGTATTATATGTGCATATTTATATGTATGCATACATCTGTACATGTATATAGGGTTATCTGAGTATTTGTAATGACCTAATGACCACAAAAATATATGTTATTCCTTATTGTTTCAAAATGTTTTAGATATTCTGCCAAATCTGCCTGAAGAATGAAATCTATCAGTGTCAGGGAGACATTGAGACAGAAGTTAATTTAAAGCCAACAGAGAGCTAATATGAAAGCACCACCAGTGATTTAACTCATTTAAAAAGTAAATTTAATGAAAATATAAAATGTATTCTGAGTGTGCCATCAACACAACAATTGTTGCCATCGAGTGGCCTGCAGATGCCCTTAAAGATGGTAAGGAGAAAACTAGTCCTTTATACCATTTTCATGAAAATGTTAGGTTTCTGTTTGATCAGCAGGTGCTGTTGAGATGAAAGCCATGTGTAAATTTTCAGAAGGCCAAAAGTGTCAATTCAGAAAAGGAAAGTGATAAGAGAAAATGCAATCAGTTTTCCTGTTTTCAATTTGTGCTGGATTTGAAGAGCTGTTTTGTTAAACTGCTACATCTGCTCCAATATGAATATTGAACTACTTCCACTAAAAATAACACCCTATAATTTGGAAGCCACTGCAATCTTTTGTTAATGCAAGTGGGTTATTTTAAAAAAAAAATCTATTCTGAAAAATCTCCTGCCTAATGTGCATTTTTGTTTATTGGAAATTTTATCTTGTGCAGATAAAATGGTATTATGCAATTAGGACTTTATCTTGTTGGACTATAAAAATGGTATTGGTAGCCATCAGTTCAGTGTTAAAAAGACTTAACTTGGAGAATAAATTTTATTAAAAACAAACAACACCTTATAAGACATAATTATTAATTATCAGTTCCAACAATATAATTTACTTATTGTCAAGATGTCTTATGTAAAGTTAAGGATACTCCAGAGACCAGAGAGCATTATTTGGCTTATTTCACTCTTCTTATACCTGCAAATCTAAGTTTAAGCTAATCAAGGATGGTTTAGATAATGGGGCTTTCAGTGCAACTTTTTCCATGCTTAAATAAAATGATTAAATTATGCTTGAGTGCTTACATACAAAAATGTTCACTTCTGTAGTGCTGCTAATCAAGTGAGCTTTAAGAACATGGAAAGTACTACACTGGTGGTGATGGGTTGTTTTTTTTTGGGGGGGGGGGGGCAGTGGTGGGAAGGTGTGAGCATTTTACCAGATATGTCTCTATGGGGAAAAGTATTCCCTTTTTTGAGCTAATAAAGTGTGAGGGGATTGTTTGTTTTTTGTTTTATTTATGAGTCTTAATAAAGAAGTGGTGATTCACTGTGGTACCTACAAAAGCTCCCTTTTGTACTGCAGTTAGTTGGGTATATGTACAAATACTATACACAAATATATGCAATATTGAATGAGAAATTTTCATTTACTTCTTTATTTCATACTAAGCACAACACAACAAATTATCTGCCACAGAGAAGGATATATGCCTCCTTCTGGTTTTAATCTTAACATGGGTTTTAGTTGCTGAATTCTGATTTTTTAGCCAGGAGTTCAGTTCTTGGGCATCATGGATACATGGGAGGAAGGGTCTTGTTTTTGCTTGAGTTTGGTTTTACAGTTATATTTGACTGTGAGATTTAAGTGAATCACCCAGGGTCACAAAATGACCTTCAAAAATCTGCAAAAATTAAAACCCAGTGCTGCCCTAGTTTCTGGTTCCTTATTTTATGCTGAAAACTACTTTGTTTTACATGTAAAAACACCAAATACCACATGAACAAATACAGTTGAAGAAATAAATCTGATTCAGAAGACTGATCATATTTAAGATGCAAAAAAATAATATTTGAGAATATTTACAGTTAAGAAGTCAGATTAAAGAAAATGAGATACTGACTAGATTTTATGTGAGGTTAGTGTTCGTGTGAGTCTGAGTGAATGTCTGCTGCATGTTTTCTTTATAACTTGTACTTGTGAGTGTGGGTGCACAGGTACGCACACTCACTTATGTTGACTGAAAGAGATTGATATTTATTTATTTTTAGATTTCTACAAATATAAAACGGGGCACTTATCAAAAGGTCTAGGTATCGCTGCCACACATTACAAAAAGAAAAATTAAATTAAATAGACATTTACACCTTCCACTTTACCCAAACAAACATTCTGCTAAATACAACACTCATTTCCCATCCCCTACCTGCAACAGATCTAATCCTCATCAAACTCCATATTCTGTTGGATTTACATACATAGGACAAAGAAGTGGAGAATGGTAGCTTATGAAGACAAAAAATCTTCTGGCTTTACTGCCTTGTGATCTGATACTGTCAAGAGTTCATAAGCTAATTAAGGCCTGGCTTGGTTAGTATTTAGATGGAAGACCAAGTAACAGTGAAATGGTAGTGCTGACTGAGTTGATGGAACCTTCCCCTTGGAGACATTTAGAGTGACCAGATATCCTGATTTTATAGGGACAGTCCCGATATTCAGGACTTTTTCTTATATAGGCACATATTACCCCCTACCTTCTGTTCCGATTTTTCACACTTTCCATCTGGTCACCCTAGAGACATTATTAAACCAATGTCACAGGATAGTATGCTTCTGGAAGTGATGTCTTTCAGAAAAGATTTAAAACCAAGGTGCTCACTGCTTCTAGACATAAAATTACATTGTACTTTTCACACCAGTAGGGGGGTGTTAACACAATTAGATAAGTGGGTTAGGATATCAACATTTCCACAACAATTTCAACAGAATGTTTTCCTTCACTCTCTGTCCTAAAGTGTTGTGCAGTGTTGCTGTTCACTGTTAAACAGTTGCTACATTTCACTCCACCAATGGTAGGCAAATTAATCCTTTTATGTAGTGCATATTTCAGTTTTTGTAAGGCAGTTTGTGATACTTCAAGATAAAAGGCATCAGAGATGTGCAAGATATTATATGCTTTTATCAAGAATGTTAACAAAATTCACTAACTGCCTGTTTTTATAATTGTCCAAGTGGTGTATGATATTTATTTTACTGATTTATTAAAATTATAGTTTTCTGTTTCCATTTTTCTATCTTCTGCCTTGAAAATTCATCATCATTCAAAGGTATGCTGAGATACAAGGCCCCCACAAATAGAAAAATACAGTAGTGTTGTAACAGCAATATTACTGAAGTCTTCCATATTGCTGTACATTAACAGTACACTCTTCATATCCTGAGGTGTTTCATGATTTCTTCTTTTATGTCAAGAATGCGGCTGATCTAACAGCACTTCTTTAGTTAGGTAAGACTGTGGCTTGTAAGATAAAATGAACCACCACAAAGAAAACATAGTAGGTGATAATAGCTACTTTTGTTAATTAATCTGCTATTATTTATCTAGAAAAAATATATGATTTCACCTGGTGGAGGGGAATTCAGACATAAACAGTGGCATGTAATTTATTTTTACTTCCAGTCACAAAATAAAAAAATACTAGTTCACATATGAAAGAGCCATTCTAAGCTAGAGAATAGAAACCAGGAACTTTGACCACCACCTAGAGAAGTGGCTTCATGAGCAAAATCTGTTGTACAAATTCAGTAGCTGCAGAAGGCTTTAATATGTCTGCCTAGCTCGGTGTTGATATTCAATTTGCATAAGTACTAGTCATTACCACGAAGCAGGTTCCCTTTGTGATTCATTTTATTTGAAGAGCTATAGACTACATTTCTTGCCTGACTGATGATGACCACACAGTCGCCTCCCTAGGTGGTGGTTCAAATGTCATGTTTCGACTCGCTAGGTCAAAAGACTTTCCACAATGGATTCTCTGCCCGAATACTCTATTTTCTGTGTATCATTCCCTCATTTGCCTGGGAGCAGCGGGATCAGACTGCTGTTTCAATGTTTCATCATGACAAGCTGGAATATTGAGTAAACTTCTCCATGGCTTTTAGTAACTTCAAGACTTACAGTGGTGTGTTGTTGAGAATCAAACTGGTTGCCACCATATTTTTCCTCCCCATTGGCTTAGTCATATCAGCAGAATAAAATAAAATAAAATTTCAAACCATGGGACATGTTTTATACCCAATTTGAGTGGTTAAGATATTGTCATGACATTTTTCTTATTAAACGTGAGAATAATATTTTTGAACACGTATGCTGGACAAGTTCACAAAGAAAGGTGCCATAGACCAGTTAGAGCATTGCTGGCGAGATAGAGGGCAACTGTTGCCAGAAAATGAGATAATTAGAATGCTTTAAAAGAGACGGAATGATACTATGGCAAAGGATATTTGGGAAAAGTGCTCCAACAGAGATTAAGGGAAAGCAGTTCCAATGACCTCCAGGTGGAGTTTGCTGCCAAAGAGATTAAGACGTACTGATGCCAGAAACCTGAGAGTGGTGCCAACAAGTTTATGGATATTGGCACCTGGGGGGTGTGCTATCAAAGAATAGTGGTGCTGTTTTGGGGGGGGGGTTGTATTTTTTTTTAAATGATGGCATTGTTAAAAGTATTTAAGAGGAATGCTGTAGAAAGGGGTTTAATTAGCAGAATCACAGACTCTTAGGAAACATTAATCCAGGGCCGTTTCAAGACCATGCTATTCATTATTTGAAGAGACCATCAGCAAACCATTTAATGTTGGACACTCATGCTGAATCTAGTATCAAAGCAATGTGAAGGTGAGCAAGGATAACATCCTATCAGTGACTACACACTGTACTTTTATTTTTGGATTTTATACATGCTTTATGTGCATAATGATGAACAAACCACTGGAAAGAAACAAAGCTGAAACAGAATATACTGGTGCCAAGTTTACAACCTTTATCTCTTTGGATTTGTAATCTTTTTCTCCAGTCAAAATGTGTTTTTCCAGAAAACCTCTAAATGCTCTTGATTTGCTTTGGAGGTAGTCTCCATTGTCTCCTTCCTCCCCCACCTCAGCCCTGTGCTCTTATCAGTTTCCTTCTGGATTCATTTTGAGACTGGATCCAAATTTGTTCCCAGATGAGAAACAAATTTGTACCATGAATTGTCATCTTTCTTAGGTTACGTTGGGAGAAGTCGTTGGCTCAGGTCTTAAAATAAAGGATCCATCCCTACTAAATTGTTCACGCTGCACTGCTTGTGATATTGAGGAATTAAATATGGGTGACAGAGAATGTATGTTCATATAGTAATGTCTGCTTATATATTTTGGGTGACTCCCATTGACTTCAGTGGGGCTAGGGTTTCAACCATTATTACACTGAAATGCATTAAAAGTACTTTTGAGTAAGACATGGTCTAACAGATTGCAGAATAGTGTTTTTACAGCTACAGTAAACACAACTACAACAACTTTTAGAGAGAATCAATTAATATCTATTACAGTCTTTGAGACTTAAGGGCCCAATCCCACTCCGATGGATGTCCATGGGAGGTTTTGCTATTGAGTTCAAAGGGTCAAGATCAAGCCTTAAAATTCCATCTCTCTTGGAAAGTGGATTCCATTTAATAACACAGAGATCCCTGTGAAAGAAAGGCAAAGTAAGGCACTTCCATCATACAGGATAGGTGGAATTTTTTGTTCCAGGACTGTAAGAACAATTTGAAGGAAAGGAAGGAACATTTCTTCCCTTGTGCTTTAAAAATTTCCTGAAGCCATAATCCTTAATTATATGGTAAGTGTAGGTTACAGTATATAAATATATTTTATACTTATGATATTCAAGTTTTAACTATTTTCATTGCAATTGCAATATTCGTGTCCTTAGATCCTAAAGTGGGGTTCGGTGCTGTGCCTCTACTTTTGGAAAATTGGTAAGGGTCCTGATATTTCAAAATGGACATGTCTGCCTGAAGCTAGCTGCCCTTGATAAATCTTTCGTTAGCTATTTCTTCAGTTTTTAACAGTGAAGAGTAGCAGGAGTTTTGTGCATAGGAGTTCAAGTATATGACTGAAAATGTCAAAAGGTGTCATAATGTCATATACATAAAGATGCATTGCAATATAGCATGGTTATGAACCACCAGTACAAATATATATTATTTTTTCTTTCATAAAGAGTCCACTGTCATTGAAAGTGATGTGATTTGAATTATGAAGATTACCTTAGTTATTTCTGCCATATGAATTCCGTGTGCAATCCTAGGGCCCTTACTCAGGAGAGCAGTCCCATTGTTTTCAATGGGACTGTTTATCTGAAAAAGGTCAGATTCAGGATTAAGCAGTTGGTGAACCATGTTGGTCTCTGAATAATGCCTAGAAAATACCACACTGAATTGCTAGTAAGTAATGAATACCTTATACTAACAATTTTACCTAAAAATAATATCTCTGGGCAGGAAATGTGCACAATAATATAATTTCCTATCTTTATTAAGACACTCATTACAACTAATTTTTACCAAGAAAATTAAGTGCAGCATTAAAGGTATCTTAGTCAAAAGGGAAAGAAGTGTCACAGTACTATAGAGGAACTATTTTTTTCTTTTTTTAAAAAAAAGAAGACTTAAGCTTTCTTCTTTTTTGTGTGGGATGAGATCAGCTGACAACAGCAGCAGCAACCAAATCATGTTTGCAGCTGGGCAATTACAGTAAACCCTAAGATCTGTGACTGTCAACCAGGAACACAGATGCCTTCAAAGTTCTATTTTTCTTCCATGTGGAAGTCATTGGCATGGAACAGATGCCTTCATTTTGGAGAAACCAGCCTCTGGATATAATTGGTTCTCTCTTCTCTTGTTCTCTAGGGACAGTCTCTCACAGATGAAATTAGATGAGGAAAAAAGACACAGACACACAGATAGACACACACACCCAAATTACACAAAACAAGAGCTTTCATGGTGTTCTCTCCGTGTTTTATTACATGGAACTATTTTACAGCTGGAAGGCTGTATTTTTCTATTTAAATGTATCCTGCATCCTTTACTATATAAATTGTGCAAATTAAAATATATATCTGGTAAAAGTCTGAGAGGGACTGTTAATAATTTAAGCATAATTGTTCTGAAGTAAGTCAAGTACACCACATTCAAGTACACATCGCTTTTGCTTTGGAAGTAATATGCTGCACATTGTTGGGAAAAATGGTTTTGAGTAGCGTGTTCTCCAAAACAAAATGTCAAAATAGGCAAGATTTGTTTTAAAGTGCCCCCTTTACCTGAAGAATACATAAATCGATAGGGTAAAAAGTATTCTAAAAAAAGGCAGTTACATATGAGCATAAAACCCAGCTTATTTTAAGTTTCACATAGGGGACATGAACATTACACAAAATGTCTTTGAAGACCTTGAGTGGAATCTTTTTGGGGGCACCCCGAAAGTTAAACCATGATAGGATCCTTAAGTGTCTGTCCTCCCCTTTATTTACGTCTAACCTAGGCTAAGGCTAATGGGAGTTAGCACTAAGACAAAGGTGATAGAACTCATTGACCTTTTTTTATTGAAGCCATTTCTAAAATATTTTAAAACTTGCAATCCATTCTTATATTGGTCTTTAGTTTGAAGTCCAGTTAAATGGCCAATTGTAATTACTATCAAGGAAAATGAAACTAACCTGCATCAGATGACAAACTATATATAGGATTGACATTCCACGATATAGCTTAGAGTGCTAAACTTTTGTAACACTAGGTTGTACTGGCAACATGTTGGGAGTCTAATTTAAAATGAACTTAATTTTAAAACATATTTACATATTTTTGAATAAAAAGTGCACAGAATTGTAGTATTTGCATCTTCTTTGATAGTTGAACAGAAATTGCTTTTTGAGTTCATTAGCATTAAAAACCAACAGGTTGGCAACTTTACCCTCGTCCAGCAGTTACAGGGTAGGATATCATCTGAGTCTTGGGCCACATAAAATGAACATGATGCAAATTAACAACTTCATTAATATTTAGGAACGTTGTGCCAAGTGCTGCATATCTTTTAACTCCCGCTGACTCCATTGAGGTCAGTGAGAGTTGGGGATACTCAGCACCTCACCATTAATCATGCTTTCCTATAGTTAGAATAAAGGCCATGTGCTTCAAGTGGAAACTTAAGTTTTAGTCTGATGACACAACAGCTTCCCCCCCCCCCCCAACCATTTACTTTTTACAAAGAGGGAAGGAGATTCATTAGAATAGGGAGTTCAGCTTTGATTTGAAAACCAAGTTGATTTTAAAAAAGGGTTTTATTGCTGCATTGCTGAAGAACTACAAATTATGCTAAAGGAAAAATGTAACCAAATGGTGATATAATCCTCTTGAGAAGTGTGCTTAGGTGATGAAGGGATTTCTGGCAATAACTGAGAAATACAGTAATGGGTAACTGCATTTGATTTCTTTTGAGGTTGATTCTGATATGTGTAGTCTTTACATCCTGTTAAATTTTTGAAAGATAAACTGATACAAGAATGATTTGCCAGGGCCAATGACTCTTCCTCTTAAAACTTTGGCTCATCTTATATATTGAGGGGAGAAGGGAGTAAGATAAAAGCATTGTGAATATGAGGTTAACCGAATTCAAATAGAAGGCTCTCTCAAGTTATTGCATTCCTTAGAAAATAAATACATTTCGCATATGGTTAACATTGATCAAAAAAGTATTCTGTATGCCAGTGATTACATTCCCATCTGTGATTAAGGTTTTCTGTCTGCATCTGGTTTTCACATTATATTTCTGTAACAAGAATCCTTTATATGGCAGAGTTCACTCTCTGTATTTTGTATTAGCTGCAGCTTGAACTACTGCACGGATCGCAGATTTACACATGTGGTTTTCATTACTTCATACCATTGAGAAAAAGTAATATTTGTTTGGGAATGTATGTTTTCCACAATTTCCATGGTAATACAACATGTTGAGCCTTTTTAATAACAGTCTTGTAGGACTACAAATTGTTTGAGGCATTCTGCTTTGAATGGAATTTAGCTTTCAGAACATTTTGCATGTACATTCTAGAAACGAGTTTATAAATCAGGAGGCAAAAAGTGACAACATACATAACCATTCCATAGATTTATCAGATTCTATTATCACTTTGGAAAGTGTAGCACATACAAAAGGTATGCAAGGGGATGGAACAGAGAATTAGTAAAAAGATAAAACATATTTTAAATAGATAGAATCAGAGGATATGATTTTTAAAAGGAAGATACTCAAAGTACATTGTCTTGTGCAGCAAGAGTTTTTAAAAAAACTTTTTCTGCTTCTTCATGGAAAGGAATACACTATTTGGCAGATTTAAATACAATGTTATATTTTGCCTAAATGAACATATTTGAACATGTTTATTGTGGCAAGAATAGTAGATTAACATCTTGTTAAAAGATTCATAGTAAAATTGTTAAATGCAAAATATGAGATTAATGCTTCAAGTCTGCCATAAATCCAAATTTAGGTAATGGATGCAGAAATACCTTCCTAAACAGTTGTAGTGTGCCTAGGTAATTACAAAAGTCTCTCTATAAAGTGTGTATGATCTTGCATACTCTATTTACTGACATACCTAGACATTAGCACTATAACTTGGATTAAAGATAACTCTTCAAGCTGTTATCCTGGAGCTCTATTAGGCAATAATATTATTCAGAATAAGTTTTTATATGAATCCATTACTACAAATCAGGTTTTGCTAACCATATGCTAAGTAGAACCTTATTTCTGAACAATCTCAGTGAAATCAATAGGACTTCTTACTCAGTAAAATACTCCTCAGTATGAGCAGGAGTGTCAGAATCAGGCCCTAAGTCTTCATTAATATCTCACAATAATATTGTATACACTCATGGAAATGTTTTATATCAAGGATCATTGAAAAAAGCATACAATTAATATCTGAGAACAGATTAAAAGGGAACTTTTATTGCCTCTTAGATAAATATGGTAACAAGTGCAGAGTATGGTAAATAGCAATAAACATCTTTTTGTAGAAGTAATTACTGCAAGCAAGCTGAATACTCTAGCCATACTTTAGTGGTCATTTTCAAAATGCCCAAGTCAAAATGCTACATCTAAAACTTAACAGTTGACAAAATTTGGGTCCAGTACTGCCGTCCTGACATTCATTGTAGTTTTCATTGAAATCAGTATAAGTTTGGCTGGAGGACGGAGACCAGAATTGAGTGTAAACTCAAGAAAGTACTTTAAATAGTAAACTTTTCATTCTGTAAATCTTAACATTTAAAATGTAAGGATTTATTAAAAAAAAAAGTGGTCATGGTTTCTGATGTAAATATGAACTAATCATTTGAAAATGGGCCCAGGCCAGAAGAAATGCTGGGCCAGATATTCAATTGCCTGCATGTAGATGTGCTCAGACCTGTATGCAGGTCTCATTTATGTGCTGAGATACCTGATCCATAGATGCAGATTGAAGCATGCATGTAATTATATGAACCTAACTTTGAAAATCTTTCTGTCCTACCATAATTAGAAAGGCCTGTGAAACATAGCACTGTTTTGGAAAAGATGACAATTTTAACTATAGCAATGCTGGATCTTCCTTTTATAATATAGATGAATATTAATTACTAGCGAAAATAGCCGGCGTTGCTCGGGTCCGTCAGAGGTGGGGAGGGGCCAGAGAGCTGAACGAGTGTGGGGTCTGTTGGAGGGGGAGGGGGCAGAGAGCAAACCTGACACCCCCACCTCACTTACCCCTCGACCAACCCCGACTCACATTTTCACCCCCCCACCCAACCCAACACCCCGTGACCAACACCCACACCTCACCCCCCGTTGACCAAACCTGACACACCCACCTCACTTCCCCCACCAACCAAACCCGACACCCCTACCACCACAAACAAACCTGACACCCACACCTCACTTACCCCTCGACCAACCCCGACTCCCCTCCTCACCCCCCCAACCAAACCCAACACCCCCACCTTACCCCCCCACCAAACCCAACACCCCCTGACCAACCCCAACACCCACCCCTCACCCCTCACCCACCCCGACTCCTTCCCACCCCCCCAGACCAAACCCAACACCCCCGGCTCACTTACCCCCCGGACCAAACCCGACACCCCCACCTCACCCCCCTCCCAAACCCGACACCCCCACCTCACTTACCCTCTGACCAAACCCAACTCGGGTCCGTCGGAGGTGGGGAGGGGGCAGAGAGCTGAGCGAGTGCGGGGTCCATTGGAGGGGGGAGGGGGCAGAGAGCTGAGCGAATGCGGGGTCCGTTGGAGGGGGTATTATGACATCATAACTATGTCACAGAGAACAGCAGCTGCCCAGCTGATGTGAATGGGCTTTAAAGAATTTCACCCCTGAGCAGCGTCAGAGGTGAGATTTGAAAAATTTTCAACTCTTACCCTGATTAGGACCCTAAGACCTCTAACTGTACCAAATTTCAAGTCTCTAGCTCAAACGGTGTGGAAGGAGTAAGTGCACATACATACATACATACATACACGCATACATACACCATTTGACTTTTATATATATAGATGAAGTATTTTAGTAGCTCAGTTTTAAGGCAGTTGGGGTGGTTTTTCAGAGGTGGGAGGAGCATGACTTTTGATCTTCCATTATTTGGAATTTGTGTACTCATAAGAAGAGACAGCAATGTTATGTGTAGTGTAAAGGTCACATAACACATAGCACATTAGTTTAGAGATGATTCTGTAGTGTTTCTGTTGGATCAGGTAAAGTATATATTATTATTTTATATGAAATATATTAGAAATACCTTTTAGAGAAATGAGTTAGGGATGAGATGCCGACATGTAGACGGCATTCATCTATACTTTAGCATGGACTGTTGTAAAGCATTAACTTATAAAACAGCTTTTCTACAAATAATAAAATTTAAAAGTACTTCCTTATTTATCTGAGAAAATATGGGTAATGATTGCTTTAGATTGAGAGCATTTATTTCTGTTCCTTTAAAAAAAAAGTACTGCTGTTATGCAAATAAAGGGGTGTGGTGCTTCAAACTGGCTGTGATATGTGCTTCTTTTTTTTTTCATTTGTTGTTGTCAATAGAAAAGATTGATCTCTGGGCTGGTGAACATAATATCTGTCCCAGTCAGAAAAGGAGAGAGGAAATTAGCAGAGCGATTGGTGGAGAATGATATCTGTGAAAAGAAACACTTGGAGAGCACTGAGTTTAGTGATAGGTGACTGCCGGAAAAAAGGGAACTTTGAATTTTGTCAAGGTAAGGAAAAGATAAATATTTGATTTTTATAATTTACATACCTTTTTTTAATTACCGTACCTTGCCTTGTAATGTAATTAAAAAAGAAATTGCCCCTTGCAGCCCCGTATGAGTCTCCAAAAAGCCTTCATCAGATTTCATGTTTCGTATTCATGACTTTGTTTTAATATCATTGTAGAAGAATCCAGAACAAATGGAAAAATAAGTCAGCACTGCACTTTCCTAAGGCCCTGTCCATTCTACAAATTCAGACATATTTGGAAAACAATTATACAATATGGGCATCCCCTAATCTGGTTACAAACATGGCTTTAGCCAGGTTGTGAAGCATGGTTAAGGTCCCATCAACATTACAAATTGGAACAACTTGTAACCAGGTTTGCAGACGTGGATGTATTTATGGTGTAGGCAGGATATTAGGCAAATACATCATAGAGGGAATCCATGATAGATTTGAATAAGAAGATATCAAGTCTGGATACTTTTCTGCTTCTGTCTTGGAGTGATTCTTGGTGTACTAAAAAATCTGATATATGTAAAACAAAAGTTGGAGTTAAAGTATGAAAGCTATCCCACAATTCCAGTGTTTATTGTAAGAAATGGTGTTTTCTGAAACAGTTGTTTAGAGAGCAGAATAACAAAATATTTATTAAATGGAATTTAAATAATTCTGGGTAAACAGGTAAGGTTTTCAGAATGGGAGCCCTTCTTTGTTCAAGCAGATGGTGTAAAAGTATAGTATACAACAAGCATAGGCCCAAATCCTGCAGTCCATAGGGTCAACTCTCATTACCAGAGCTGTAATTCTTTGTGAAATTCATCCTCGTTTAGAGGGCTTTCAGAAGGCCCTCATCACCACTTTAAACCCCTAGATAGTGTGGCAAGTTGGTGTGGGCTTTGTGCACTGGGGTAAATGCACCCTTTAAAATAATTTTAAAAAAGAATTGGGATTCTAAACAAAATTTCAATTCCTAGGTCAGTCCTAAGCACGCAAGCTGCTTCTCCGTGTTCCTCATCCCCATAGCTGGCTTTGGAAGAAGAATTAATTCCCCTCTACCAGGGTTTCTCCTCCCATATATATATTATGTTTTTATTGCCTAATTAGTGAAAAGGTTTTCACCACTATTTGCTCTCTTATCTTTCTGTTATGGATTGTTTTTCATACTGGAACAGTACTTTGCATATATCTTCCTCCAATATTGTTTTTATAAAGGATTTAAAAAAAAATATGTGTAAAATTAAGGAGTTTCATGCCTGAAGTAGCATTCTAATTGTTAGCTTATTATTGCTTATTGCTAAGACAGCATGTGTAGGAGAAATGGAAATGTACTGCAAGGCAGAATGCATGTCTTCTAATGTTCTTCATTCCTGTTGTTGCTGCATAGTGGTGTGACTGAAATTTACTTCATTCTCATAAAGCCTGAATGATCTTGCTTTATGCCAATGAAGTGTTCTGATTGGATAGGGAGGATATGAAATTAACCTCCTTAGCCACGGGTCAAGTCAAGCAGCCGGGACAACTCCTAGTGGGTGTGCATTTATGTCAATATAAAGTCATTTTATACCAGTGTAGCTTATTCCCCTTTCCATACAGTAATATGTAATCGGTATACAATGCCTCTATACATATAGCTGGATATAACTGCATCTACTCTAGGGGGTGTTGTACTGTTTTAACTATACAACTTCTAATATAGACAAGGCCTTAATGTGTGAATACTAAAGTCTTTCATGGATAAGCTGCTCTTTAGCTACTTAGATAAGAGACACATTGATTGGTTAACATTGTTAGATCTCTGTAAGAGCTGGGATGCTCATCAACTGCTGAAAGTCAGGCCACTTAGCAAGGTTGCTAAATACACATGCAAGTGCCTAACTGTAGGCACCTTAATTTGAAAATTTTGGCCAGTGGCCTTAAACTTCCAGTAAGTTCTGGGTTTAAATTTTGCTGAACAAGTTAAGAAGTTGGCCAAGAATCGAATCATATGTCTTCTGAAATCTAATAATGACCTGACATCATCTTGCTCTAGATAACTTTGCCCCATAATGGCAATGTATCTAGCCACCTTCATCCCAGTTTCACAAATGTATTTAATCCCCATTAAGGTTGGAATACATGGCCTTTTCAGATGGAATGTTGAAGTGTATAGATTTCATCTGGTTGCTCATGAAAAATAGAGATGGGTCAGGGACCAATCCCTGCTGGTCTGCCTGCAGTAACCTTGGTAATAATGTCAACATTATAAAGCAAAAGATTTCACTTATTGGTTGGTACCAGTATCTAATAAAGACAAAATAAAAAGATGGTGGAGTCAAGTTAACCTCCTAAATGGCTTCCATTCCTTTTATGTTCTTCTTATTACACTAAACTCCTTTCATTTGTGAGAAGCATGTATCCTCACCCTTGGTTTTGCTACTTCACCGTCTTCTATTTATGTATTTATTTATTTTGCCCTTTAAAGTAGTAGTTGCTTGCCTGCATAAATCTCTCTAAGGCCACAATTTAAATAAAAAGTCTTTAACATATAACAGATGTACAAGAGTACCTTGGGATGAATGTATTATAGATAGAGAACCATCATCATACTCCTTACAATCAGATTTTCATCTATTCATGTGGTGCACACCTGTGACTTGTTGGCATTATTCTTGATTGCAATGTAGGAGATCTTAATGAAAAACAAAGATGTATGACAAGAGCACACATGGATTATTTCACTCATCATAAGAAAGTTAGATTGCTTAATGGGTCGTGTGTGTGTGTGTGTGTGTGTGTGCGTGTGCGTGCAGAAAATCACTGCTCGTAACTTCCTAAGATACATTTTTTTCTATAGGTCAAGTTGATAGAACAGTTATAAGTGGTGACCATTCTGTTCAGCTTACTTTCTGAGCCAATAAGAAAGTCCTGGGCAGGAATCCAGTTTTTGAAGTACAAAGAAAATAGCCTGTAATCTATATAAAACATTGGAGGGAGGAGGGGAAAAGAGGAAATTCAAAAAGAAGAATTTAATTTTGAGGGCAACGATGGTCAAAAGTAGAAAGTGTAGAGAATGTGTGTATGTAAAAAAAACACAAGTTCAGCATGTATTTCTGAGTGCATTTACTGTACATGTGAGTGTGTAATATAAAATGGTTTTTCATATTTGAAAGAAATATATTTTCAGTAATCTCTAAGATGCAGACTGTTTGCTTTCACAAATTTATATCTTTATTCATAATTGAAACAAAGTGATTTCAATTTATTTTTTCAAAAAGATTTTCTGAGTTTGCAAAGACGTTTTGTTTTGTTTTGTTTTTCTTTCTCTCCTGGTAATATACTAGGGCTCTGATAACATTAATGGGCTTGCCCCACATGAAGCTCTGAGTATATTGTACCACTGCTCACTGATCCCAGGTCAGTGTGATGCGTGAAATCAATTTATTTGAATCTCTTTGCCTCTATAGGAATTTGGCAGCATGCCAGTTGTTTTCATTTAATGTTCTTTGTGTTCAACACAGACAAGCAGGCATGTTTTTGTATTCCTCTCTTTTGGTCTCTGTCTTTCAGCCAATATTCTAGCCTATGAATTTTCAAAAGATGCAGGAATGTGTTATGCATCTTTTAAAATCATTTTGTGTAAACATTATTTTAAAATCATAGAAATGAGTTCAGTCACAAAGCAATCTCTGTTTACTACAGCAAGCAATTTAGAAATTATTAGCTAATAACTCCGTATTTTAAATTCTTTGAGGAGGAAAGAGTGAAAATATGGAGCAATTTTTCTAGTTTACAGCTCTACATGATTTATCACATGTTCTCAAACAAAAACATCCCCAGTAATGATGAAATTACAATAACTTCATTTAAAAAATATTGAACAGTGGTTGGGCAAATTACAAAACATTCACTTTTCAAAAGTAATTTTATTTAGGATGATGAGCCCAATAAAAGGATATACCTATAGGGTTCCTTTCCTCCCCCTTTTGGGACATAATTTATCATCCACCTATTGCTGTTGTTACAATTATGTATAAAAGGCAGGGGGATATCAGTTGGAAAGTAACCATTTCTCCCCCCCCCCCCTTTTTTTTTTAAAGGAGGCAGCAAGGCTGGTGGAACTATACAAGTAATTTAGTCTCCCTTAATTAGAAAAAAAGAAGACAGCAGCACACATTACCAGAGAGGACTCATGTTAGAGCTTGGCATTGCAGGGTGGGGGCGGGAAAGAGAGAGAGAGAGTGAGTAGAAGATTCTGTTGATGCTCCAGGCAGTTCTTGCGGAAGTTGATATGCAGAACCATGGAGCCACAGCACCGGGGTCAGACTCATACACATCAGCCCTGCTTCCTTGTTTAATTACCTGAAGAGCAAAACATCCAGGCTGAGAGTGTGTGAAAATCCAGTATCTCGAACAACAGTTTGTTGCTCTGACATCCTGCAAGGCCAGCCCTGTCTGTCCACAAACGTCAGGACTGGTTCCTGACAGCAGGCTATCTCTGCCAGGCCTGGGTTCCTTTCATTCAGGAGGCATTGTGTGGAAGAGGGTTTGGTCAGGAATTTGAGGTTCCTGCCGGTGCTGTTCTCCCAGCCTGGACAACACTCTGACAGATAGGCCTGATTTTTTAAAAGAAGATTAAAAAAAAATTGGCTCTTTTCAGTCTTTCCCTTAGAATTCTGGCATTGGTGTAACGCTGACTACAACAATAACAACAAAATGTTAACTCATTCCCCTCTGGGTTTCCAGTATTTTCCTTTTGGCCTAGACTTTTCTTCCTTTTCTTAACTTCTTTAAAAAAAATATGTTTTTGAACTGAATTCCTTGGGAGAGGAGCACAATAATTTGAATGGGGCTTGTGCCATAAAATAAATAAACAAAACATTGAGAATGTTAAAAGTCTTTGCACTGGCCATCTTATTATTCAATAAGAATATTTAACACATTGAGATTTTTATCTCCAAAGTGCTTTGCTGCATTAGTTTTATTCCATGTGAGAAATAAAATAAAGCAGGATATTTAATGGTGCATGTCAGAGCAATGGTGAGAGGCTGTCTTCCATTCTTAAAATTGATACATTTTCTAGGAGTTCTAAGTCAGTGTTCCATTTACAATACAATAACTTCGGGCTAGTTCCTAAAGTCCTTATCTGTACTTCGTAGTAACTTTATAAGTTGTCCCATTGATTTCAGTGTAGCTACCTTTGGAGTAAGTCCTGATCCTTCAAATCTTAAACTTAAGCGTTTACCAGATCAGGCCTAAGGCCCTATTCAATATGAATAAGGATGTCAGGGTCTAGCCCTTTAATGGGACTATTTGCATGAGTAAGGTTTTGGCCAATGTTTATGAAAACTTGCCAGAGCAATACATCTAGCATACACACTCGTAGCTGAGCAGGCTTAAAATGTAAATATAAATAGATATATAAACTACTGTTTAAGACAGAAGTGGATATATAAACTACTGTTTAAGACAGAAGTGGAAAGAAATACAGAGGGTATGAATCTGCTCTTATTTGCTCTGGTTTAACTCAAGTGATTTCCATGGATTTATATGGGTGTGAGCAGAACCAAGTCCAAATAAATCTTTGTGGTTTCAGATGTCTTTTCTCCATTCCCGTAACTTCACCATGACTTCATTTTATTCGTGACATTTCCTGGGATTTTTAGTTTACTCTTTTCACACCTTCCACCAATGGAAGTTTTCCTGTATATGGACTGCAGGATTTGGCTCTTTCATGGGCTTGTGACATTTGGATAGTCCGGTGAGTGGGGTGGAAATTGCCTGTGCAGTTATATATTTTTTCCAAGAATTTCAGTAGGACTTCTTCAAATTTAAAGGCATACCGGGCTCTTGATGCACATGCATAAACTTCCATTAGCATGAAGAGGATTTACATGATTCATCGAGAGCCTGCAGTGCGCATACACAGCTGCAAGTAAATGATAGTGTAATAAGACCAAAAGAGTCATTATGATCTATTGTGTCACTAATCCACCATCTAAGAAGGATTTGCAGGAGAGACTGTAACAAAAGAGCTGTTACAGTATATCGGATCGATAATCATGTTCTAAAAAGCTCTTAAATATGTACATAATCCCTCACTTTGAGAATCAGGTCCATAATTCTTATTTACACTAAGGTCCACTTACATTGCTATGGCAGTGTAATGGGCTTTAAAGTTGATGCGTGTTACACTTACAGCCAGTTGAAGGCCTCTTTACACTGTCAGGGTGTTGTAAAGGAGCCTAAGTGTAAATAAGAATTGGTTGTGTGTGCATCTATGTGATTAAAAATGGAGCTGTTGTACTCTGTTGTAACTAATGTTCCTGTGGTGTATGTGAAAATATGCACATTTAGATGGATCTGCAAATTTTATTTCTGTCTATTTATAAAGCCTAAACAAATGCCTTTCTAGTTTAAAGTTCACAGTACAATAGCACAATGATCTTCTCATCCCATTACAACAAATAAATGGATACCAGCATATAAAGTAGTACAATAAAACTCCTGAACCAAACGCATAATGAAAATAATCATAACCCCTTCCCCACTACACCTGAAAGATTGGGAAGGAAAAAGTTGACTTTACTCACTGCCCATATTCAAGGACCGTTTCAGAGAGAATGTCCTTAAAATAGCTTCATATATTTAAATCCAGGGACTCCTGCTTGAGTGCCTCTGCTGTGGCAGTATTACATAGAGAAAGGTCTCTTAGGGCTTGGTTACACTGGCACTTTATAGTGCTATAAAGCCTCCAGGAGCACTATAACTCACTACCCATCCACACTGGCAAGGCACGCAGAGCGCTATAAGTCCACAGTTATACCGGTCCTGGTAATCCTCCCTTCCCCGAGGATTAACAGCTATAGCATATTCACTGCTGCGTATTATCTCCAGTGTGAATGGGTATTAACAATCCAGCGCTTTGAGTGATCTCTGGAGATGCCTCTAAGGCAATTAAGGCAATTGAACACTCTTCCCTTTATTTTGAACTCGGCTGGAGAAATGTGGAAGTACGTTTTCAGAGTTTATCACTTAACTCGGCAAATAAGCAATGCAAATGTTTACGGAGTGAGCCTGTGTGAAAGAGAAGACTAGCAGGCTTTGTATTTCAAAGGAAATTTGCTTACAGGCTCTCAGCACCACGAAAATCCACTCACACTCTCCCTCTGCATGCACACAACATGTTCCCCCTAGCTCACCTCGTTTGAAAAGCACTTTGCACCCAGCTGAATCCTGGGATAGCTGCCCATAATGCACCACTCCCTGTGCTGCTGTAAGTGCCGCAAATGCAGCCACACTATACCGCTGGCGGGTCTCAGTGTGGACACTTTATAGTGCTATCCCTATAGCTGTATACGAGGGCAGGTATAACCAAAACTGCTATAAAGCTGTAAGTGTAACCAAGCCCTTAGATCGCAAGTCCCAAACCATTTAGGACTTTAATGTTAAAAAAACCATCTTGACTTGTACTTGGACACTTACTGACAATTGGTTCAGATGACCTCATGGTATTAATTGGTGTAAATTGCTCTCTGTATGAGACTCCACTTGATCACCTCTAAGTTTAGATTTTGCTTCTGTTTCTCAAGGCCCACAGTATAGCCCCATGTAGAACACATCACAGTGATCTGATTTTATCTAGATGTAATATTTAAACCACTATCTCTCCTACCCCTATATCAAAGAAACAAAAATTAAGGAAGTTAACACAAAAGACTAAGATAGGAGTCATCTTAGGCTGCAACATACGTAGAGACCACAGTCCCTTATATCAACCCATTTTCATCCCCATATAGAACGTGTTGTACTGTCCCATTAGATATCACTAATAGCATTACACACCAGAGGCCAAATTCTGTGCTCTCTCCGTTGTAAACATCTGTAGAAGTTAAGTTAGCACAGAATTTGATCCAAGATATTAGCCCAGTGTTAGATGTTGTAGTACTTCTAGTGTTTAATACAAGTTTACCTTTGCTGATATAACACGAGACCCTGGAACGTCTTCTACTTTCCAATTCTAGAAGTGATTGTCAAAGAGAGGAAAAGGATGGGATCCACAAAAGTATTTAGGCACCTAAACCTGTTTTGGCTCCACTGTGATCACAAAACTCCAGCTGAACCCCGTAAGGCTCCTAAACTCACTTGACCCTACATTTTTCAGAGTAAAAGTTCCCCAGTTGCTTATGTATCTGCCCTGCTGCTTCCTTCTAAGCGCCTAGACTCCTATCTGCCATCTAAGTCCTGGAGTGACTCACAAACCAGAGGACCTAATTTGCCAACTTATTTGCATGCATGGTCCAATCAAGGAGTGTGCTCAGAGGGCATCTACCATGCTGGGTCCCATTCAAATTTGAGCGAGAGGTGGAGCCACCCACCTTATAACTTTTAGTCCTGCAATTAGAGCACTTGCTGGGGAGGTGGGAGACCCAGGTTCGATTCCTCTGCTGGTGGGGGTCAGGTGTGTCTGTGGACGATTTGAACAAGGGTCTCCTACCTGTAAGGAGTGTTCTTTAACTACTGAACTGTGGGATATTCGGATATATTAAAGCTGTTCCACTGTGGATAAATAATGAAAGACTGGTCCAGGGGGATTGGATTTGGGTCCCCCACCTTCCAGGTGGGAACCCTAATCATTGGATTACATAATTATTTCTATTCTCTCTGTCTCTCGCTTTCCCAGTGACTCTTTTGCATATGTAAAGAGTGTTTGGAACAGAGAGAGGAACAATAGAAAATAGAGGTGAAGATACAAGAAAAGTAAAAGGAAACTTGTCCCACTAAAAACATGCTTTCCTATGAGTCACTGACAATAAGCATTGCCCAGACCAGAACTCTCCAAATTGTGGTTCGTGCATCATTGGTGGTCTGGTTGGTCACAGTTACTGGTTACCCTCCTTGCTTCCAGCTGCTAACTTCATTTAGAAGAAACTAAAAATACATCACTTTGCTTATATTACTTTTCCATGTAAGAAATTATGGTAGTTACCAGTGGGAAAGGCAGATCATGACAACTCCTCTGCTAAGACATGGTCTACCATATGAAAAAGTTTGGGAGTCCCTACTCTAGATAATCCAATTGATATGACACAGAGAAAAGGCAATGCTCGCTGAACACTGACACACTATAAAATCTTTTTCTGGCACTACCATACATCTAGTATGTAACATGACATGCTGGTCTGACTGGTCTAAGACTTGCCACGATCTATGCACAATGGAATAGTTTTGAGACCATGGGGTAACTTTGTTTGAATTTCTATATACTGATCAATTTGTTACTGTCTTAACACTATTCTAATGTAGTATCTTTTGTATACAATTGTGTAACACTTGGGTTCTGCAGTGAAAATAGGCAGTGTGTGTGTGCCTGGGGTGTATATGGTGACTGGAAATTCTTGCTGAAACTGACTTGCAACACAATAGAAGAGACAAGGTGGGTGAGGTAATACCTTATTGGATCAATTTCTCTTGATTTTTGAGCTTATACAGAGCTGAAGAAGAGCTCTGTGTGGTTCGAAAACTTGTCTGTTTTACCAATAGAAGAAGTTGGTCCAATAAAAGATATTATCTTGTCTCTCTAATATCCTGGGGCCAGCACAGCAACAACTAATATATGGAGATACACATATCTCATAAAGCTGGAAAGATCTTGAAAGACCATTGAATCCAATCCCCTGCCTACACTAGCAGGACCAAGTACTGTCCACTTACAGATTGTTTTGCCCCAGATCCCTAAATGGCTCCCTCAAGGGTTGAGCTCACAACTCTGGGTTTAGCAGGCCAATGCTCAAATCACTGAGCTATCCCTCCCTCCAACAGCTACATTGTAATGCAATAGTTTTGTACAAAGGCCATCTGAGCAGAACTTGCATGTGTTTGTTAATGTAGAAAATTAGTGCAAATTGATTAATAAATCTACAAAGAAGGGGTGAGAAAAGCGGTGGTGGGGAATATCATAAAACATTTTTTCTTCTTGGAAGTGGCAATATGATCATAAATAATTTTGAGAGTTTTGTATTGCTGTGTATTTGCTCCACCTGGTGGATTTTCTTGAAAGTGTTTTGATCCTTGTTAATGATAAGGAGACAGTCTTCAGTTAAATGTAAAACACATAACACAAAGTAAGAAAACTTTTTAATGTGTATTAATAACAATACTGTAAAGGGCAGATCTGGGAAAGAAAATGTTAGAACCAGATATTTATCTTGACCATTCTTATTCATTACATTAATCTCTATGAAAGCATAGCATTTCAACCCAATTAATAATAACAGTTTACTGTCAGAGTCATCTACAGATTAGCAATTTAAAAAATCCAAATGTCTGGCTTTTGAGGTTTTGCAGGATATCTGAAAGTTGCTTTTTTTCCTTCAAAGAGACAATAATTGAGCCCTTGTGATAAGAAGTAGCAGAGCTATTGAAAGGGATGGCTACTACATTGAAGTGTTATTGCTGTACATTGGCATAAAATCTGTCTTTCATTAACTTAGCTTACAAACATTGTTTTGTTTGGAATTCTTAAGGACTCCGTTATGCTTTCATCATCTCATTGTTCTCCTTAGGTTGTTTTTTTCCTTTAGAGTGTAATAGCTGCCTAACAGAAGGTGAAGTTTAGAAAACCAGTGTCTCCATATGCAAGGGATTTGGAGACCTTTTTATTGTCTTTAAAAATGTCATTCATAGTCTTCATTAGCATTTACTGTTGCAAGCAAACAAGCAGAAAATGTGAAATTGGTATGTCATGAATAGCTCCACAGAGCTCTAGAGCCCTGAAATTTTGCCTGCAGTGTGATGTGGGGCAGGCATTGAGAGAAAGCTGTCCAGATGGCTGCCAGTGCAGAGCAGAGCTGCAGGTTTTTGTCTCTGGTGCTGAGAGGAGGGAAAGTTCATTGGAGCATATGCTATCACCCTTGCGTTTTAACAAAACTAACTCGCCATCAGTCAAAATGGGGAGGTGGTGACTTTGAAACAAAAGTTTTTAATATAATGTTACAGTCCTTGTCAAATGAATAAAATATGTGTAGTTAGTGTCACAAACAGTGAGCTATGTTACAAAGAATAAAGTAAGAATTGAATTTCTAGCCAGTGGTTAGATACACTCTTTTCATACACAAATATTCTCTCACATTTTCTTTATCCTGAAAACCTTATACATTGAAAAGACATTGATTAGAGGTCAAAATGAGGGTTAATACACTGCAGGAGGAGGAGTTTCACCACTAAAGTCAAACCATTTTGAGCTTCAAAACAGAAAGCAGCAAATAGCTTGAAATCTTATATTGAGGTCCCAAAATATGATCCCAGTGCAGAAGCGCTAGATATTACCATGCACGCTGCATTGGTTAGGTGGAAGGAATGTATTCTTTTTCTCTGTTTCTTTACATATGAAATACAATCTTGGTATTTTGTTGCATCCTTCCAGAAATAACTGAATATCCAATCTTGTAAAGAGCCAAAAGAGAAATTTATACATAAACTGCTCAGTGTTTTTTCTTAACATGCATGATGACAATTAAAAATTAGTCTTAATACTAATGTTTGTTACATATTTCACAGCAAATGTTTTGTTTCATAAAATGTTCACTCGAGGTTTTGTAATGGCCACAATTCTGCAAAAACATATATATATGCACATGGCCTTTCTCTTGAGTACTCTCATTAAAGTTAAGGAGCCACACGTGAGTAAAGTCACACACATTCATAAGTATTTGGAGAATGAGGGCCTATGTTTGGCAATGAAACTTAGGTCTGTTATCTTTTTCTGTAGTATTGCTCTTTTTTTATTTGATTTGTATATACTTTCACTGTATTAAAACTTAACATCAGATTCAGCTTGTAAATCAATGGGAGTTGTGCTCACTTACACCCTTGCTGAATTTGCTTCTGACTCTATAGCCAGCGCCTGTTTCGATTGTAGAACAATAAAACAAGAGATGGAAAAGACGCTAATTGTCTTGTCCAATGGTTTTCAAGATATCCAAAGGGATCCGCGCCTTGATTTGAAACTTTTTAGGGGTCTGCAAATAAAAAGAGGTTTAAAACCACTGGTAAAGTCTGTCCCACAGCCAAGGTTGCCCTTCCACATCAGATGATCTGAAATGCTATTAATAGGCCTACTTTCTCATTAGATCACTGTATTATGTGGCTTCCAATTTCCTTGGGTATAAAACACCTTACTGTTAAGATTCTTCATATGTGTGCACACAATATACACACACATACACACTTAAAAATGTTCCTTTAATTTGTTTCATCACATTATTCCTACACCCTTTTAGGCAACCTGAACAACTTCTCTCTTAGCTTGGTATGTGCATCCTTCAAGTGTTTGTATAGATGGTTATCAAATCCCCTTTTGGTTGTCATTTCACCAAGCTGTACATATTTTAAAGATCCTACTGAACTATTTTAAGAAGCTCACAACGCTTTGCCAATCAGGAAATGTTTAGGGAAATGTCTTGGCGTTATCTGGCAAGTGGTTTGTAACACTTGTATTCAGGGCTGCTGTTACAGATAATCACATACCATACTGTAATATTTTAATGATGTTTGCAAGAAAAGAAGTAACTTTCTATTTAAGGGCTTAGGCGTAGAGGGAGATAACTTTCTTAACAGGATTAAACAATTTGGGGTTTTTTGATTCTTTGGGGCCCCTGTGTGTTTTTGGAATACTGAGAATAATGGAAGATACAGATTTCTGTTATACAAAAAACTCACCCCATGAATTTAATACAACATAATA
This sequence comes from Sternotherus odoratus, assembly GCA_032164245.1. NCBI lineage: Eukaryota > Metazoa > Chordata > Testudines > Kinosternidae > Sternotherus > Sternotherus odoratus. The sequence goes on from JAVMKO010000002.1 coordinate 37,252,178, forward strand.
CAGGGTTTGTGGTTGTATGAAGTATTAGATAACATTCAGTTGCAGCAAAAAATTAACTCATGTCTTTATATCAAGGTGCATTTATTCAGTTGAATGTCACACTTATGTACAGTAAAGTTGGGAAATCATATAGAAAGAGTCTCCCCTCAGCCCCACAGCTCACACATTATATGGGTTTGTCCTGTCAGTGGGTTGCCTTAAGAACACACTAATAGCTTCCAGCTGGGTGGGAAATCAAAACCGTTGGGGAGGAGGGGGATCCAACAAAACTAGCAGATTTGAATTTTAAAGCTCAGCTAATGTCTCCATTTTTATTTACCACTCATCCATAAAAGATTATTTTCCAATATGTCAGCCTCATTTGGTGGCCAGTGGTCTGAAAGTGAAAGTGGAACAAGCAAGTGGAGAAATCTGGACATTACTGAGTCCGCCCTTTCAAGCTGGTGTGCCACTTTGTGGAATGGCCTTCCCTGAGATTAGGGGGGGTCCTAATGACCATTCATCAATGCTCGTTGACTGATCATTGAGTGCCTTCTTATTCAGTTTATCAAGTCTTGCACATCAGAAGTCAGAATAAGCATTATTCAGCTTTGTTAAAGCCAACTAGGAGTAAAATGCTCCATTTGAACCTACTTTGCCCTTGGTTTTTCACTTTGTTAATGCAGTCCTGCTTAAATGAGTGCCTTTATTGGGTCGGTTAGAATATCTGAAACTATTAATTCTCTTGTATTGAATAGCTGGTGGCAGGCCAGAGCAGATGGGGTAGAAAACTATTTGGTTGGGTGTATTGCTTTCAATTAGGATCAATGAGGTTTCAGCTCCTTTGAATTAACTCACTTAATACCCACTGTGTGAAGTCACAATGTATCACAACAGTCTGCTATAAGTAGAGAGGCACGTTGAGAAAGTCCTACAGAAAAGCTTTGAGTCAGATTCTTCCTTCACTGTTAATAAAGAGTTTTCATTAACTACAGATACATTTCAGTGGATTTCTAGTCCCTGTTGGTAAATCAGGTTTAAGCAAAAGATAATCTCTACTTTAAGAATGTAGTGTCTTAGAAAGGAGTGTACAGTAATACACTACAGTAAGAACTTTCAGTAGTCCAATGTAAATCTATTTTTGCAAATATCTGGGTTTGGAGATTGCCTTTACAGCTCTTATCCATCTGTAAAATTAGCAATTGTATCAGATCACTCAAAATTATTTTGTAAACTGTTTGAGTGATTGCAGAGTAAAGTGTTAGCTTTCAGTGTATCAGCTAGGGAGCTGTATCATAAGGTAAAGAAACTGACTGAAATTAATCTCCTAAATTCTAATTCTCACTATTTCTTTGTATTCTTTCATTTTGGTATTATACATTTTCCAGATTCTAAGATGCAGCAGAATTGTTCATATGCAAAAATTACTCTACATACTTTTTCTCTTCTTCATGAAACAAGCACAGAATGACAAATGTTTTACAGAATTATGTTGGCATTGACTGTCTATCTTTGTTATACATTTTGGCCCTATTATATTTTTAGAAGTGTGCAAAAATTGTTACAGCAATCTTTAAATGGCTGCATTAAAAAAAGAAAAAATATATATCCAGGAATATTTATTCAGGGAGGACTGCCAAATGGGTTGCAGCCTGCCTCAGTGTATTAAATAATGAGAGAGAAAAACTATTCATGCAGCTGGCTGTTGAGAAAATGCTGAAGTAGTCTCAGATGCACAGGCATTCTGTTAGCCCCTTCCACAAACAGACTTCTAGGTGAGAATCTCCAGGGATCCAGGTTTTGTTGACGTGGATCAATTTAAATGGCAATTACTGTAGTCAGATAACAGCTTAAAAAGCCCTTTTACACATAGAAAAGATGCATAATCACACTGCATATGGAAGTTCAATTTTGTGAGCAACGGTTTGGAGATTTACAGTGTACTGATATTAAGACTGACTTTTAAAATGGAATATCATTCAGTTTTATTAAAACGCATTGCACCTTTGACACATTACTTTCTGTTTTAAAGCTGATTCTGTCTGCACCTATGTTGATGAAAGGTTGTATTTCCAACTGTGAAAATGTTTTCTCCTTCATGTAGAATACAGAATTTTTAAAACCAACAGATACTGACTGACTGACTAGTTTTTAAACAGGGCACCAAATGAAACAAAAATAATGCCAAGTTCTTTAAAGTCCTCTCTGGCACAGACTTAATTGATTATTACTTTCCCCCGTCCCTTCTTCCCTTCCCCCATAAAGCCTTCTCTCATAAAAGTGTTTATGCTTGGCGCTCAAATACATTGAAATCCATTATACAGAACCTCATTACAACTGTCATCTGAGTAAGATGAACAAAAAGATTGATCTCATAAATTGTGTGCATTATGGTATTAGGGCCAGAACAGAGTAATAATCACTATGAATTTTTGTATTAAACATTTTGAATTTGGGGCTTCCCTAGTTGAAGAATGGCTAATGGGTGCTGCTTTAGGTGCCATTAAAAGTTCTATTTTTCTGACGTATTTCTCAAAGATGACATTTTTTATTTTTTTAGCGGTAAATATTCATGGGCAGAGGGATCCAGAGATAGAAAGGCTGTTAGGATTTTTCTGTGTTCCAAAATAGATTTTATCAGCGCTTTGTGGCAGCTTAAAGGAAGGAAACGGAAGGCCTGGAAGCACGGTTGTTTCTGCGTAGTAAAGGCAAAAGATATGAAGGGAAATCAAGGGACTGCATAAATTAAACATATAAAGATGTTCATATTAAAATAATACAGTTTCTGAAGGTTCTGAATGGAATCTTTTTTTTTTGGTATCTATATGGAATTTGAACATACATTGAAAAGGGCAAAGGAAAGCATGGGTTTAATGATTTGTTGTAAATGTTTTTGTTAGTAAAACAGTGAAGATTTTGCAAGTATTAAATTGGAGAAGAGTTTTTGAACAAAAAGATTTCCCTTGTGCTTGGAATCTTATATAAGCCTAAATGTGCTACAGAAGGCATGTGTCAGGCGTATGTTTCTCCTATGAGGCAAGGATGTTTTACAAAGGACTAAAGAGGGACTGCTGAGAGGAAAATAGCCAGCTTTAGATAAAGCACTATAACAAAGACTTGTAGTTTTATGTATCATGGTGTCCATTAAAGCTTAATAGGGAAGAGTGCATTGAACCTAGCCAGGCATATGTTATTCATGTGAAGGATAAACATTTAAGGGGTGTGCAAAAATCAGAAATCAGGAGGACATGATTGTTTAGCTTTTGAAAAAGCTTTACAGGGAAGATTTTGTTTTCATCCCCCATGGATCACCATGCAAGGTAAAGGAGAGTAAGCTGCAAATGTTTGGAGCATATCAATGCAGGAATCCCAGGGGGTTAAAAGCACTGTAGTAAAATAAAAGTGGTCTGCTTCTAAGTGTGTTCTATTTTACACATACTACTGAGAAGCTGACAAAGGGAATGATTTTGATACTCTGTTCACTGTGATAAAATGGCACAATAAGATGAACGAGAAAAAGAAAAGAAAAAATCTTTAAATATATCTTCTTACATATTTTGAATTTCCAACTAAATAAACAACCATGGTCTTATGGAGTTCAAAATTATAACTGTTAAAATAAATGAGAAGAACGTTTTCCATTTTTTGAGAACTGGTTCTAATAGATGCTCTGCTTTAATTGCTCGCTGTTAAACGGTTAACTTTTAAAGGAAAAAAATGAATAATTCAGTGTTCATCTTATCACTCTGTATTTTACTTTCTATTCTTTGGTCCTCTGGAACTTGCTGTGAAAGGTAGAGTAAGAGGAGTCAGCTGAGGGGAGCTGAGGTTGTGATAATTTGCACACACATCCCTGTCATTGTTCTGCCTGAAGAGACAGGGCTGGGTTCAAGGCCACATGTGCTCCTGTCATCATTCACATTTCTGCTCCAAGTGCAATACAGAGTGTCAGCTCTCCATCTGTCTTTGCCTGGCAAACGCACGCGCCTAGCATCCTGCCTCCAGCTATGCTGCCACAGCCAGTTCTGATGGCCCTCCTCGCTTTTTCTGTGCTCATTCCAGAACAGGAGGCACTGAGCCCTAAATAAGCTTGCTTTTAGGAGAGAGCCATTTACAGTGTTGTATATTTTATTCAAGGATGCCTGGTGAGTTAAAATTATTACTGCTCTTTTTATTTAAATGGGAAAGCACTAATTATATTTTGATTGTATATTAAAATAATTTCTACAGGGTGATTTGCTCAAGCTTATATAGAGAGATTGTAGATAGTAATTGTTGTGTGTGTATGTTTGGGGGAGGGGAAATTTGTGTGTAGAAACTATCAGAGATTTTATGTACAGTAATATTGGATGCTAGATTGAATGGGGATAGGAAAAGTAGAAAGTCACCCTATTTGTGGGTGCAGGTGTGTATGGGGGTATAATTTTAGTAAGAAGAAATACAGCTTTAGTCTGGTTTTCATGACTGTCAGATGTATCTTCTAATCTGCAAACATTTTATGTGTAGATATAATTTTAGATTATGGGTATACACTGGAAAATAATCTCTTTGCAAAGCTGTTTATGCTAGAGAAGTGAAGGAAGATTTAGAAAACAAATGATTTCAGTCTTGCCCTAAATAACAGTTCTTAGCTGTCACCAGCCAAAAATTGAAATACTTCATTAATAAATAATAGTAATAATTAAACAATCCTGCAGATTCTGCTGAATTAGTGAAACCGTTGTAGAACTGGAAATCTTAGTATGTCAATTTCTTCAAAAAAGATTATCCTTGGATCTTTAGACTTCTTGTCTAATTGATAAGTGTTGTTGCCAGTGAAAATATTGCTTCTATACAGGGTGAATTGTTTGAGTTTTTTTGTGAGAAGCCTGACCATGGCAGAATGGATTGTATTTGCTGTTTTTGTAAGGACTGAACAGAGCCATGTGCCGATTTAAAACAGCCTATATCTCTGGATAAAGAAAACACAGGGACACAGAGAGATCCTACAGCTGGCTGGTGCTTGTGGATAATTTGCTTAGGACAAGCAGAAGCTGCACTTGATCACAGAATTTGTACACCTCACAGATGATATTTTGAAACAGTATCTGTCAGTTTGCTGAAACCACAGTTGTATGTAGGTATTGCCAGTTGTTTAAAGAATGTTTTTCTTTTAGGATGCTAATGCATGGTCATGTTATTCCAATACTATGTCTGTTGATCCTAAGACTGAGATTGTTACAAATAAGTGGAACTCTGTTTGCTCAAAGTGCAAGGCTAGGAGGATTTGTATGGTTGAAATATGGGCAAGTTAATTTGCATACATAATAACTGAGCACTATGAAAGGTCAATTTAACCCTTTAAAGTTTGTTTGATTTGCATGTATTATATTCCTTGGAATGTGGTCTTCTTTATAAATATCATGGCAATTCATTAATTTGAAAAAGTGCATGTGATGTAAATGAAATACAGCTAATATTTTGCATATATTTGTATGAAATGACAGTATCATATGGCTCGGTATCTGATATTTTATGATATTTAAATATACAGCATGATTAATTTTGATTCTTCTATATTTTATTTTGAGACACTAACAAAGATGCTACTGGAATGACCGAAGTAGAGATTTTTTGAACAATCTATTGCATTGTACGGGTATGGCCCTAAAATTACTTAATCTACCTGCTGGTTAAAATGTCATGCATATTTAATCAAAGTGGCTTGAGCTACACCTGAAGATATTTATACTTATCAATACTCTTTAAGCTTTAACGTTTAAATAAATCTTTAATTTTCAACATTCTGTTAAAGTGGTAGCAAGGAAGAAGTGTGTTTTTAATGTCAGCTCTGAGTGTTAGAAAACCGTGCGCTTGGATACAGAGAATACACTAACAGCTGTGACTGGGAGCATGTGCCAGAATGGAGATACTTGAGCAGATCTGACACTTGGCTATTTTTGACACCCATCTGCACTTTTTTACTCTCCTCTATGATGAACTACCTCTCAATCTGTTCACAGAATATTTTAGCCCTTTAAAATTGTGGTGTTGGGTTTTTTTTTTAAATGGGCATTATTAACCATCTGGGGCAGATTTTGTGTTTTAGAAGTAAGCACATTATCTGTGGAAGATCAAAAAGATGTGTTTTTGTGTGTAATCTTATATTATATCATTGCCTTTGTGTGTGTGTGTGTGTGTTTGTGTGTGTGTAATATATTCTTGATTTCAGGAGCATCCTTTTAGTTTTGACATCTAAAGTTCTTTCTATTTTTTCTAAAATATAAGACTGATCAAATATCTGTTCTAATTTCTGTATAGTGATAACACTTGTACACAAATTAGATGTTCTCTTCAAAGTTAAACAGATCACATTCTTATAAATGTAATTGTTTACTAGCCTTCTCATGTTAGTATGTCTAAAAACTACATCAGAGAGGTTGTTAATGAGGGTTTCATCATAAAATTAATTCATAGATCTTGGAGGCTCTAATACAACTCTTAGGAAACATATTTTTAGAAAGGTAATCCTACAGATATAAAATTTGTACAAACTTTGTTAACTATTTTGTTTGTATTTATATTTGGACTCTAGATTTAAATCATTGATGTAGAGATGCACAGTGCTCAGATCAAATACCAAAGTGGGTTGATTATTGTGTGTTTTTTAGAACTGATTTTATTCCAAACATTATGTATTAAACTTTACAATTCTATCAGTTATTTTATAATACAGATGTTGGCCTACAAAATGCTTTATTATTGCCCATGGCAATATTCAGGACGGTTTCCTTAAACGAACAATCAGTGATCACAGTCATTGTAGCCCAGAAATAATGCTGCTCTTTCAGAAGATGGCCTGGTATTAGGTCAGACCACCCCTTCTTTACTTCTGCTCTCCAGATGTGACTGCAACTTTTTTCTTTTAAAGTTCATGTTTCAAAAAAATGGGTTTGTTTTCAGAATCTGGTTTTACTTAAGACATCTCTATCCTGGAGTGCATTTCATAAATTGCCCACATATTTTTCTTAGCAGAGAACTTAACTGGCTGTAATTTTTAACACATGTGGCATCATGTGATATTTTCAAAACATTTGCACATAGCTTTAAGAAGGTCCCAGCAGAAATGATCCATCATCTCACAGCCAGCCTGTTTCTTAACAGCATATCTGCATTTTCCATTTAGCAGAGCTATATATTATTAGCTTACATTTTGGGTAGTAAAACAGTGCATTGCTGATTGTAAAACATGGACTTTATTATCTGCTGAAAATTGATTTGGCATTTATAGCCACTGTGTACTAGACTTCCTTTCTGGTTTTAACATTAGTGCTTGCAAGTGACGATTTTTTTAAAGAACAGAAACAAAATTGCATGGACATAACTGTTAGTGTCCTAGTAACGGCGCATTTGGATAATCCACCTGTTTTTTAAATACATACATCTAAAAGTTGTTATACAGCAAAAGTCTCCTAACTGTCTGTTAACTGACTTGTTCTGTTTTAACTTGCAGTTGCTATGCTATTACACGAGGACAGTTCTGTGTATTACAAAACAAGTTTTCAGCCAGCTGTAGAAAGTATGTCTGGAAATAGATTTAAATCTGATTGTTAAGCTAGTATCACTGTTCCAGACATCATCTTGTACATGGGTGTGACAGGAAGGAAGAATTTTCTTGTTTGAAAAGGACTGTTAGCCACTTTAGGTTGTACTACCAATCAGACTCCAGGGGAATTTGTTGGGCATTCCATTTCTTCAGACCCAGACAATTTTTGGGAAACCTATTGGCTTTCATTCTGCAACATCAGTTTTCACACATTGATGTGTGTCCCTCTCCTTTCATTGTAGTAATGAATTCCGAAGTCTCCATAAACTTATCTCTTTTATTTTGAACCATTTTGGACATGAACTGTATCTTGCTATGTGCTAGTTGCTTCCCAGGCATATTGTAGGTAATACCATAACCCCAATAATAGCTAATAATAATCCTCTTTACTAACAAGGACTTCAAACTATTTTTCAATAAAGATGTGAGTACTTTGAAACTAAAGGGCCAAATTGAGAGGGATATTTTTTTGAGAAATGTAAGCTCTTGGGGGCAGATACTGTCTATCACTCTGTGTGCTCTGCCTAGTACAATGAGGCCACAGCTGGGTGGAAGATGATTTTCCTGTCCAGATAATTTTTTTGAGATTCTAATTTTTCTCTTCCACATCAGGGAAAAAAAACCAAATGCTTTTGAAATGTGTTGTGAAAAATGAGAAAGAAAGAGAATCCATTCCAGGATAGCTAGTAGCCCTATGGTTATAGCATTCATTGGGGATATGTGAGATCAAGATTCAGGTGTCTGTTCTAAACTAGACAGAGTGGAGACATGAACATTGGTCCCTCACATCCCATGCAAGAGCGCCCACCACTGGTACATTCTGGAGTTGACCTCTCTCTCTTTCATTGGCACCTCTTGACCAGAAATTCCATCCTGGATCTTACTGAAGTTTCATTGAAACTGACCCTTTCCATTGAAGTTTTGGTTTCAATGAATTGGCATTTTTTGACTATTGTTTTGTTGAAAATCTTCTGACCAGGTCTAAATAAGGCCCTGAGTTTAGTAGGCCTCTGAGCACTACTGTAATACATATAATAATGTATAAGTTAGGGGCCCAATTGCTCTAACACAGAGGTCAGTTGGAGTTACTGATGGGAAATTTTAGATTTCTTTACACCCAATATTGGTGTAATTTGCACATAGATGAACTTGAAGGTGTAAGTTAATGTTTGTGCCTGGGAGGGCGGAAAGTGAGATATTTACTTTTATCCCTTTCTGTTTCCTTTCCTGACATATCCTACTCTTTTGGCATATGGCCATGTATACCAAGGAAGACTTAAGGTAAATGTACTTTATGCCACTTGATAACTCATCCATAAGATGGACCATATAGACTAAACCTTTAATGCTTTTGAAGACCTGCAACTTTCAACATGAATCTTACTTTTGAAACATTGATCTATGGTTCAGATATAGAATTATTTACTACATTTGCTGATGACATAAATAGGTTCTATTCTCATTGTAATCGGTAGGAATTGTGCATGCATATTCAAGAGCTGAATTTGGCCATGAGTTTTTCTTGCTTTAAGTCTTGATAATTTGACACTTATTCCCATTAAGTCTCTAAAATAATTAAAATAGTGGCAAATTTTTAAGAATTATTGAATTGAAGCAAATTCACCAGGTGTGCTAATTGCAGGCAAACTGTAATAGTAAAGTTGTTTAGCCTTCACTCCTAAAGGTTTTAGAGAGTTGTCATTAAACCTTGATTTGGGAACTGAGTTTGTGTCTAGATTTCATAGGAAGATGTTTTCGTTAACTCATTTTCTCATTTATGCATTTATTTCTACTTTATAAAATAAAATAACCTCACTCCCCTGCTTTAGAAATCTCGGCAACCATTTAAAATGTCTTCAGAAGGAGTAACTAACAAATGGCATAGCAAAACCCTCCCCCATTTAAATTAACCTAAATTATCCAGCCAGTTGACTTAACGTTAATGTGAATGTATATTCTGAGACCATGGCTACAATTTAACTGTGCTTTTAAGCGGATACAAAGTTTAAGTCAAAGGTGAAAGGAAGCCTTTTTGAAGTTCTAAAGGAAATGTTGTAAGTGGTAGTACAAATTAAGAGTACAGTTCATATGGTTCCCATTCATTATGGAAATACATTCAGTAGATGAATATAATAACCTCTACACTATTTTATATATTGACAAGTAAAATTGAACTGGCAACATTTGGACTGAAAGAATTGTGGGAAAAGAATAAAAACAGGAATCTAAATTGATCACATCTATCTTTCTGATCTGAAAGAGAGGCTGGGGAAGGAGAGAAAAGAGAAATGTATTTGGGTCGAATTCAGATAGAGTGTAAACTGGTGAAAATTCTGTGAAGGCTTATGTCATTACTAGTGAATTCCCTTTGATCAAGAAAATGTTGTGGTTAAATAATCAGGTTTCTGAGATAGGGACTTATCCATTCTCATCTATTTTGCAAAGCAGGATTGAAATGCCAGAAGGAGAAATTGTTTTGCTTTTTAAAGCTATTCATGGCTAATTGCTCTTCCTGGGTTATTGATGCTTCTTTTCTGTTTCAGCTGCTAAAGTGCATGTCCAAGTCCTGACCATCTCCTGCCTTCACTGCTGTAACCTTCTACTCTTGTGGCCTCCCTTTTGCCTTTTGTTTCTCCTTTCTGGTCTATATAAAATGCAGCTACTAAAATTACCTTCCTACCCAATGTCCATCCATGTCATTTGCAGCTTCTAATCCCTTCCCAGAATCTTTCTTGCATACTTATTATATTACATAAAACTAACTCCCAGTATTCAGTACTACTCAGATCCTTCTTTTCTCCATTTCATTTCATTCCATCAATAATGCCAGTCTCCTTGCCTCCTTCACTTCCTTTTCTCGTTCTTGTCTTTATGCATCCTTCTACACCGCACTCTATGAGTGGAATGGTCTTCCAAATCCAGTGAATCATCCCCACTCTTCATAATAATCCCTCTCAAAATCCAAATCCATCCCTTCCCTGGGGCCACAAACACGTTAATACACATCAGTCAAATGGTCTTTCCACCATAATATTTTCCTGGGGAAAGTATGGGAGTAGGAGACTTACTCGAAAAAAAGATACATGTACTTACACAAAAATATAATCCCGATTTAAAAACTGTGTTCATACAAATGCATTATGACTGCTCTTACAATTCAGGGTGTACACACGTGTATATTATTATATCATTCTTAAATTAGGCACATTGTCCCAAGGACTTTGTCTTGTATAGTGCCAGGTACATCATATGAGCTAAACAAATACTATGTAATGCCTATTGCTTCTCTTTGCCCAGTCTGTTTAATTACACAGTAGTTTGTCACAAACTTTATATCTATCTTAAAGCCATTTTTTTAATAAGAAAAAAACGTGATTAATAAAAGTTCAGAAGATGCCATTTTGTGCAGAGATTAATGCTACTTATTTTTTAACAGTATTTTTATATGCCAGCAGCTTGCTTGGCACTGTCAAGATGCACTTTATTTAACACCCTAGACTAGAAATATTACTATGTGTGTAGTTATGAATGCTCTTTTTTATTCACTGTTTGTTTCTGGCATGGTATATCTTTTAGGTATCTGTTTGAATAATAAGATACCAAAGACAGGGTTAGTTTTAAAGGTACAGTCTCAGAGACTCAAATGAACCATGATCTAAAAATAGCTGTGTCTGACTCAAAAGCAGAATAGGCATGGGGACTTAGGATCATGGTCTATAAAGTCTAAGAGCTCCTCACCTTATGACAGTTGCAGGCAAGTGACTATACAAATAAAAGGGTACAACTTAAATATCCAGGCTGGTAAGACTGCTGAAGATATGTGGATAGTTTTGAAAATCTTGCATTATATTTCTACACTTCTCAGAAATGCTGTAGAAAACTGTTTGATTATATTGTCTCTGAACTTCATGTCCTTTGATTTATTTTCCTTTCACACAATACACCCTTTCTTAACTTTTGAACCAGTGAGAGACACAGAGCAGTGATGCAATTCAGCCGTCATAATTAAGGGGGCCACTTTTATTTAGTTGGACCTTCTACCATGAAGTGATCTGGGGATCTTCCTTGAATGATCAGGCCTTACAACATGGGGCTATTTACTGAACTCTAGACACAGGCAGCCCTTCCTGATTAAGACAGTCAAATCCAAGTAAAAGCTGTTGGACTATTCATTTCTGATTAAATCATTGTTTTGGTCTATTTTCTCTGATAACTGTTGAACAACTTCTCCAAAGCTGTATAGACTTAAGTATGAGCAATGGAGAAACTGATGGACTAGTCTACAGCTGCTATTCAGATTTTAGTTTGCCTACAAACTCATATGCCTTTGCCTTAAATTCTAACCTTCCCCTCCTGTTAAACTGTTAAACATAATCCAAGTGTTTATTAATGAATCTCTTCCTCCTCTAACCCTGGACATTGTCAAAAAAATAACACCTGAACCACAGGTGTCAAGTTCTCCCCTGTTTACATACCTTAGTAATACTTTCCCTGGGGCTTTAATCTACACTGTCTAATGGACCGCAGGTATTTTATTCTATGTAAATTAGATTTTGTTCTAATGTCAGAAGCTTGGTTGATTGAAACAAGACCCTCCCAGCATATACTGTTTACATATTTTGGAGTGCTTCATTGAGAGAACAACTTCCTATATTATCCAATGCTGCCAAATTTTTGGTAATGTTGCAGGTGAAACAAAAGACATAGCTGTTTCTGTATTTCTCATTGCTGTTAGATCTTTATTAAAAAGATCAGCATCTGATTACTTTAGCCTTAATTTATATTGAAATCTCTATTGGACTGAACTGCAGCTTGCCAAACTGATACAAAGTTATTTTCAAGCTCTTTTGAGATCCATGAAATAATGGACACATGAACAAATTTTTGCTTTATCTGACTGTGTTCCTAATATAAATCATAACCAAAATTTCTTACTAAAAAGATCAGGTTATGAGGAAAAGATACTACAGGTCTTAGAATCTTTTAAAACAAGTATTCTTCCCTTAATTTTTTATATATTTCTGGTCTGTTGTTTTTGTCTCTTTTTTTTCCTTCTTGGCTGGCTTATGTCTCTGAAATAAAATCTGCATCTATCTTGCCAACAACTGGTCTCCTTCTTCATTGTAGAAGGGAAGTCTTTGATTCCATTTTAGATCTACATCTCATTTAATTCTATCTTATCTATTTTATGTTTTCTATATTTATTCTATAACCAAAGTAACTTAATCTTATAAAGAGCAATGTGAGAAACTCTCATAATGAAATCGAATGCAGAAGTAGAACCCTTAGAGATTTGGCTAAAAGCAGACCTTCCTTGATGCCTTACAAAGTTCCCTGCTTAACTAGCACCATCTTCGTGCATAAGCGCAGGTGTGTGTGTGTGTTGGGGGGGGGGGGGGGGCTAAGAAGTCTTGTGGTTTGCAGTCAGACCAGTCTGGTTTTTCCAGATATGTTTCAGAATAGCTACCTGGTCAAACGCCCTCCTCCAATATCCAGATAGAATGGAATGGCCCACTACCCAACCTCTTGCATCATTAGGAGGGAGGGCAGTGGCCCTCATAGTTGGCAGGAATGGGACAGAAATGCTTCTGCTGCCACTTGCATTCTTCTTTTGTCTTGCAGCAGAACCTCAGACTAAGGGCAAGTCCACACTACAAAATTAAATCAACCTAAGTCATGTTGACTTACAGCCATTGCAGTAACTAAATTGCTATGCTCCTTGTGTTAGCAGGTTCACCAGGACCACTTGCACTTATTTAACTGTCAGTGTGGGGCATTGTGGGATGTCTTCCTCCCAGATATATAGGAAAGTGGGAATGGTGTAGCTATCTAATCACAGAGATCCAGGGAAGACTGACTACTATCCTCCTCCCCAATTTCCACCTTTCTAGGCCATTTGGAGGAGAATTGCAAAAACTGACCTGTTCTCCAGAGGAGATGGAGGAGGAGTAACAAATAACTCTTTGATTTCATTGTAAAACTAGCAAATCTTACTACTGTTTATACTAGGCTTGTTTTGTTAGGGCATTAGTTCAGTACTGACTCAGTTGGAAGAGTGCCACTTACTGAATCTTCAATAATATGTAATAGTTTTGTCATAAGTGTTTTTCGTTTTTAGGCAATAAGTGTTTTTACTGTCGTGCCACACTAGATATAGAGTACCTGCCCTGATGAATGACCCAATGGAGATTCTTCTTCAGAAATTGATGCTTGCTAAATTAAAATCCAAGTAGCTTTTTTGTCATTACAATAAGATATTGAAATTTAGATACTTGTCTTGTTTGCAAATCTGATACTTGCACAAATGTTTCATGTAACTGCTATTTGTTGCTGTAGACTTGTTAAATATGCAGCTGCCACAGGTACTATTATTTAAATTTATACAATCAGTGGTAAACATGGTCATGAAATGTGATCATCAACTAGACCTTTCATCAGATAATTCTGATCCAAATAGCATTGTCTGAGAGTCAGCCCATCTATTTCAGTGCCTTGTAATCAAATTGAATATTGTTTAGGTGTCACAAATTATTTTATAATATCAGATAGTAGACATAAATAGGCTTATTTGCACAAATCAAATCATAATTAGGTTAATATCCTTTATAAGGCTATACCTTTGAACAAAGTAAGTAAGTAGAGGAAGTAAGTAGAGGAAGGAGAGAAAAATGACCCAGTCCTTAACTCATCTCTAGATTAGAGTAAATCTGGATTTCTAGCAACTGGAGTTTGGTGCGTATTACTCATGAATGTCGATGAAAATCGCTTGGCCTAAAATATTACTGTTGAAGACAGATAGATATTTGATTTTTTTAAAGCTAAATCGATTGTGTTGCTGAGTCACTAGGTGTGAAAATGTCATGCAACAATCATGGATACTAGACCTCTTCATAAAATGTGAGAAGCACCCTCAACTCTTACTGAAGGGGCTCAGCATCTCAGAGGATTGGATTACTTTTGTTGGTAAGCTAATATTGTTAGGAAAATAATAGATTTGTATACATAGAGAACTTCTTATACATCATCATCATCAAACATGCCTAGCTTACTGAGGACAGTTGTGTCAGCCAAAGTGACCATATCATCAGGCCTCATGTAGTGAAGTTTCCAGATTTGTCTCAGTCCTGCAGATCTATGAATCTCTGCAGTGGCTCCACAAGTAGTGACAGGGAGAGTCAGAGCATTCACTCTTTTGTGCATCATTGGAAAGTTGAGAGCACGGCGCACTGTGTTGTTTGAGTCCATCCTGGCGACATGGACGAAAAGCATGCAATGTCACTTTTGAATATAATGAGTGGTCGAAGGAAGGCCAGATCTTTGTGAGATTGGGACGTTTTGCACAAGGTCAAAGCAATTTAAGCCCAGGGTCTGGTACTGAAAGCATGTATGGAATGTGTCCTGTTGCACCAAGTCTGCCTGTAGGAAGATGATCCAGGTTTCTGACCCACATAGTAATACAGATAGTAGACAAGTTTGATAGATCCTGGACATCATCAGGCAGTTACTAAAATGTCAGAGGAATTGGGAAAAAAGTGTTAACTGAAAAAGGACTCTTTTGAAAAGTGGAGAAGTAGAAAAAAATATCACTGAAGTAGGATTAAACCTTCAGATTAGGAGATCTGATTTTTTTTCAACCAGTTCAAACCTTTTTATTTAATGCTCCATTTCTTAAAGTTTTCAGCCTTAAGAACCTCATTTTATCCTTTGCCAAGGCCCAATTGGAGAAAAAAGCAACATTCCCCCCCCCAAATGCTATATTTCAGTAGGAGAGATATTATATTTCAACTTTATAACTGAGTAGGGGAAATTCAAGTGATATTAATTAGAAATCTTCCTCTTCTCCCCACTCCTTCTTTGTGTGTGTATATATTTACATAGAGAACATTAGATTATATTTGTGGTTAAAACCTGCTTGGGACTGAATTCATGAGTGCTGCAAAGTGTCCTAAAAGTTGTTTGTATTTCTTACTGTTTTTTTTAAAGTAGGGAATGGTCCGAGCCACATATTCAGAACTCAAAACTGTAGAACATAATACAGAATATCCTTCCTATAGTCTTTTTTACCCATCCTGTAAATTACGTAGCGGAGATATCAATTAAATTCTATAGAATGGCTGAAAAAAACCCTATTATACAGCTATCCCTTTCTATTAAATTCTAAAGGCCTTTTCCAATGGGTTTCGAAGGCTAGTAGAAAGTGATGATTTAGCTCCATAGTTTTGGTTCAAGCCTATCTGTTTTACTTAGTTATGAAGAAAAGTACTCTTCCCCCTTCCCCACCCCCAATTCACAAATAATACTGATTTGGGAGTGGAGGAGAAGAAATATATGCTGCACTATTTATGCATAATTTAAAGCAGTTGTGCTAGGTTTAAACATAAAATATTTTTTTCCATCTATCATTTATCTTATGATGTTACCTTTTGTACTTGGTCCCCTTCAGTAAGCACAGCCTGACATGTCTTGTGGCCTTTACCTTATGTGATAAAATAGATTGAAAGGATGTTTGGCACCACCTGGTGAAGATGAGGCAACCCTGGAGAACTGTGCTTTAGGAGCAGGTGACTGCTGCTAAGAAATGTACAAGTCTAGGGACACAGCTGAAGGATTGCAGTTTAAAAAAAGAGAGAGAGAGAAAAAAAAAGAAAGAAAAAAGAGCAGGAACATTAATACATCTTCCTGAGGTTTGATGGGACATATACTGCCTACTGTTCCATCTGGTGCTTATGATAGCATGGCATATTAGCATGTTGCAAGTTCATAATGTATTCAGGGCGAGAAAGCACCACTTGAATACCAATTGAGGCGTCCTCTTTCTCAGAGCTGCCTTTGAATTTTAATGATGTTTATGCCTTCTAAGGCATGATTGAACTGAGCATGTCTATCTGAAAGGAATAACAGCAGTAAGGGACTTTTTGTTGTTGTTGAGGAGGTTTAAAAGCAGGTTGAATGTACAGGCTAGCACATAACACAGCTTCTCAGCAACAAACTATTTTCGTATAGGCTATGGACTCTTTTCTTTTTTTTTAATGTATGTTTTTAAAGCTATTTTTATATTTTTGTCAAACCATGTCACTGAGGAGTTAGATGAATGATTCTGCAGTGATTTCATAAAGCATTTTGAAAGAGCATGTTGCCATTTTATTTTAAATGTTGGCCCTTCTGCATTAACTTTAAACAAACCAAAAACCAAACAAACAAAAAAAAACAACCCTGTAAATTCTATTTTTAAAATTAACATTACATTGTTCATTTCTTGTGAAATCATTTAGGTCCTGATTCTGCAAAGACTTACGCATCTGCTTAATTTTGCATAGTAATCCTTTTTAAAGTTGCATGTATAAGGTGAAACAGGTGCATATGTCTTTGTAGGATTGAGACTGTTGTATTTAAGTTCTGCAGGAAATACAAGTCTAAACTCATCTTTTCTCTCTCTCCGCTCTCTTCTCCTTAAATATTTAAACTCTGTGCAAAGGCCGACGCTTACACTGTTTAAGATTGGAGAGCCTGTAAATATTACACTTTAGAGATTGTTTATACACAGTTTTTTTTATCATGTCAAAACTAAGACCATGATACTACAAACACTTATGCATTAAGCTTGACTCATGTAAGTAGTTCCATTGAACATAAACATATATGTGTTTGCAAGTTTGGGGCTTTCAAGTGCACCTCCCATTAAAAAGTGCACCTTCCAAGAACTCCAAATAAATGGCCTTGAGTCATCATTTGAATATTTTTTTAATGGCTTAACACGTGCTGTGCACGCTCATCTCAATGTGATTTAACAGTGCTAAGCAGCCTAGCAGGGTTGGATTTTTGAGAGTGGGATTTTCAAAAGTATACAAATAAATGACTTGCAAGCACAGGTGTCATTGACTTTCATAGGAACTCTAGTTACTTTTGAAACCCCATCTCAAATTAGAAAACCAAATTTACTACACATTGGTGGGAATTTGAGCAGGGAGAATGCGAAATACTGAAAAATCTTTGCTAAAACAAACTAGACAAAGCAATCCTGCTTAGCGGTCCGACTCCTCTAATCGGTCCTGCACAGCTGGACTCCCGCTGCCACGCAGAGCCAGTTGTGATTTGAGGTACTGGTAAATTTTTAAAGTATATAATTTCAATACTATTCATGCTTATATAACTTAAGGAACAATGGGCTACATAGCATTCATTCTGGAGTTACTAGTGCTAGTCACTAATTAATCCATTTGATTGCTAGAAAGGAAATGCTTGTAATAGCTTTGTTCTTGGTTCTTTCTTTCAAATATACCCAGTTTTGGCTTTTGAAAAAAATTATTCTCAGGCAATCTTTTAGCTACTCTCACTTAAATAAGAAACGATGGATGCATTAGGCACATTGGCAAGAAGTAGGTTGGCTCCTTTTGATTCAAAATTTGACTATTGTCTAGTGACTTAAATACAGACTATTGTCTAGAGACTTAAGTACAGTCCCTGTTTATTGATAACACATTCAGACCAAGATGTTAGTGTGTTGGTTTAAGCATTCATTTTTTTCTCTTATAATATTCAAGAAGGGTAATGTTACTGAATAGGAATGTGGTTGAGGTAGTGTGGGTAATTCAAGCAAGTTTAGTCAGCACTTACAAGATGCTTGAAATGTTTCTTGATGTCCTACAGAACTGTTAACATCTGCACATCTTGTGAGAGGAGTCACATTTATTACAGCTGTACTCTAGCTAGAATGTACAAGGAAGGATAAAAATCAGAGTTAAAATGAAGCAACTGACTTACAATTACAAAGATTTATCATTTTGCTCTAGTTACAGACTGAGAATAAACTCCATTTGGACTCTTCCTCTTCCTACAGCTGCATGTTTTTTGAAGTGACTGGTTGAAGGCTTTGGAGTGACTATTGGCAGATGCAGCCATGCAAAATACACAAATCAAAAAACAAACAAACAAAGCCATTAAATAAATAACCACCAAGTAAACACTGTTTTACTAGATAGTACAAGAATGACATCCATAATATGATGCAGAGCATGTGTATGGAGTCACATTTGAGACACATGTGCACCTGGAAACTGTGAAGAAATGAACAAAGGTTGATCAGCTATTCCCTTTCTTTGCAAAAGCATAAGGGGAACAAAATGGGGATATCTCGGTAGCTCTGCTGGAGCCATGGCATTGCCAGTTCTCTTGATTTCTTTCTTAGGGGTAGGGGAGGGAAAAAGGAATGGCGAGTCAGGGTTCTGGTGGAATCCCAGCTCACAACCCTATTATGTGATGTTCCGTTGGTTTTTATTCCTACTATATGATGTTTAGTTGGTTTTTTTAAAAAAATTCCATAGTTCTGTTAATTTACTAGGAATAAATGTTAGACATACTGAAAAACAATATATAGAATCACTCTTCTCCCTCCCCCCCTTAAGATTGGTACTACATATGTTTTTCACCTATTAGCTTTTTGATCTTCCCATTTGTCTACATGTCCCACCGCCATTTATTTCTGTTGTTGAAGACAGACTTAAAAAAATAAACAAGCTGTTTTAATATAGCAGCTATTTTTGAGTCATCATGAGTCACTATGAATTTCATTCCATTCTTTTAATGATGGATATTCTGTTTGTCTGTTTTTTTCTTCAGATCCTACATTTCTTTCATATGTATTTATAATAGTGTTTTGCATGTGCCTCTCTGGTTAGCATTAACTAGTTCTACTCTTACCGTTTCCTTATGAGTTTAAAATGAATGTGTTATCTTATTTGGTTGTCTCCTTTCCTACTCCTTACCCCCAAGCCATATACAGTCAAAGTGGTGGTCTTTCTCCTTTATAACACCCTGACATTTTCACTCTTCAAGCAATCCTTTAGGAAGCTATGTTGCCTGTGTCTTATTCCTTGCTTCTATGCCACAGTAAATACAATACTCTGGATGTTGGTTTCCTTTAGCATTCACCAGCTGCCTTTTAGGGTAGTGTATTATAATACTTCCTCCCATTAGATCTCGGTCATTAGGTATTTTTCAGTCCTAAAAATGTCCGTTAGTGAAATGTACGATCTTTGCTATGATCTGTTAATCTACTCTATGCTGTGTTAGAGTTGCTCACAGTCACCGGGTTCAAGTGTCCCTTTCATTTTCATACTTGGTCAATCCCTGTCAGTTATTTAGAATCAGATTTATGGTGGATTCTGTAGTTGAAGTTTCTACTTTTTGATTAATAAAACTTTCTAATTTGTAATTTAGGAATCTTTGATGTATGTCTGGCAATATTTGTTAATGAACAGATATCTGGGTAGTTAGATATTCCATGGTGATGATTATCCTGTGATTATCCATGATTTGATCCAGGTATACACTTGATCGTGCTCTCCCTCTCTCTCTCTCTCTCTCTCTCTCTCTCTCTCTCTCTCTCTCTCTCTCTCTCTCTCTCTCTCTCTCTCTCTCTCTCTCTCTCTCTCTCTCTCTCTCTTTCCCTGTCCTTTTACCTCACTGCTGTGGTCTATAGCAGATGGTCATTCCTACTACATTTTTCATTCCATGCATCCTAACCCCTAAAATTTCCTTTCCACACTCATCATTGTCTAACTCAGTGGTTCTCAACCTATTTACAATTGTGGGCCACATATGCAGCTCTTTGTGTGTTATGAGGGTCGCAGCCACATAATATATATACTACCTCTACAGCTACCAAAAAAAAAGCTTTATTTTTTGTTATATGACAACAATACAATTCAAATCGATATACTCTGGACCCCCATTAGAACGCGCTTCACTATAGCGCGAATTCACATATAGCGTGGTCACAGCTATGGATCCCAAATTTAATTACTTTAATTGGGATCCATGGTAATGCGGTCCCTGCTATAACACGGTCCCCACGTTAATGTGGTACCGCACATGGATCCCAAACCCTGTGTTCTAGTAGGAGACCGATGTAATACCTTTCATTTCAACACTGGCAAATGTCTACAGCATTTTAAATTGGCCAAACAAGTAAAAACATTAACTGCTAAAATACATTTACTGTAAGGGTGGTATGGTGTATTCTCACCTTCACTTGCATACTGATGATGATGGTACAGCTGGGCCAAGCACCAGAGAGCGCAGCTGGGGAAGCTGCCTGCAAAGATGGGGAACCCTGTCCAGTGCGAGGTGCTCCCAAGCCAGGGACTTCCCCCAAGCACCCAGACCCCCATGCACTCAGACCCCAGCAAGGGACTGTCCCTCATGCACCTAACCCCCCCATCCAGGGACTGCTCCAGCCCCTCCCCAGACTACCCCCCACTAGGGAATGCCCCCCATCACCCAACCCCACTGGGATTGTTCCCCAAGAATCCAGAGCTTCCCAACACTGGGCTGGCACATGTGCCTGCCCTGCAAAGACAGGGTGCCTTGGCCAGGGCAGAATGCCCCCACAGGGACTGCCCCCTCCAGCATCCAGTCCCCCACCCAGCCTGCCTTGCCTGCCTGACACTGCAGTCCTAGTACAGCAGAGGTTGTCCAGTCAGGAGTCACTGGACCTGCGATCCTGCAGGGTGAGGGTGGGGCACCGAGCACCCTGGCCTTCTGCTGATGCTGCTGGTTCTGATCCTTCTGGGAGTCAGGCTGAAGCTGCCGAGCCTGATTTTGCCAGATGCTGGGTCCGATCTTGCCAGGGAGCTGACACGGGGCCTGATCCTATGCAGTCCCAATTTTGCACCCCTTCCACCGGCTCTGTGCCTAGGGCTGGTGCCCCCCCTGCCCTGCCCTAGTTATGGCCTTGAGGATGTCACCTGGGCCACAGCTGTGTGCTGATTGGGCTGCATGTGGCCAGTGGGTTGAGAACCACTGGTCTAACTCGCTTCTGGTGTCATAAAGACTAGAACATAAAACACCGCCTCTTCTCTCCCCTCTCCTTCTCCTAGTCCTGTGCAGATTGTTTGATTCTGTGTTAATGTTCCAGTTTTGAGAATCATTCCACCAAATTCAGGTATGTTCACTAGGTCATAATATCCATTTTTAAGTAGCACTTTTAGTTCACATTTGTTTCCTATTATTCTTACGTGTTTTTCACTACAGACAATTTAAGTACATTATGGGATAGATTGATACCATTGTACAAAATTGTATATCCTACATAAGCTGGGTCTGGTAACTGCCTTTAGAAATTACCTGTTAAATTTCTAGCAGGTTATTTGTATGCACAATTACTGCAGTGGTTTCCCCAGTTTCAGTAATTACACATGCGGATAATGCATATGAATTCATGTGTGCACAGCTATTCTTATTTTTGGTCTAAATACTCTTAATCTTCATTCTTTTTTGTTTCATAATTTTGGATTTCTCCTGCATGACTGCTTGAGTTAGGGAGAAGTGGAGCTTTTGCGTGTTTCCTATCTAGTTGAAAGACAAGTACCTCTTCTACTTAGTGGAAACCATCAAAAGGATCTCATTGTAGTTAATCCAAAATTTAGAGAATTATTTTTTTTCTTCGTTACATCGGTGGTTCTCAAGCAAGGGTACTCTGCGGGTACACAGAGGTCTTGCAGGAGGTACATCAACTCATCTAGATATTTGCCTAGTTTTACAACAGGCTACATAAAAAGTACTAGTGAAGACAGTACAAACTAAAATTTCATACAAAATAAGAAAATAAGCAATTTTTCAGTAACAGTGTGCTGTGACACTTTTGTATTTTTATGTGTAATATTTATGTCCGATTTTGTACAAGTAGTTTTTAAGTGGGGTGAAACTTGAGGGATACAATACAAATCAGACTCCTGAAAGGGGTATAGTAGTCTGGAAACGTTGAGAACCATTACATTATTGAATGCTCTCTAGTATTAGACTTTCCCTTTCTTAGCTTGTGTTTAGTACCAGAAGGATCTCCAAGATGAGTTGCCCCATCTTATCTTCTCTTGCCAGATCCTTGTGAGAGTAGTTCATTAGCTGATCATCCTTTACTGATAGTGGCTATTACAATTTTTGTCCATTTTTATTTGCTTGTGAAGCTGCTGAAAATAGCTTGTGAAACTTCTGAAAATAGCATTAGTCAATGTAGGTGATACTATTTTATAATTTTCTCTTGCTGTCACCGTATCATATTCTATGATTCACTTTGCATATAGGACCTATGTACTCTGCTTCTGTTTTAGTCTGAATCAGGTTTTTCCAACCCTAGTCATATACAATTTTATTTTGTACCTTTTTTTTAAGATATGAAACTGTTTACTTTTTGAAAGTTTCATATGAGGAAATGCCTCTAAGCCAAATGTGTGTTCGTGCACTTTTTAAAGCACTTAGCCATGAAGTCCACTGTTGTCTTTGTGTACCAAGCACTGTAACTGTTGGTGCAGAAAGTAATGAATAAAACCATATGTTGGGGGGGGGGGGGGTTTAAGGCATGCTTTTTATGAAGAATTTTCATACCTAGAAAAACACTTATTTTTGACACTACTGAGGTCAAATACAGTGTATGCAGGTATGTATATATATATATATATATATATATATATATATATATATATATATATATATATATATATATATATATATATATATATATATATATTCATAACTTTTTTCTTATTGCATAATTGTGAATTAACTTTCAAATCATATATCTTGGGAAAGAACTTTTGTTTGAAGTCTCTTCCCTTTATTTTCAGGATTTTATTTCATTACTTGTACTTCTCAGTATTGTAAGAGGGATTTTCCAGTGCACTCATAAAACAATAGAGGTTCCCTCTGGTGGCCAAAAATAATATCATTTACATTCCTATGGCTATTAGCCAAAGTTTGTCTTTAGCCTAGTGGAAATAGTGTCTGCCCATATATTTTATAATTTAATTTAACTTTATTAATTAAATGTCAAAAATGTTGTTATCTTTAAAATTAGCCTAGACCAATAATTATTGCTGTAGAATATTTATTATTTAACCTAGGCCATCTCCCTGATAGTTAGGCTTGGATGGATTACTTTTTTACCAGTAAATGTCGGTAAACATAAATTTCTGCATACACACACACAGATCAATGAAAAAATATTTCCACAGATTGCAAAGTAAGAAAAATGCTTCTTGTGTTTGATTTAAGGATATTTACTTTGTATATTTTGACGTGTATCTGTAAAAATTATAAAAAGATAAAAATTGAATTCTGCCAAGTCTTGATAACATATATCAGATCACATAGCTGAAATAATTAAAAAGTCAGTATTTGCCAACAGTTACCAAAGAGATCTTTTATTCTAAGTGAAGTATAGGCAAAAATGTGGTAATCTCATATACCGTACCATTGTGTGGCAATGATTAGCAAATGCTAGCAGTGTACACAGAGCATATTTATAACATGGGAAATAAATTCAAATTAAACCAATTCAAAACAATTAACAATATCAAATATCTGCAGAAAAACAGAGAAGATATTCTGAAAATCAGGAGGACTTCATCAAACTAGCTAAACTACTATTGCAATATATTAATCTATAACTATCAGTATTAAATTGCTAAGCCTTTTATAGCTTTATATACAATATCTGAACTTTTTTACTAATTTTATTTCATACATAAGAAACATATTAGAATTGCTGTTTTAAAAAAAGTTTCTTTAGAAAAGTTATAAGGTTTTATTTACAATTCCATTGATGGAAAAGTTTTAAATGATGGAAGACTGAGGGGCTAACACTCAGCAACCAGAGAGAAACCAATTTGGTGCATTTGAACTTCGAATGTTTAATGTGAATTCACTTAACCCTTGGTAATATAGTAAGATTTTGTGTACACGCCACCTTTATGGAAAACAGATTTAACGCTTTTTTACTGTGGAAATTCAAATATCATCTGCATCTGTTTGGCTTGTAGTCTTGAAAATGTCATCCTTGGGTTATTAGTATATATGTTTTGCTTCAGTAAAGAATTGTTTAAATACATTTCATAAATGGAAGCTCGTAACATGAGAAATATACAAGATGGAACAATTATATTCCATCAGTAGGCTTGGCAGAATTATATTTTAATTATTTTTTCATAATATCAGTGGATAATGTCAGTGTTTCTTTTTAAGCATTTTTTAATTTGGTTGATTTACATTTTTAAAATGCAGGAAATTATGATAAATTATAAACAATAATTATTTAAGAAAAGTAGCGCTCATTTGAAAAAGTTAAAGTTTTATAACAATTAAAATACAAATTGTCAACGTGACATATCAAAATATACAGTCAATATTCTTAAGTCAAACTCTAATAATTTCTCAAACTGCATTTTACTTACTTTGCTGAACTGTAAATTTCAATTATTAATGATGGAATACGTTTTTTGTCAGTTTTTGTGTTCGGTGAAATAGGCTTTACCAACATTTACTGATAAAAATCTAATTCGTCCAAGCGTGTGTGTGTGTGTGTGTTTGTGTATGTTTTGACGATGCATAATGTATTTTGCTTGTGAGTGTATTATCTGGAGGCAGTAGCTAGGCACCTAAGAAACAATTCACTTGGAGAGTCTAAACCTTGTCCAAAGCTCATTGATAGAAAGATTTTCCCCTTGATTTTAATGGGCATTGGATCATGCCCTAACAGTGTGAACAAATTTTACACATGACCTGTACCATCTAGAAAGCATTGACTCACAACTAACAATGAGCATTTTCTTTAAACTCTGTCTGTATGATCAATTAGTCATACAAGCTCTCTTTTCTTTAATGATGTCATTTGGCGACTTTCAATAATATTCTTCCAAGAATATTATGTTAATTAGCATTATCAGGTTTGCTTAAACTTATTTCATATAATGGCACAACAGGTTTCTCTACTAATGTGTTACATTTCATTTATATTGATTGTCAGTATAATATTGTAAAGGAGGAGGGAGAAGAATATGATTAAATTAAAATGTGTGGCATGGCAATAGGGTACTAAATTTCTCATCTTCATGTCATTGGTTCAGATGTATTTCAGATTGGTTAGTCAGATGGTAACAATAGCAGTTCATTAGCCTATCTGAGATAAAACAATTGCTTCTCGTGGACATGTGATCTAACAACGTTTTCGCCCTTGTTGGCATTCTGAGTAGAGGATACCATTTCTGTGAACACAACAGAGAGGATTTCAATCTCTAGGATTATTTGTTCTAAAAATTATGTTTTAATGGGTGAACTTCAAAATTGGGTACAATGAGGATCTGGAGCCTAATCCTGGAAGATACTGGGCATTTAAAAATCCCATTGAGTGCAATGAGACTTCAAGCCATTCATTATCTTCACAGAATCATGTTCTATGTGCATATAAATTAAACAGACTTTCAGTAAGGCTTATAGAAAATGTTTCTGTATACAAAGCTGTGGTATACATAATGATCTTCTTTACACTGCTCCATATATCTTTCTCTCAGTTGTCCCATCAGCATGTTTTTTCCTATTATGATAATGGATAAGACTAGAAGACTTCTGTAATACTGTATAAATGATGCCTTCTGAATTGATAGTAATTTAATTTATACTGTCAGGTAATTTTATGACTAATTTTTCTTTGCAGTACATAAAATAAGATAATATGAGGATTTTCTAATCTGGAATTGTTTATACATATGAGACTGACATTCTAGTTAAGTTTTGGGAAATAATATTGCTATTTGTTCTGGGTTAACTCTTCTAAACTTGAGCACAGTTGTGCATTATGTTTTATTTTTAACATAAATAGATGTACTATTTGTATTTCACTTTAAACATTCCAGTATGTATCACAAGCTTACTCATTATTTATTATTAATATTGATTCTTGTACATTTTTTTAAAAAAAGATGCCTTTAGCAGATCTAGTCAGGAAATTTTGTTGGGAGCAGGGAAGAAAGGAAAAGAATTCTTGAACATCTTTCATAGTTTTCCAACCGTTTCCAGTCATCATACTCACACTATGTAATATATGGTGGGTGGGGGTGGGGGTGTTTTTTGCATTTATTGTTTTTAGTGAGATTGGAGTTTTTAGATATGTGCGGTATCTAGTTTCTTCTACAGATTCCAAGTACTATAAGTCATGAGTTCTCAAGCTTTTTCTTTCTGAGCTCCTCTCAACATGCTATAAAAACTCCATGCCTGGCGGGTGCGGGTGGGGGACTCGGGGTTTCAGGCTGGGGATGGGCCCTCGGGCATAGGCATAGTTTGACCTCTCTTTTTTTGCGCGCGGGGGGGGGGGGGGGGGGCGGGGGACAGGGCCAGCTCTGCACTGCAGGGTCCAGGAAGGCAGCACCACCTCCACATCCTGACTCACCTCAGCAGGCCACCCAGCCTGTCTGGGTTATGTGTGGTGAGGGTTCAGCTCAAAAAGTTAAACTGCTCAGTGTACAGGGGGTAGCTAGGGGCTGTGTGCCGGCAGGGGGTAGCTCAGGGTGCAGGGAGGGGTGTGTGCCAGCAGGACTCCCCTATGGTCACTGCCCCCCCAAGGATTCTGCCAGCCATAGAGACAGGTCCCCCTGCCTGGGTGACTCTAACTGGCTGTGTAAGCTGAGAAACAGCTGCAAACCCAATCACCAGCAGCAGATGGGCGAATGCTGTGACTGCCTGCTCCATGACACCATCCGGAACAGCAGCAGCCCACACTGCCCAGCTCTGGCTTCCCGCCTCTGACCTGCCAGGGCTGGGGCTTTGGGGGCGGGTAGAGAAACGGGGGTGGAGCTGCCCCTGGTACTGCCCCACTCTGGCACCGAAGTGAGGGTGGGGAAAGGGCAACCAGAGCTTGGGGTTTCAGCTCTGTGAGGGTGGGCACCAGGGCTCGGGGTTTCACGCCCATGGCAGCAGGCACTGGGACTCGGGGTGTAAACCCCACAATGAGGGGATGGGGGACAGGGCACTAGGGCCCAGTGGTTTCAGCCACATGGTGGAGGGCACGGGGCTGAGGGGTTTCAGCTCCATGGCAGGGTGGTGCTGGGGCTTGGGATTTCAGCCCCACAACTAGGAACTCTGGGACTTAGGATTTCAGCCCTGCAGCAGGAGGTGCCGGGACTCGGGCTCTGGGTTTCAGCTGCAGGATCTCAGAGCCCCTCTGAAAGGGCTGGGAGACTGCAGACCCCTGGTTGAGAACCACTGCTTACAATGAACCCTTTAAGGACTAGGATGACCAGACAGCAAATGTGAAAAATTGGGACACGGGGTAGGGAGTAATAGGAGCCTATATAAGAAGAAGACCCCAAAATCGGGACTGTCCCTATAAAATGGGATATCTGTCCTCTGAGGACAGATCCTCTATCATTACTACCTCTACCAGGTAGACCAAGGACCAGAACGTAAGTGAAATACTTTTTAAGTGGAGAGCCCTTTCAAAGCCACAAATCCCAAATGCTCCAATGGCTCTCTTCACAGGAGTAAAGGTTCACCAATCTGAAGAAACTGTCATATGTACTGCCCCACTCCATAATTTGTAAAAGTGGCTGAGGAGCAAGCACCTCTGTGTTAGCTGCTGCAGGGTGGTGGTAAGGTTGAAGATTCCACTCCTCTGCTCCCATGAGGCTCTTTACTCCATGAAGTTCTGATGTGTTGCCTTTTTAGCAAAAAAATAAAAAAAAAAAGGAAAAGACTCAGGCAAAATAGTGGAGGATTAGGATAATACCATTTAGAGTACAGATTTGAGAGAACATTTTGCTTATTAATTGCCTTAGTTGAATGCTCATATATTTATAGGAATTTTTATAATGCTTAATTGCCAAGATCACTGGGGATTTAAAATAAATATTTTAAATAAATAATTTAAATATTTATTATGTCATCGCTTCCAATACAGTCCAACTGCTATGCAGTCAGCCTAGACAAGGGTATTTGTGGATTTTATATTTAGAAGGTTTAATAAGAACTAAAGCCGCTGCCTCATTTTGACCCTTATTTTTCTTGTAGATCTCTCCTATGGCGAAAGGTTATCTCCTTAAATTCCCTCTAGAATGTTTTGTTGATGGTTAATCTAGATTTAGACTACACCCTTCCCAACCAAGTTATTGTTTTGGACTATAACAACAGAAACCACAAGGCAAAGGAAGAGAAGATATATCAGGAAATGTATAAATCTGACAAAATTGTGGGTTCAGTATTTGCAGTCCAAAAGTGACTAAAAATGAACAGAGTTTTCAAAGTTAAATGCTTTAGCAAAACAACACTTAAACTAAATAAAATATAAAACAAACACTTCTCTAAATAAAATCATATGCCAAGTGTGTTTCTTTTGGGAGTTTGCATTCAAATAATCTGTCAGAGCAAAAGCATCTCAACTCTGTATTTAGAGCAACTGGATCATTTTACCTTAGATGCAGCCCATAACCCTGGATACCCTTCTCTTCCTTTGGGGTGGGGGTGGGAGTGATACACCTCTCAATTCCTTAAGAATATTCAACCCATACC
Source organism: Sternotherus odoratus (assembly GCA_032164245.1). Lineage (NCBI taxonomy): Eukaryota > Metazoa > Chordata > Testudines > Kinosternidae > Sternotherus > Sternotherus odoratus. The sequence continues at coordinate 37,281,072 of JAVMKO010000002.1, forward strand.
CATTTGCAGCAGACACTGCTCCCAGAATCCAAACTAGAAGATGTGCTTCATACCTGCATTGTTGGTTGTCATGGTAATGAGTGACAGTCTAGTTTTCCAAAGCTTATGGTGGCATTTGCCTTGCACATATAATCCACAACCCCTTTAGATTTGAGTTAGGGGATAATATCATAAACACCCTTGTTAATTCATGCGTCAGAGTGCTGGATACGTTGTTTTCATTGCCTTGTTTTAGATGTGCTAAAGAAATAGTCTGATAACTTGTTGTCTGTGATAATTTCAGGACAATCTCAAAGGAGAGTTTATATTCAGAAGATTAAAGAACTGGGCAGAAATGGATAGAATGGATGCACTTCCATTTATTTTTGAAGAATAGCTGATGATGTGGAGAAGATGATTAAGGGCTCAACTATTTGAGTTGGAAAAGAATGAGATAAGGTTGTCACAAAGCTGTTGTATTGCACTACAGAAAACCAGCTACGGTATATTTGTTGGTGTTTGAGAGCTTCATGCACCTCATACTGAAGATGCCATCAATTGTTATGTCATCTTCCAAGCCCGGTTGATATGTTGTGTGCATACCTATTCCTCAGACATATATCTGTTAGGACTGGTTGCTATTCTTTAGATAAAGGATAGTGCCTGAAAGTTTGATTTACCTTTAATATGACTACTTTTAGATCCTTGTTGAGAGGTTTCTTCTGGCCACAGAATTCATAATGAGATTCAGATTCCTTCACCTCTAGGTCAGTATTTTGGATCTAGTCGAAACTGATTCAGAAAATTATGGATGTCTGATGAGTGCTGTAGACTGAGTAACATGAGGGTTTCAGGACATTTGTAATCATCAAAATCCCTTTTGGCAGCCTCAGTAGAGAGGCCAAGAAATGAATGGGAACAAAGACTGGACTGTACTCCCTGTCTCTCCAAAACAAGTCTGAGGCACATTGGCAGTACTTTATGGAGGGAGAAGCTGCAGTGCTCCTGACTGTGCATCATGTTCTGTGGCTAAACAGAGATTTCATTGCCCAGGGTTGTGAGATTTCCTGTAGTTCCCAAAAATAGTGAATGTGGAGAAGGGAGGAATGGCCTTCTTGCGTTGCTGACTTGTTTCCTTTAACACTCAAGCAAATCTCTCTCACACTAGAATAGCTACCTTCATATAGTTCCTAGGGACTAATTTAAAACATTCTTTCTTCTTCTTTCTTTTGTTATAGTGTAGTTGATAAAGGATGAGCCTGGTATTCAGGAGTCCCTGCGTTCTCTTCTCAGTGCTAACAGTGCTTCTTGTGTGTGACCTTAAACAAGTCAAATGGTTTTCTGTGTTAGCTTATCTATCTGTAATTAAAATGAGGAGAATTACTTTAATTATTATTTTCCTGGGGGGGGGGGGTAGGGTAGGGGTGGAGAAGGGATAGCTCAGTGGTTTGGGCATTGGCCTGCTAAACCCAGGGTTGTGCATTCAATTCTTCAGGGGGCCATTTAGGGATATAAGGTAGAAATCTGTTGGATGATTTAATTAGGAATTGGTCCTGCTTTGAGCAGGGAGTTGGACTAGATCATCTCATAAAGTCTCTTCCAACTGATATTCTATTATTCTAATTGGGCTTTCTTCTCTCATTTCATCACTGCTGTGACCCACTTCTTTGTTTTGTATGTCATCAGTGTCTTATCCAATCTCAAAACCATCAGAATACAGTATTTGACAGTAATATTAGTATGGATGCTATGGTGATGGTCACCGGTACAAAATCCTTTTGATGGATTTGAACTCAATTTATATATCTGGATAAAAAAAAATTTCTATTCTGTTACATGCATGGGGCTTTGTACATTCCTTTTTGCTAGTTTACAGGGTAAGTTGTAAAGGAAACTAGACAGTAGAAATTTAAACTGGTTTAATTGAGCAACCTTTAACACCAATTTTTCTGTGGGTTGGCACAGGAATACTAGGTAAAATCAATATAGAGCGTCTTTTAAGAATCTTTCATGCCTGAATATACATCTGGAACTGTTTGCTCTAACTAAAAATAAAATAAATGCCACAGCTTATTATACCATAAGTTTTTTCATTTAAAAAAGGAAATTGAAAACATACCACTTCTAGAAATGCTTGACATTGAATTGGCTATTGAAATGGTATCAGTAAAATATTTATATATTCCATATTTTGTTCCATAGATCAGCCTTCCTTGATGCACGAGACTTGGAAGCCTGCCATTTATGCTGAAATTTTGCCATATATGAAAGACAGCCTTGTTTTAAAAATGGACTAAATCATTTAGGATACAGGAAGTGAAGTAAATCTATTTGAATACATGCACATCTCTTTCCCCCTTCCTCTCCCATGCACATGTTATAAGGTTTTGGGGGATTTTTCTTTGTGTTTTTTTCCCATATTTACTTTATAAGGCTGGTTACATTTATAGTAAATATCAACATTCATTTAACATCTAAAACTGGTAAAAATAGTTCTCGTAAAAATTGAATGTATGACAAGAATAGCACAGTTACTTGAACCAAAAAATCCACCAAAGAAACGTCATAATTTAAAGTTGGTTTTACAGCATTCTTTAATTTAAAATGGAGTAAAAAGTTTCTGTGGTTAAATCACAGCTCTTAGCTCTTTGCTGTAAAAGAAATTCAATAATGTATATTTCAAAATGTTTTTTTAAAATATAATCCAAAACAACTGCAATAGATCCCTGCATACTTGAAACATACTTTCTGAATTTATCCTAAATCTGTCATTGCTCCAGAGACTTGTGTGTATGGATTAGGACTGGCCCATTATTTCACCATCTATCTCCATCCTGAATTGATTGCAAAGAACAATACAGAATGAATTGCAGATGGTCTCCTTTTTGCTGTTGTTTGGAGAACCTCTGGGCTTAAGACCCATTTGGTTAGGGCTAGGCTAACCATTCCAGAGCTTTGGCTGCTTATTAGTATTCTGAAGTAGAAATGCTTACACCTGAGAGAGGCTGTTCTCACTACCCATTCGAACTGTACTCTTAAATTATGTGTGAGGTTTTGAGAGATGGTGAACATATGGGCTGTGTGAAGCTTTCATCATGGACCTGAAGCTGTTCAAAACTCACCTGGTTTAATTACAAATTCAAATCTCACACTAGGCATATGTAAATTAAGGTTTGCAGACACGGGTTTAGTTTTATGCTTTTGCATAAAAGTGGAAGTGCGGATTCTGGGGTGGGGCTGGGGAAGAGGGGTTTGGGGTGCAGGAGGGGACTCTAGGCTGGGGTTGGGGCCGAGAGATTTGGAGTGTGGGAAGGGGCTGCGAGTTGGGGCAGAGAATTGGGGTGTGGCTCTGGGGTGGGGTCGGGGCTGAGGGATTCGGAGTACGGGAAGAGGCTGCAGGTTGAGGCGGGGGTTGTGGTGCAGAAGGGGGTATGGGCTCTGAGCTGGGGGCGAAGGCTAGGGCTGGGGATGAGGGGTTACAGGTGCAGGAGGGGCTCTGGGTTGGGGCATAGGCTTACCCTGGGCAGCTCCTGGTCAGCGGCACAGTGGGGTTAAGGCATGCTCCCTGCTTATCCTGGTTCTATTCTGCACCTGGGAAGTGGCCAGCAGGTCCAGCTCCTAGATGGGGGAAGGTTAAGGCAGAAGGCTCTGCGTTGCTGCTCCCGCCCTCGTGCACCCTCTTCCTCACCCTCCTTCCCGCAGCTCCCATTTGCCCTGGTTACCAGCCATTCAGAGTGCAGAGTTGGTGCTCATGGCAGGAGCAGTGCGCGGAGCCCCGTGGCTCCCGCACCTAGGAGCCAGACTTACTGGCCGCTTCTGGAGTGCGTGCAGTGCGGTGCCAGGACTGGTAGGGACTAGCCTGCCTTAGTACCGCTGACCGGACTTTTAACAGCCCGGTCAGTGGTGCTGACCGGAGTCAGCAGGATCCCTTTTCAACCGGGCATTCTGATCGAAAATCGGATGCCTGGCAACCCTACTTCCTTCTTATGGTTTAAAGTGGATGCTCTCCCTCCCCTTTATATGTACAGAGAGGTAAAAAATCCACATGGGACTTGTGTGAAGACTGTATAGGCAGTATCACAAACCCCAAGCATCCAAAAAACATGAGCCGCCAAAACATGAGATTTTAACAATAATAAATGTTGACTCCTTTTTATTTGTCTTTAGATTTTTGAGTCTTTTAGGCTTTTTTAAAAATTATGAGTGTGAACACTTTTTCAATTTTCATTTTAAAAAAGAAAAGAAAATGTTCTTGTGAAATAAATCACATGACTCCAGAATTTGGGGCTTTAAAAACAACAAATATTGCAAGGCTCACAATTAGAATCACAAGAATTTGTAATAGTGTGTATAACTGGTGGCACTTAGCATTCTTCTTCAGCCCCTACTCCTTTATCATCTTTGAGGAGCCCCTTTGTTTGAAATCAGAGTTGTCAAAGCTCAGGGAGGGAGGATGGGCTAGCTCAGTGGTTTGAGCATTGGCCTGCTAAACCCATGATTGTGAGTTCAATCCTTGAGGGGGCCATTTAGGGATATGGGGATTGGTTCTGCTTTGACTGGGGGGTTGGATTAGATGATCTTCTGAGGTCCTTTCTAACTCTGAGATTCTCAGGCCATCTTCCTGGGATGGCTCAATATCTGTGTGGTTGTTCTGTGCCTTCTAGGCAGAAGAGCAAGCTTTGTAGTAGGTTTTTTTTTTTCCCCTGGCACTGTAAACCTGACCCTTTTCAGAAGAGCATGCAGCCTCAAGTCTGCCAGGTGTAGCTTTGTTAGAATTATGCGGAACAGTCCCAGGGCAGGAGGAGTGTCCAGGGCTCCCCACAGCAGCCCAGGCTCCCTGGGCAGATCTTACCATGGCTCGGCCCTGGCTTCCAGCCTGGCCAGGGTGCAGGACCTTGGGTGAATGAGGAGGAGCAGGGGTGGGAGCTCGGGAGGAGGGGGCAGAGGTGGGGCCACAGAGAGGAGCAGGACTTCTGTATGTGTCTCCCTTTTGCCTTTTGAAAACTGGTCGCCCAAACAAAAGGTGGTGCTAATGCATTTCTGGGTAACAATAGGTTATACTTAATACTGTAATTAAAGATAAACCTAGGTGCTTATGGACATAATTCATTAGTGAATAAAAATCATTTTAAAAGAAATCCTGGATCATTACATGAAAAGTTATATTAAAAATCAGAAACTGGAGCATAAAAACAATACACTAGTGCAACTACATGGTCCATTTAAATAACAAAATATAAACTGAAGTGACAGAGTCCTGTGGCACCTTAAAGACTAACTAAAGTATTGAAGCACAAGCTTTCGTTGGCTAACGAAAGCCCACGAAAGCTTATGCTTCAATACTTTAGCTAGTCTTTAAGGTGCCACAGGACTCTTTGTCACTTCTGCTATTCCAGACTAACACGGCTACCTCTCTGATTCTTGAAAATATAAACTGTTGTAGTCTGCTTCTTAAGTGTGCTCATTTTCCCTTTGAGTAGGGACTGTTCCAAAATTCAGCCCAGATCAAAAGCTAAGTGGACTTGCGGGAGGAGGAAGAAGTTGTGATTGTTCATGATAGCAGAATTGCTTTTAGTTATCAAAAGTTGAACGGGAGGATATAGATTGTGCCTGCTCAGTGTGAACAGCAGACTGCTAGTGGAGTTTGACTTCTCTCTCTCTTTCCTCCACCCACCTCCATCTTCTCCCTGGCTGTGTCTGCTCCCACATGCTTCAAATCTGTGTACCTGGACTGCCTTCTCTAACAGTTCAATGTGAGTGTTAGCAGAATGAAAACCAGATGGACCAGCAGTTCCCACTGTTATCTCCCAGCCAGCTCTGGCAAGCCTCCCTTTCTCTCTCCTTTCTTGGCATGGCAAAAATATTTGCCTTTATTTAGGAGGGCCTCCACTCACTGCTGTGTCTCTTTCCCTCAGCTGCAACATGAGTGGAAAGCTATTTATTCCCTTGTTGCTGAGGTTGGTTGAGGTGAGTGTGAGATGAATTCAACTATTAAGGAAATAATTAACATTTTGAGGCTAATTTCCAAAGTTCTTTATTTTAAATAAATGATTTGTTGCAGTTGTTGGTTTAAATGTTTCATCATAGCAACAACACAGAGAGATTTGTATGGAAAACATAATTGCTCCCATTATTTGAGTTACCATACTTCACCTGGCTGTGAAGATGCCTTAAAATTTCAGCCAATATTACTACACTACTGAGAGTATTGACCTTAGATCAACACTGCAGATCCTTTACTGATATGATTTCAAAGTATATTCCTTTCCTCCCATGTGGTTCTAGCGTCTCATTCTTAGGGTTTTTTATTTCCAAAGTCTGAAAAAAAGTAACTTAACTCTCTTTATAGAAACTGGTGTTTTTCAAAAAGAGAAAGAAAACATTAACTATAGCTTTGCAGAATATGTGGTCATATTTCTGTAGTTTCTTAGTGGTAAGGGATTGGGACCACAACGTTCTTTGGTATTACCTGCTCTTTATACATTAAATGAATTGGTATTATTTCTAAGGGTCCTTTAAAAATATTTCTATTGAAAAATATATTACTGGATTCTCTCTTTAATACACATATGTGCATGTTATGTATAATATAATATGTATATATATAATTGTATGTGCATATTTGTGTGTATCTTGTATCTGATTTTGTCGACAGTTTGAAGGTCTCATCTGCTCAAGAACAAATATTTTTTGCACTTTTTTTACATGGGAAATAACTTTGGAAAAGTTACATTAGTAGCTAAGGAACATCAAAGGCTAAGTGTGATTATCTTACTTACTCCAGGAGTGTCAATGACCTGCTGATCTGAGTTAGGCAATCACTATATGGCCTTAAATAGGTAAATGATGTGTTGCTTTGTTTTGCCCATTCTTGATATACAGATTTTAACATTTTTTTTTCCAAATGTACCTCATGAATTTATGTGTAAAAGCTGGTAAAGCAGGGTTAAATATTGTAGCTTCAGAGGCAACTATCTTGCATCAGGAGAACTGTCAAGTCCTTTTTCCTCTTGTTTCTTTAAATTTCCCAAAATTGGAGGATGTCTGTAGTTGTCTTTGATGGTAAAGATATAAGTTGAAACAGCTGACAGTGTTTTTTATATTAATAATAATCTAGTATAAATGCACGAGTCCTTTGTCTGCCAAAGATACCTGGTATTATATGGCATATGGTATTTATTTCTTGTTGATTTAAAAAAAACCCAGCAGGTGGACTGGTAAACCTGGGCAAGAGACAGGCAGTATTAACCCTTGTGTCCATTATACTTACAAAGACAAAAGATGAAGAAGGCAGCAGGTGCTATGGGGAAAACCAGTCATGAAGAGCACTGACTATGGCCAATATCTCACCTGTACAAAAGCGCTTCAGGTTTTTGCTTTTTCAGAGTTGTCATCAGGGGATTTATTACCTCCCTGACTCTTCATCTAATTTCTCCTTTTGGCTAACATTAAAGCCATCAAGTGAGGTGGCATTATTGCAGCTCCAGTACTGTTTTTGGGGTAGCATCCGCACATGCTAGAAATAAAAACACAAGATAATATGAACCTGTTTATAAATGAGGGCTTATCTGTGTTACCTTCTTAAGTGCAGTTTCAATAATGTAATCTTGAAAAAACAAGCTGGAGTAGATAAGCATGTTTATCTTTTCCTGAAGCTGCTTAGTTTATGGTTAAGCTTTTTATTCAGAATTGATGTATCTGGAGAAATAAAATAGTGTGTTCATGTGGTATGTTACAGATCGCACTGAGAAGCATTCCACAATGCCAGACTCACCCGTGGATGTGAAGACGCAATCCAGGCTGACGCCTCCAACAATGCCACCTCCTCCCACTACCCAAGGAGCTCCAAGAACCAGTTCATTCACTCCCACAACGTGTAATTAGACTTGTTTTCTTACTTTATTTCATATTCTTTTGCATGTGAGATTTTGGTCCTTCCTGCATTTAAGAAATCAAATTAGGTGAAGTGAGCCCTATATGACATGACTAAAGCAGCAATTCATTATACTGCAATAAAGTCATTAAGCAAACTAGGAACACTATAGATTAGTACATTTTAATCCGTGAAACCAGTCGGTTCAGAGGTGTCTTAATTTATTGGGGGGTTGGGTGCAATAGTAAGTGCTAGCTTCCTCTGCATGCTTGCTCCAATGATATCATTCCTGATAAAAAGAACTATGGAGACTTTCTTCTCAGCTTTACTGTTGTGGTGGTACTGAAATCACATTCCCTTTTGAATAAATGCAGTGGTATAAATCTGTTTTTGAGGGGGAAAGACAAAGATATTCAAAGATAAATGCCCTTTCTCCTGTCCTTCTTCCTGAGAATAAATTAATAAATATTAACCAGGAATTATATTAACCGTCATTTTAGAACTGTTTTTTCTAAAGATGCTGAAATATGTTTTTGTCTCGAACCAGTCACATTGAATCTGGAAATCCCTAGCCTGTGACTATTTAACTTACCTAAGTCACTGTGGACCAGATTTCAGTCTCTGTTAAGCTCATATAAATGCAAAAAAAAAATAAAAATCTGCTTGACATCAGTGGAAAACGCTGCATTTATATCTGTAACTGTGATCAGAATCTTGTCCATTACCTGGGTCATTATCCATAAAGCACTCTGTTGTCTTTCTCCCATTTCTAAAAATAAATATTTTTGTCTCTTATACTGCATTGTCATAATATAAAAATAAGAGCGTGTTGACATTCTTTAATGTAAATACTTGTGAACCATGTGGGGATATGTATGTGTACACACAGTAATGGTGCCATGTTGTTTCTACAACCCTTGTCCAATGCCCTCTCTTGTCTGTCAGGTACACCATTCAGCACATGCAATTTACCCCCTGTGTAGAAGGCCAGTGCCAGGCCTCTGTACCTCTTAAATCCCAGGGGATCCCTATTTGGAGTATTTACATGAGACTTAAATGGTGAATAATATTTATACTAGCCCTATGCACAGGCATACATTTCACTCATAGGCACTCATCCTCCAAGGGCTTATAAAACTGCTTAATTTTAAGCATATGAGTAGGCTCAGGGATTGCTCATGTATTTAAAGATTTGCATGTTCTTTAAATTGTTGCAGGATTGCAATATTAAATTGTAAGTTCGTCCAAACTGTGACTTGTACCTTGTATGAAATGCCAAGCACAATTATGGATGCTATAAAACTCTTTATTATCAATAACAAAAAGAAGAGGAGTTAGCTTTCAGTATCTGTAGGCTTTGTAGAATTTGTGTTTGTTGCATAAGTCTAGAATCTATGTGAACTAATGCATTTTAGGGGATTCCTTTGTTTTCTCCTCTGTTTATATCAAGCCTACATCTAACTTTAAAGCTTTTTAATCTTCAGGTGATCTGGCATATGCCTACAACAGTTCCAAGTTACAATACAGACTTGTATCTGTTCTAGTGCCTGTTTCCCAATAATATGTGAATGTCCACAGTCCAAGTGTATCCGTTTCTGGGCCAACTGGTGTTTACAGAAGAATTACTAACTTGTTCACTGTTTTGTTGAAAATTGCAAATATTAAATTATGTTTTGTCAACAACACAGACTTTCGCCAACCTACACATTTGACTATCATGGGACTGAGATAAGATTTAAAACAAAAATTGTGTTTGTTTATATTATTTATTTATTGTGTATTTCTTCCTTTTTTGTTGTTTGTTTAATTATTTTCAGAAAGTGCCATCCTTAGTCCCTATCGTGTGTGTGTGTGCGTGTGCATGCGTGTGTGTGTTCCCAGATGGAAGATGTATACTCAAAGGTAGGGCCTCTTCTACTGCTTCCTGTGGACACTTTTTCAGGCTTCCCAGACAGTCTCTATCTACTGCCTCTTCTTAACACAATATTTGCCTAGTTCTTCTGTTCTTTCCCAGGTTCTGGGTTCCCTGCTTTTCTGGGCCTTCTAAGTAATTCTCCTTGGTCCACTGCCCCTTGTCCCCTCATGTCTGGACTCAATATAGAGACCAGAGTAGTGAGTGAGGATGCAGAGGATAGTGTTCTGTTGGAGAGTGTGATACACTCTCATCCTTTCCAAATATGCACTTACATTATCTTAGGTATTTATATGGCTCCCATCACCATAGTATCTGAGTGCCTCACAATCTTTACTGAATTTAATATACTATATTAATTCAGGAATACTCATAGCACCTTAGAGACTAACTACAGACTAACACGGCTGCTATTCTTGAACCTATATTAATTCAGATACTCACCCCAGTGCAGCATTAAGAGGAGCATGGCTTGGAGCTGCTGTGGCTTCCATAAACCAGCTTCCCTGAGCCAGCTTCTCTCTGCTTTTGCCTGGTTTGAATACTGCTTCCCTACTCTTCACACACACTGGAGTTGTGTCATCCTGGCTAATAGCCATCAATGGATGTTAGCCAGGATAGGCAGGAATGGTGTCCCTAGCCACTGTTTGCCAGAAACGGGGAGTGGGTGGCAGGGGATGGATCTCTTGATGGTTACCTGTTCAGTTCATTCCCTCTCGGGCATCTGGCATCGGCCATTGTCAGAAGACAGATACTCGGCTAGATGGACCTTTGGACCCAGTATGGCCATTCTTATGTTCTTACGCTGAAGCTCTGCAGGAGCCACCCAACCTAGGAGCCGTGTTCTCTAGTAACTTGGTGCCACATTAAGTTTTGTTTAAAAAACTAGAACCACATAAAGTAAACATGACACACATTGCATGGCTTAAAAACTGGCTAACTGATTGGTCTTGAAAAATCATTGTAAACAGGGCATTGTCATGGAACTGGTGTCTTTCCAGCAAAGTCCCACTGGGGTTGGTTCTTGATCCCACACTATTTAACATTTTTATCAATAACCAGGAAGAAATCAGAAAATCATCACTTATAAAGTTTGCAGATGACACAAAAATTGGTAAAAAATGAAGAGTATAGGTCACTAATATGGAATAATCTGAATCCGTTGGTAAACTGGGCACAAACAAACTATGCATTTTAATATGAGTGAATGTAAATGTATACATCTAGGAACAAAGAATATAGGCCATACTTGCAGGATGGGAGACTGTATCCAGAGAAGCAGTGACTGAAAAAGATTTGGGGGTTGTACTGGATATAGTCAGCTGAATGTGAACTCCCAGTGTGATGCTGTAGCTAAAAAAGCTAATGAGATGCTGGGATGCATAAATGGGGGAATTTTGAGTAGGAACAGAGAGTCTTACATCTATATTTGGCCATGGTGCAACTGCTGCTGGAATATTGTGTCTGGTTCTGATGTCCACAATTTAAGGAGGATGTTGATAAATTGGTGAGGGCTCAGAGAAGAGCCACAAGAATGATTATAGAATTAGAAAACATGACTTATAGTAATAGACTCAAAGAGCTCGCTCTATTTAGCTTATCAAAAAGAAGATTAAGGGGTGACTTCATTACAGTCTATAAATATCCACCTGGGAAACAAATATTTAATAATGGGCTCTTCAGTGTAGCAGAAAAAGGTAAAACACTATCCAATGGCTGGAAGTTGGAGCTAGACAAATTTAGATTGGAAATAAGGTATACATTTTTAATGGTGAGAGTAACTAACCATTGGAACAATTTACCAAGGGTCGTGATGGATTTTCTATCACTGACAATTTTTAAATCAAGATTGGATGTTTTTCTAGGAATTCTTTGGGGGGGAGGGGGAAATACTATGGCCTGTGCTATACACAGAGTCAATCTATGATAACAATGACCTTGGAATCTATGAATCTAGTGTCCTCAAAATGGAACTGCTGACATATCTACCATTTGGACAGAAATCACTTTGAAAATGCTACTGTGGTAAGTCGACCTAAGTTACACTACTTTAGTTACGTAAATAACGTAACTAAAATCAATGTAGCTTATCTTGTCTTATCTTACTCTTCTCGGGTACCTAGAATACTGGAGTCGACAGCAGAGCACTCTGCCATTGACTTAGCAGGTCTTCACTAGACCCGCTAAATTGACACCACTGCATCGATCACAGCACTGTCAATCTACCTGTAAGTATAGACATGGTCTAAGTAGCAGAGGGGTCGGCACGTTTTTATAGGTCACTGCTTGAGAGAGGCCAGTGGCTAAGAAAATGTTAAAATAATGTTTGTGATCTAGAGAGTAGTGAGCTCAAGTTGTCACCAGTCTGTTCAGTGTTTTCAGTGAGCAGCCACCTGTCATTTTGGTATTTGATATCCTCCCATGTAGGTGATTCTCTATTTTTTATTTGTGTAAGAATGTTTTGTGGTATCTCATGGGCCAAATTGGGGGCTTGTTCAGTTTTTGGGTGGCTGAGGGTGCATTGATTCTGCAAAAGCAAGGTAGTTTTTAAAGGCTGGAATACAAGTGGCCCCTGCCCAGCAGAAGAATCAGCAAATGGTCCTGTTCTGCCACTACATTGGTCCATAGAGCATGTCTGGCACATTATTTGTTCCACTCAGGGACGTCCTTAGGTTTTATGGGGCCCTATGCAGTATTATTAAACCTGTGCCCCTATTCCCGATGGTAGTCTGGACTCGCATGTGTATTTTAGGTAAGGATGGTCTTTTGAAGGATTTATTTAAAAAACTACATCTCTGAAGATCCAAGCATTTAAGACTAAAGATGAATACTCAGCTTGTGCATCTAAAAATCCATGCAAGGATTTTTATGTAATTTTATAATCTTCAGCAACACACTAATGAAATATTTTTAAAGCAAATTTTAAACTGAGATCTGTAAACTAACATGTTCTGAGTAAATATTGCAGTAATGCACAACTGTTTTTGTCAGTAAATTCAGAGACTGACAGTATGGGCTGGTCTTCACTGGGGAAGGGAGGGGTGTCGACTGAAGATACTCAACAGTTGGCGTATCTTCAGCCAACTTACCTGCCGTCCTCATGGTGGCAGCAGTCAGTGGCGCACTCCCCCGTTGACTCCAGCTTGCGCCTTGCAACAAGCTGGAGTTACGGAGTTGACGGGGGCGCAGCGGGTGATCGATTTCTCGCGTCTTAATGAGATGCGAGAAATTGATCGCTAAAAGATCGCTTGCTACCTGCCGATCCAGCGGGTAGTGAAGACCTACCCTATATATCTGGGATTGGCAAATGCCTATTAAATGTCTTCATTACCACTTGGATGGCTCTTTAACAGTTTCATTGTTGTGCTAATAAGTCTGGCAGGCTGGAAGGCTTTTTCACTTTTAAGTACTAGATCCCCTCCAGAGGAAGACTCAACAAGCTGCAGCAGCCAGCTGTGGTGGGAGCCTGCAGGAAGAGTCAGAACAGGGATAGGAAGAGATGGGGGTGGGAGGGACACTAAGACCCATGGACCTGGTTCCACCATGCTAGATGGAATATATTTTTCACTCCTCTGTGTGAAGAACAGCTTCACCAGAGGTACAGTCTCTTATGCTTCTCTGGGGCACAGCTGTTCTGCACTAACTTTTATTAATGGTTGTTACTTAAATGCTAGAGTAATCTGCGCAAGAAGGTAGGGTATCCGAGTTGAGGCCCATCTGCCATAAAATATGTGGCTCATCCCTTGTCCCAAAACTCAGCCACTGCTGCTCTGGCTATTAAAGTAGGAAATCCACAGCAGTTACACTCTGCCTGGATGACTGTTTCTGGGTAGGGCTGTATGGGGACAAAAGATGGCCTTAATTTGGTATATTTCTGGAGAATGACTACAAGAATTTCAAAAGTAGACAGGCTAGCATAACAACACTAAACCAGGTGCCCCTTCTCTCTTAAATATGTGTGAGTTATAGCTTCTTATTTTATCATTAATAATAATATGATAATATTTGTCTAAGATACTAACATGGCCTCCATTACCAAAAAAATCAGAACACTTCACAATCATTTAATATTTTCCACACAACAGCATTGTGAAGTAGAAGTACTGTCAGGCCTGTTTTATAGAAGGAGAACTGAGACGTGAAGAGACTAAGTCTAAGGCCATGTGGGAAGTCTGAGGTAGAGCCAAGAAAGAAAATCCATATCTATTCCCAAAGCCCAGTCCAGAGACTTGGATACAAGCCTTCAGTCTTAACAATAAATGCACAGTGAACGTTACATAAAAAGGTGCAACTGGTGCAAATCCATCTTTCTGTATGTTAGTGGCTATAAAATATGTGAGAGAGAAAATAGCCTTCTAATTGGGTGGCGTAAGGTTAAAACTTGAAAGTTCTGTTTTTATAAACACAACTGTCGGGTGTGTGTACAAAACATGATTAAAAATGTTCAGAGATAAATTTAGCCTTCACTAAATGTGTGTGCACCCTTTCCAGAGCAGTTTATTTTTAAAACATGTTACACTAATATACGCCTGTGACAAAAGATTGACCTCCACATGATGTTTGTTGTGGTCTGAAAACATTTCAGGTGTCTGGCTTGTGTGCCTATGGAAACGAGTGCTGTCCAGAACCATACACCATTTATTACCAGCTTCTATGCAAGATGCATGAACTGTGGAGAGTCATTCTATCAAAAGCCTAATTATCTTTAATTATACCACTGGAGTCAAAATATCACCTATTTCATATTTTCAGAGTTACACAATCAATTTCGAGGTGAAACACAGAAAACTTTAAGCTTATAACTGTTGTTTCTTTCCATTTTTTTCTAACCAGTAACCAATGGCACTAGCCATTCACCAACAGCGTTAAATGGAGCTCCATCTCCACCTAATGGCTTTAGCAATGGGCCATCATCTTCCTCTTCGTCCTCTCTGGCTAATCAGCAGTTACCACCAGCTTGTGGAGCAAGGCAACTCAGCAAACTGAAGAGATTTCTTACAACTTTACAGCAGTTTGGCAATGACATTTCACCAGAGATTGGGGAGAGAGTACGTACCCTTGTGCTAGGACTTGTGGTAAGCAAATAACAGTGACTGTTATTTTTTTTGTTCATAGTAGGTTTTAACTTTAAAAATAGGAAGATTTATTAGTAGTTGTGTAATGAACAGTTGATGCATGCATGCCTTGGGGTTATTCTGGGAGCATGTAACTTGGAACCATGAGAACCTGCCTCGGTGCACCCAGCCATTAGAGCTAATAGAAATAAATCTACTAGTTGTCAGTAAGTAGTAGGCTGTTTCAGCCCAGATCTCCATTAGAAACTTTTGCCAGAATAGTAATTTCAGTTAGGGGCGTGATTTAAAATAAATGAACAAATAAAAACATCTCTATACTTATGTAGAGCAGTTACCAATATAAAAATGTTGATAGTATAGCTTATTTTACATGGAAATCTGTGTAAGTTATAAAACAGGGATTCTCAAACTGAGTAGGGACCTCAAAGTGGGTCGCGACCCGATTTGAATGGGGTTGCCAGGGTCGACTTAGATTTGCTGGGGTCTCGGGCCAAAGCCCAAGCCCAAGCCCCTCCACATGAGACCAAAGCCCAAGACCTGGGCAGTGGGGCTCAGGTTACAGGCCCTCTGCCTGGGGCTGAGACTTTTGGCTTCAGCTTTGCCCCCTATCCCTGCCAGATTGATAGGGCTTTGGCTTTAGCCCTCCCCCACCAAAGGCGGTGGGGCTTGGGTGGGCTCAGGCTTTGGTTCCCCCTCGAGTCAGTAGTAATTTTTGTTGTCCGGAGGGGTCGCAGTGCAATGAAGTTTGAGAACCCCAGTAATAGAACTTCAATTTTATGAACACCAATCTTATGAATGGCCAGTTATATAAACCATTTTTCCCAACGATGAAAAAATTGTATAACAAAAGTGGTGTCGAAAAAGGAAAAAGTCAGCATGTGGTCAGTGTGTTGGAAATTGCTTGGCTGTGGTTTGAAAGACAAGAAGAAGAGAATGCAGCCGTGCATTACACCATACTGCAATTTATGCACCATGCCTACAGTAATTTTGAGATGCTTAATTTTATGAACTTTTTGATTTTTATGAACTCCTCACTCTCCAATTGATTTGTAAAATAGGGGTTCTACTGTACTAGCAAAACCATTTTTGCTAATATAAGCTTAATGTACACTTGGAGGATTTTCTGGTACCGTTATAACTTTTGCTTGCATAGACCTGTCCATAGTCACATAGGCCAGCCTCAAGAGGGATTTAACGTGCTAAGCCAGTGTATTGCAGTTGTGTATCATGTTATTTATAATGGTATTTGTATGGAATTCCTGGTATGTAGAAATAATATTTTCTACAATGCTGTTGATCTATACATCTCGAATAACTTTCCCAGTTTACGGACAGAGAAACTAAAATGTGGCAAGGTTAAATGACTTGCCCATAATCACTTGCCATTATAAATTGAACTCAGGTTTCTTCTTATTGACACTGACAAAGTTGCCTCCTATGTAAATCTATATAGCTCATTCATCGGGGCTTGGATATACTAGAAAATAAAATTCCTGGTCTGATTTCCAGATGTTACCACTTGAGTTGCTACTGCTTCATCTGGCGCTGTGAGTACCGCTGAATATCAGGCCACAGATGTCACACTTCTATATGTTTTTGTACAATACTAAATAAATCTGGTCAGTACCATGACAAATAAACCAACAACAATTATGAACTAAAAGTACACCTTAGATGGTGTAACTTAAATGTTGTTACACTTCCATGACTAGTAAGGAGCCCTACTGTGCATTTAGTTGCATGCCCAAAACTCTAATTGACTTCAGTGGAAATGTAGGATTAGCTGTATGCCAGGGAAATTGTCTTGCATGGCTGAGGTTACTGGCAACAATAATGGAGTTAAAGTCTGTAAAAAGTAATGAGCATCTGGTGAATGTGTTTCTTGAAGGTGACAGTTCTCTATGTTTAGTAACTACAGCTTCAATTTTAGGTTTACTTTAGGTGATTCTGCTTTGAAAAATGGAACCCTAAGGGGTGGCTTTGTGGGATTCCATGTTATTGTTTCTCAATCATTTCCTTATCAGATGCGATCCTCTGTTTATAATTAGCACTTTTTTCTAATTTTCCAAACGTCAACTGGGCTGTAGGAATCTAGCTGGGATCTTTCCTTCTTAAACTACCTATGACAGACCTATTCTTCAGTTAGACCTGTGTAGCCTATTGTCCTCAAATTATGCCTTCAGTGACAACTTTGTGTTTTCCCTGTACTCTGAACTGCCTTGCATGGGTTTATACAGGTACAAGTGAATGTAAGTACAGTAGACTCTTGATTATCCGAGGTGATAGGGAAAAAATTAATCCTGGTTAATAAAATCTCAGATAATCACCATCCATAGGAAATAGGGGGCAGGGGGAGAGTGGTTCAACAGCTAACCTGCGCCAAGGGGAGGGTCTGTTGGTTCACTGGCTGCCCTGCACCCTGGTGGTTTTTTTTGTGTATTTGTGTGCTTGGGGCGGCAACAAAGCCAGAGCCAGCCCTGTGAGTTACGCATTTTTTGTGTGTGTGACATCCTGGTTAATCCATAATCCCGGATAATTGAGACTCTACTGTAGTAAATAATTTTCCTGAGTATAGTTGTCTTGTGTACAATATAATCCTGGATATGATTTAATAATTTTGAGATATATTTGCCAATGGATGAAGAATAAGTGTTTTTAAAAAGTGAATTATATACACTGTGACAAAGCTCTGAGTCTGTACTTGTGGGTCCCGCGCTTCCTGGCAGATTTAGAGGCCTCAGAAACTCATCTAGGCCCCAGAGTGACCTTCCTCTCTCATTATCATTGGCAAGAGTCACCGCCTAGTGAGTTACCTTCATCACAGGCCAGTATGGGAGGTGGAAAGGGGGGAATACCCCACAGTCTTCGTTGCTCCGTAGACCTCAGTAAGCACAGTTTGGCCTCCTTAATTAACTGAGTCTCATTCCTCCTCTCAAGAGGATTTCTGTAGAATATGGAAGGTGATGGGGGGGAACCCGGGCTCGCCTTCTACTCCGGGTTCCAGCCTGGGGACCCTAATGGTAGCAACTGTTGGTGGCTTTCTCTCCACCACTAATGCTGCTTTGATTCCCTGGGCCTTTTCCCCAAGGTTCCCTCCTCCTAGCTTCACCTTTACCTCAGGTTACAGCAAAGCTTTCTCTCCTCCAGCTCCTTCCTCCTTAGCTCCCCCCCGGGAACTGGAAAGGAGAGCTTTTAAACAGTCTGAGTGAGGCCTTGATTGGCTCCACCTCTCTCCATTAGCCTAACTGCCTTAACTGGTTAATTGTTGTCAGGTGTCTTGATTGGCCTGGAGTAGCCTTTGTTTGGCTATCCAGGGAACAGGGACCTGCACATCCTGAGGCCGATATACCTGCCTTCCTGCACTCTCCTATACCCTTCTGGTCTGACTCCGTCACAACACCTATAATACATATGTTAATATGCTCCTGTTACTTCCCAATCCTCTACTGAAAATATATTGGGCACCATTTTAAATTTAACAGTCGTTTTTTGTGCTGCCATGGTGCCACCTATTCTACGTGGATTGAACAGCAGCACCTTTAACTCTTTGAAATCCAGGGGAGGTGAGGGCGTTTATCACCATTTAAGAAATGCTTGGCATTCTAGATGCTCAAGCCCTTGCTTCAAGCCATAAACAATGAATGTCTGAGAGTTCAGTGTTGTTCTTTACATACCTAATAAATGGATTGTTTGTAAAATGATTCACTCCCACTGCAGTGAAGCTGTGTTCAGATGTAGTTACATCTATATTTTTAGATGAGTATATTTACTTACTATGTAACATGCATAATTTTCTGATATTGCTTTAGGAGGAGCATGGTATTAAGCAACATTTTTGTACAGAATATTTTGGCTAATATTACTCTTGCTAAGCGTTTTCATTGTTTATGTCACCTAAGACAGAATTTTTTGTCCTTCTACAGAATTCTACTTTGACAATTGAAGAATTTCATTCCAAACTGCAAGAAGCTACTAACTTCCCACTGCGACCTTTTGTCATCCCATTTTTGAAGGTATTGCACAGTTCAATGATCTGGAAACTATTTCAAACCATATTGTTGCTAGGTCACTGATGTATGTTACAGTTTTTCTTTTTAAAGAGAGTCGAGAAAATGAATCTAACGCATAAAGGCTCCTTTCCATAGTTTAATGGATGAAACTCCATTAGAGTAAATATTTTCTTTCTGGTCATTTCTAACTACTCACAGAAGTTGTTAGTTCCCTTATGTTGTACATACTATGTGGTTTCTTTTTTATTTTTATGTTTAAAGGTGATTGTATGAGAGGCTTTATATGAGCTAAATCCTGGAACCCAATTATGCACTCAGTAATGCTGATGTAAATTCAGAAGGCTAGATTTGTCTATGTCCAGTTTGCACAGTATTAGGGGTAGTGTGGACACCTGTTGCTTACCCTTTCACGGCATGTAACTTACTCTCCCTTCATGATAAGAATATGACACACAGGAGGGCTAAGGAGCATCTGATCTTTATTTTCTGATCTCACATGACTCGGGTCATGGCTACAAAAGCTTTTATTTATCTGTCAAATGGCAGGAGGTAGAATCCATTGCCTCCAGAGGTGACTATCATATCTTGCCATTTAAGTGTAAACAAAAAACAACAACCAAAAAAACCCAAATTGCAAATGTAAAAATGTTATCCAAAACCTGATGCCGCTAATTAATGAAGCCAATAAAATTGTGTGGCATGGAGATCAGCATAGAAAACCTGGTCCCCCTACCACGCAAGAAGAATATTCTACCTTTCCTTGACTAACTGTCAGTAACTGCTGCCTCTGAACCTCAGTGGCTTTCTGATCCCGTGATCTTGTGTTCTCAGGACATTTCCTTTTCCATTGTTCTGTTCGCCACTGAGATCTGAGGTTTTTGCTGCTCCCATTGTTTTTCATTGTCAGTGACTGCCTGGGCTTGTGTTGTGTTTTTGTCAGTACATGATCATTGTCACTAACTATCTGGATGTCAGCAAAAGGCAGAGCCATTATCTTCCTTGATTTTATTTACATGTCTTCTGTTCCTCCTGGATAGTTCTGTCCCATGACTTTCATGCAGATAGCATAGCAGTTACATTGGTAGGCTGAGAAGTGCTTTCTTTTTCTAATCTAATGTTCTCTTTCATTTGTAGTTGTGGTAACTCTTTGGCATTCAACTTGTTGGAGTTGTATTCTGTTTTAGTTTCTTTTGTAACTACTTTAGAGTTAGTTGTCTTTGGCTCCGGAATCTTGTTGGAACTAAGAGGTTTTATTCTTCTGCCTATGAGTGTTAAACTAATGAAGCACTGTGTGATGTGTTTCAACATTCTAACAGTTAAATATGGATCTGCTAGAGTTTTATTTTGGTCTGTGTCAAGGTCTTTTCTATTTGTACTGACTTTTCTGCTAACCCATTTGTCTGTACATGGTAAGGAGCTTGACATAGTGTGCTTGAACTGATTTACAGGTTTGAAGGAATTCTTCTAATGTGAAATTCACCCTACTCCAGGAGATCCTATGCCTCATTTAAGTCCTGATAAGGGTTAAGTTAAACTTATATTTTGCAGAGGGCTTGGAGAAGGCCCGCTTTTCTGGTGTGAATCTTGCCTGTAATTATCTTGGATCCTTCACAGCTCTCACTATGCTTTAATAATTCTTAAAGTAAGCAGTAAGTTAACCTTTAAAATTTATTTTTCCTGGTCTGCAAAAGTCTGTTAATATTTTCTATGTACAACACAGATTACCACATACTCAAAGTAGAGTCCATTAGAGACAAAAATCCTCTTATAAGAAGATAATAAAGAAAATATAACAGTGGTAATGTTTGTGGGTTTTTTTTAAAGTCAGTCAATAATTTGTATAACCTATTAGTTTTTATTTTGTAGAAAGAACTCATTTTTGTCAGTGCTTGGTGGAAGAAAAAGAAATATTTCTTGATGCAAAATGTACTAAATTGAAAGCTTACGCAAATACTAATCACACAATTACTTTTTTTTATTTAGCAATAAAAACACTCTGAATTAATTTCTTTTTACTTAGAACAAATATTTTGTTAGTTATTAGAACTTAACTTATTTTATTGCACACCCATAACATTTTATATGATTTTTCAGCAGAAATCTTTTCTTAATTCACTTCTTCAAAAACAGTTCAGTTATATGCCTAGTGTTCAGCTGTTTCAAAAAAGGAGTGTTTTGCTGTAAGAATTTCATCATCTGAATGCCATTTCCTGTGTGAATACCACTGGTTTCTTTGCTCTGTAAAAATGGCTCCCTTCAGGGTCAAGTTGGCAGCTGAAAAAAATTAAAGAAAGATTACAAGGACACTTCCAGATTCTTCTATCACTGCTGCACACCATATGGTTACCATATCGTTTAGTTGGGATCATTGGAATCAAAGATGCACCTTTTTTTTTCTAATTTTAGTGCTTTTCCTCAAAGGAGACATTAATGACAAAAACCATATGGTTGTGGGAACAAGGGCCTTAATAAGTGCATTCAAACGCTGCTGTAACAATATGCATTAAAGTCTTGTTTTCATTAAGCTAATGTAACCCGCAGACCCTCGATTCCATTTTGCATTTATGGAGAAACATTTACTGGAAGGATATTAGACACTATTCTAATTACCTAATCTGGCACCAGAATTAGAGCAAACAAAATTGCTTTGTATTACCATATTTTTTAAATTGGCAGAAGATGTTTATGGAATCACTAAATTAAACTGAGTACCAAGTGAAAGACTCACATCTTGTGTTATCCATACATTTGAATTTGGAAACAGCGATGTACATGTTTCTGATTAGTTATTCAGCTGCATCACAGAAAGGGTGGATTAAACATGAAGGTAAAAATCTTCCCCATCTTTAGCTAGTTCTCCAGCCCCTGTAGGTATTTACTTGAATCTCTCTCTAAAGAAAGCAGTTGTGGACACAGTGCCTTTTTTCTATTAGTGAACGCTAATTCAAAATTTAATTTTGTTAATTTAACACACTTGTACAAGTATTCAGCAGTTTTTTTCAGAATATATTTGATATCATTTTAAATTAAGAAATTGTTATGCACTTCACACTCCTGAAAATAAATGCAAATTGTATCACTCCACTGCAGAATGCCTAGTTTATATTCAGTACTGCAGTTGATCTTAAGATACATATTAAGGCTGGTCCTGGCTGTGAGCCAGCAAACACTTTGCCAAAAGACATCTGCAGGCAAGATGTCCAGCATGTGAGTCCATTTTCCCAATTATCATTCAGGAATTTGTCTCTTTGAGACTGCATAACTACATTTGTTTGCTTTGTTAAATATTGCCAGTCTGCCTGATGGAAGAAACAAGTTTGTTTTCAGTAGAAAAGCACCCACATGTATAAAAGTCTCTTTGCAAGATCCTATATATGGCTAGTCTCTGCATGGAAACACATGTTGGGACAAGGCATAAAATCCTCCCACCACCCTTTATCTTGGCCATTCAAGATGGTTATTGAAAAGGAGTGTGCACTGTGTGTGTTCATAACGAGTTTAAATGAGGGTAGCTTTAATGAGCTTATTTATGTGAAGGGTTTACTGCTGTGGGTTTTTTCCTTGTCTTCCTTCTTCCATCCTCCTCCCTGCAAAGCAAAGCTCCTCAACATCCTTTACAGACCCCTGCAGAGACTGTGATTGTTCCCTCCTCCCACCACCCACTGCTTTAACTCATTCTTCCCTGAGGCAGTGCATTGCAGCCATCATGGCAGGAAGAAGACCAGATGGTCTTGGAGGGGCTGTTTGTTGAGTGTTGCAAAGCATTTTCTCCTGACTGAGCTAGCGGAGTATGGTTTTGTATGGGTCTGATTCTGCCACTCTTGCTCATATGAGAGTGCTACTTAATATGAAACAGGGGTGACAGAATTGGGCCTTCAATTTGCTCTCTTTGTATGCTTTCTCATCGCCCAGTAAGGGGCTGAAGTGGGCATAGTCTTCCCTTGAATACCACCAAAATATCCACAGGCAACTGGCTAACCCACGCCTGGGTGCTCTTCTGTGTCTGAAGACATTTATTCTTGCAACAAGCCCCCATATTGAGCACCTCTCTGAGAGGAAAGTCTGTGGTATATTGACTAGTGGCCTAGACTGGAATTCAGAAGACATGGGTTCTGATCCTGGCTTTACCTTTGGCCTACAAGTTACTGCTTCTTTTGACATTTCCCACCATTTGTCTATCCTGTCTGTCTAGACTGTAAGTTCTAGAGCAGAGAGTATCGCTTACCAAGAGTTTGCACAGTGTTTAGCACAGTTGAGCCCTGATCTCAACTGGGGCATCTAGATGCTACAGATACAAATAATAAAATGGTAGTAGATTCATATGTTTATCTTCTAGTTCTTCTGAAAGGTAGATATGGACAGTGTACATCTTCTGGCACAAACCTGCAGTGGGATGATTCTTTGATTTCACAGGAGGTAGAAAGATGCTCACTTAAAAGTGTATTTGGGACTGGAAGGGACCTCATAGGACTATGGTAACCACCTTTTCAGAATCCAAAAAGGGACACTTGCAGGAGCCCACTCTCTGCTGTGGCCCTGCCCCTGCTCCTACTCGTCCCCCTGAGGCCACCTCCCCTGGCCAGGCTGGAAGTTGGAGCTGAGCAATGGTAAAAGCTGTCCAGGGAGCCCAGACCACTTTTGAGGCCCAGACCTCCACCTGCCCTGGGTAGAGTGCCCAAGAACAGCCCACAGCCAGTGCCCCCCACCCCTGGTGCATGCCATCCATGGCAGGTGGAGGGTTCAAGACTCTGAGGCTCCCCACAGTGGCCCAGGCTCCCTGATCGGCTCTTACTACTGCCTGGCTGGTCTTCTGGCCTGGACAGGAATGGGGCCTTGGGGGAAAGGGCAGGAGCGGGGGAGGGGCCTCATGGCAAGTGAGGCTAAGGCCCACCTCAACCCTACCCAACAGGATATGGCTGGTGCTGCCCCTGAGCATGAGGCAGGTATGGACCGGTGGCACAGGGAATCCAGGACAAATGCTGTCCCAGAGTCATTCAGCCTGGGACCAGGACTTGAAAGGTACATTTTTAGATCTGTTCCACCCAATTAGGCATGCGTGGTCACCCTACCTGGGTGTTGAGGCAACCCCTTGATAAATGGATCAAACAGCTTCTTAAAACTAGTTAGGTTGTCTTTTTCCCTCCCCCGCTACTCCTATTGGAAGGTTGTTGGGGAACCTCACTCCTTTGACTGTTAGAACCTTTTTCTAGTTTCCAATTTGAATTTATCATGTCTGGTTTATACCTATTTGTACCCACTTACCTTAATAAGCCTCCTTCATAATAAGTTAAGTGATAAAATTACCTTAGTATTAGTGTTCCATATGTGGGGCGACAGATTATTTGGTCAGAAAATAGACATCCTATCTTCTTGGAGCATTTAAGATGAGAGGAGACTTCACTGAGGTTTGGGAAACAAAGCAAAAAGTGACAAAACAAAATTGTAAATGAAAAATTCAAAGCAATGATTTTTTTAGACAAGTCCACTCTTTACGTAAAACTCTGTTTTTCTTGTTAGTGCAATTTGTAATACTTTGGACCATGACTTAATTTCTGTATCTTATGACTTCGTAGTTTCGGAGCACACTACTATATTAACTGGCAGCTTTTTGATCCCACAGAATAACCTAGTTAACGTTGGCACCTATCTGTAAGGTTTAAGCAGGGAGCTAGGAGCCAGGAATTTGAGTACTGATACTGACTCTGTCTGTGGCCCTGGATAAATCATATGAATCTGTTCTTCATTCTCTTGTCTGTGAAATGGGGATGTTGTTACATTCCTACCTCAGATGGGTGTTTTGTGTGTTAACTTAAGTTCATACATTAGTGAAGATGAAGAGCACTATATAATTACATTGCAATATTGTAAGCCAGGTTCTGACCCTACAATTTCTCAGAATCTTATATATGTATACTTCTCTTTGCATTGTTAGTTCCACTGCATCCCTCCATCAGGTCAAGCAGCTAGTGGGACCAATTTTATGCTAATGTGTGAGGAGCTCTTAAAGTCCCTTCTCCTCAACATCCCAGTTGTTGTGTTTGCCACTGCCAGCAAAACTGGAATGCCATCGACAGATAATACTTAGTCCTGCCTTGAGTGCAGGGGACTGGACTAGATGACCTCTCGAGGTCCCTTCCAGTCCTGTGGTTCTATGATTTAAAAATACTTTTCCATTTAAAAAATGAACTTTTATAGCAGTAGTTAATTGTTTAAACATCATGAGAAAGTTAGGTTCAACGACTGTATCTAACTTTGTCTCATTGCTCACTTACATTACTCTAAAATCTTTAACAATCTATTCACATGTTTTAAGACTGTATGTGTATTTGAGAGTGTAGGAAAAAATGTGTAGTATTTGATAACTTCTGTAGTAGGTGATAACACAAGTAAATACTGTAGCTAGGGCATAAACATGTGCCGAGTTAGAACTGGGTATTCATATTTAAGTCAAGAAAAAATGAAAGTTAGTACTTTGCAATCTGAATATTAAATTTACATAGCGGAGATATTTTGCATGTAAAGACAACAGCTGCATAGAAACACAATATAGTATAACAATAATAAAGCAGATAAAGTGAGCTAGTGCTGTGCTCTTGCCACCCTTTTAAAGATTTGGGCCTGAAGATTGTTTTCTTTTTCTTGTAGCATTTTCAGTTTTGTTTTATGCTTCATCAAATAAATGCTTCCACTCTCATGTGTGCACACATGTATTTCAGCTGTGACTCAAATCTGTAATGAGGCTATATGGTCTAACACAGCTAACTAAAATAAATATAATTCAAAATGAACAAAATAGACTCATTGCAGAGTGGGCTTTTAATTGATTTCTATTTTTTCTACTTCATCTTTGTGAAACTACCTGAGAGCCGTTCAGCTGCTCCCTTAATTTCTGAAACACTCTTACAGGCCAATCTGCCCCTGCTGCAGCGGGAGCTCCTGCACTGTGCAAGGCTGGCCAAGCAGAACCCCGCCCAGTACCTCGCTCAGCATGAACAGCTGCTTCTGGATGCCAGCACCACCTCACCTGTTGACTCCTCAGAGCTGCTTCTCGATGTGAACGAAAACGGGAAGAGGCGAACTCCAGACAGGTCAGAAGGCCAGAGTGCTAATCCTCTACAATTGTAAACATGCTTTGGGGTGTAAAGCTAACATGCTGGTGTCTATTACAATTAGAGTGGTGTGGGATGCTCCATTTCATTCTACAAAATTTGTGGTGAGTTTTTCAAGATTTTTTTTTTTTCAGTTACAGGTAAATAATGGGCAAATGTTACTTGGACCCATATGAAATGTTCCCATTGACTCTAGGCAATGGACCTCTTTTGCATGCACATGAGAAGCCTTAGGGCAGAATTTGGCCATATGTAATTGGGAATAATACAGAACTGTTCACAGCACAATCACTAACCATTTGGTGCATAATGTTTATATGCAGCTTAAAGTGATTAGCAGATCGTTCCTACCCTGTATGTGAATCTGTCTGTATTTGGGTTTTTGTCTGAGGAAATAATAAATATGGGAAGTTGGATAGGCACCCATACTGGGGACTCTAATTATAGTACTCTTTCTTGAATACAAGTGTGATTATCACGTCTACATGCAATTCCCAAATCTATATATATAAAAGTCAAATGGTGTATGCGTGTGTGTATGTACGTTCCCTTACTCCTTCCACACCGTTTGAGCTAGAGACTTGAAATTTGGTACAGTTATAGGCTTTAGGGTCCTAATCAGGGTAAGAATCGAAAATTTTTCAAATCTCACCTCTGACGCCCCCTAGGGGTGAAATTCTTTAAAGCCCATTAACATCAGCTGGGCAACAGGGTAACACCTGCTGTTCTCTGTGACATAGTTATGATGTAATAATACCCCCCTCCAACAGACCCCGCACTCGCTCACCTCTCTCCCTCCTCCCCCCTCCAACGGCCCCCCCACTCGCTCAGCTCTCTCCCCCTTCCCCCCCCCAACGGACCCTGCACTCGCTCAGATCTCTCCCCCCTCCAATGGCCCCCCCACTCGCTCAGCTCTCTCCCCCCTCAGGTAAGAATCGAAATTTTTTAAAATCTCACCCCCCTCCCCTCCTCCAACGACCCCCACACTCGCTTAGCTCTCCCCCTTCCTCCCCCCCATTTCAACGCCCCCCCTCCAACGGCCCCCCCACTCGCTCAGCTCTCTCCCTCCTCTCCTCTCCCCTCCAATGCCCCCCCCCACTCGCTCAGCTCCCTCCCCCCTCCAATGGCCCCCGCACTCGCTCAGCTCTCTCCCCCCTCAGGTAAGAATAGAAAAATTTTAAAATCTCACCTCCTCCCCCCACTCCAACGCCCCCCCCACTAGCTCAGCTCTCTCCCCCCCCCCTCCAACTGCCCCCCACTCGCTCGGCTCTCTCCCCCATCCCCCCCTCCAACGGACCCGAGCAATGCTGGGTATTTGTGCTAGTATGAAATATAGTTGTATTGTGGAAATACTAGAGAACTACATATAGCAGGTTACTGAGTTACATACACATCCGGGAATCCGATGATATTCTGATAAATACAGGAATAAAGAGACTGCTTCAGAATGCAATCAGATCTTTAATTCCTTATTCAATTGTTAGATTTTGCATAGCAGATATGTAAGGATATATTTACTGTTTCTTAAATCTGTAGAAGGAAGTGAGGGACACTGTGGGGCTAGGGATGATTCTAGGCAGAAACCCTAGGGAGTATGGAAAGAATCAAAGAGTAGCTTTAGGGACAAGGGACAATATTGTTTTCCCTTATTCCAATAAAATTCCTTATTCACTGTTAAAAGAAAGTGACTCTTGATTTTTTTAAAACTATTGTCCAATTAAACAGTGTCAGATGTTCACATTCTTTCTGAATCTGCATAAATATTCTCTGCACTAGATCCAAATAGTGGATTTGGGCTAGTTTCACTTGCCACTGGCAGTACCAAGCTGACAATCTTTATAAAGCCATTCAGACGATATTCGTTTTTGTTATGCATTATGCATCACTGGTGCTCCCAAAATCTTTTAAAGGGGAAAAAAATCAAGATTCTGTGGAGCCTGGGGGAGTGCAAAATTTTGTGGGTGACATTTTAGTTTATGGGCAGTCAGTGGAAGAACATAACATAAGGAAAAACAAGGTCGGAAGGCAAGTGAGGCTGCTAGACTAAAATAAAATAGATATTTGAGTGTATGTGAATGTGAGAGGTTCACAGGGTATGTGCTAGGTCTAGAAAATGTCAAGTTAGTGATTCCTCAAGTCACTCATGCCATCACAAACAGTAAAGATCTAGATAAGGTTCCCATTAGATAGCAGGGAATGCTCATGCTTTTGAGATATTAACCTATTGCAAAATATGTGCCAGGGAGATTCTTTGACCTCGATGACACCTTACTGAGAAGTTCTGTTGACCACCAAAATTCTCCAGAGGCTGAAGATGAGTATGTGGATGTCATTTTTGAGTGGCATTTCTTTGTTACACCTCCCGCACAAATTCAAACAAACTGAAATAGCCAAAAGTGTTAACACACAGCAGCAAAAGGTATCCAAGATAGGTGGCCTGGTTAATTATCAGGAGTCCCACATCTAACGTGGCTGTTGCAAAGAGAGGGGAAATCACCAAAGCTGAAAATTCAATTACTGGTGGCAATTATATCATAGTTGCTCAGTCTTTGCAGGACAACATATTGGAAATGATACATGTTGGGAAAAGAAGGTCTCACAGAATGATGGGAGTGAGCCCAAATGTCAGTGTGGTGGTCCACCTTTATGGCAAGACCTAGAATACAAGGCGGAATCATGTGATGCTTGAATGATAGACACAACTTAAAAAATCTCTCATATCCACAGGACACCCATTAGGTCTTAGATAGGTGGCGTAAATAGCACTAGACCTGCCTAACAAGGATCATACCTACATAGTATCCCTTGATTAATTTTCTTGGCAGAAATTCTACTTCTCGTTTGACCCATATGACAACAGGTAAAAAGAAGATATCTTTTAACTTTAATCTCTTTCTGCATTTCAGAACCAAGAGCCACTCACATTGAGTCACAGTCACAGTTTCCCATTGCTGATTTCTAAGCTTTTATGATAGGCACAATTTCACATACATTAATTTTAAGCCCTCACTGTCCACAAGGGAATGAATTGGTGAGAGAGCAGTGCAGGTTGCTGAGAGAATTCTGCTATTAAAAAACTTCATACTAGCTTTGTTGAGCTCTAACACTTACATTACATTACACTCCTTGGTGTAATCCTAACTCACCGGTTAATGAGTCAACAGATCAGAACCACGCTGAACGTAGAAGTACATTTTCACCCTGAATGATCCTTTTAAAGAACTACTGAGTGACTACAAATTTAAAAGCTCTAAAAATACGTAATGTTTTTTTGGGATGCCATCCTAAGCTTCATTTTTTTAAAAAGGCTCTGTTTTGGTAATATTGAACAATTTAGGAGATGTAGCTGCACCCAGAGGTCTTGCATGCTCAAGGAACTCTGAACAGAAGAAACAGGCAACAGCTTCAGCTGAATCCAACCTAAGGGAGCTGTCATGTGACCCTAGTAATAATGGTACTCGCACCAAACAGTAAAGTGAGAGTGTGTGTAGGAGAGTCTTATATCTATTGAACAGAAGTCTGCATCATTTGAGATTTGATAATCATGGTGAAACCAATGACTTCTCTTGCTCCATAACTTACTGAATATTGAATTGTTAAAGATTATTTATCTGGAGGTAGGAGAAACACATGAGGATGTGTGTACCATTTGTTTAAATCTTCATATATAAAAATATGTGAAAAACGTCAGGTATCTTAATGATAGGTGTAAGTGTCACTATCACTCTGCCCACAATGTACAATATAAGGGTATATGAAGATAAAAGGCAACTTCTTTCCAGGGAAACTAAGAACATTCTGAATCCTGATATGTGCTTGTTGCTCTTGGTGAAGTCAGTTCAATATGGTCTTAAATATTTTTCCTCTTTTTACCCACTCACTTCCAAAACTGGTACTAGTATGTTTACATACAGCATACACCTAATGATGCTTATATACTCCAACTGTGACTCCAGTAGAGGTGAAATACAGAATTAGGAAGAAAAATAGAGAGGGAGTGTGTATTGTGTATGTGCACACTTGAATGTCTTGGGGGTTTTAGTGTAGCCAAGAAAATATATCCAGTTACAATAACATTTTTTTCCTTGTATAATTTCAGCATCTTGTTTGCATATGCATTTTCCATCTCTAGTTATTTTTCTGCATATGCATATCTACTGTATTTGAGGTTTTATAGAGCAATGTGACAGCAAAGCTTAGTGTTTTACTGAATGTTTTCTTGGTGCATATGGTCTGACATGGCTGAGCAGCCACGGTGAGATTTTGGAGTCTATTAAACTAGCTCATTAAAAAGATCAATCTGTTTCTGTAATAACACTGGGAGCCATCAGTCACTGCAAGAGAGAAAAAACTGACACCTGAGGAGACAACACATTTTGATAATTTGTTCATGACATGTCATGAACAAAGTGTTTACTCTATCTTGTTTACAACTTTTTGGGCTTATATCCTGCTGTCATAAGGCTAAAAAAGTTGGACTAACAACTTTTTTTTTTGTGAATGAATGCTCTTCCTTAAACCTCTACATAATTTTAAATAAATTAACAATGTAAATTTGCTGCTGTTTACAGGGAAATTAATCCTGTTTTGAGGCTGTCCTAAAAGACTGTTATTGTGCAGTATAGAAGCGTATCACCTAGTAGCTGTACATTTGACAGACACAACAAGTGCATGCAAAAAATATCTGATACATACCTGGGTGAGGGGAGGAAGCAGAGACTAACACTTAAGACTTTTGTTGGCGAGAGTGGACTTTGAGAGAGCAGTCTGGAGAAATGCCCTCCTATAGAGGTGATGCCCCCTTGTAAGAAGGTTGATATTGACTGTGTCAGGGACACAGAGGCTAGGTGAGGGCCTATTTCTGCCATCTCAGTTAATGGGAGCGGAGGGTGCTCAGTATCTCATTGGACCATGAGTCTTGCAATCAATGTGAAAAGTTTAGAAATCTATGAGCAATATCTTACAGGTTCTTAAATTAAGTTAATTGCCTCAGTTGTGATATGAAGCATTTCCTTACTATGATGGCTCTGTGTGAGAAATAAATATACACATGATGTTTATATGTTCATCTGTGCTGTGCATCAACATTATCTTATTGGCAAAATAATTTGATAGATATAGGCACAAAAGAGATATTTTTCCGTTAGATTATTATTACTCATTCAGTTATCAATCTTTTACATGTAAATATTAGTTTAAACCAAAGCATCTTGCAGAAATGAAGGATGAACATTCTCTACACCAACTCCCATTCACTGGCCTCAATAATATTATTCTCATAAAATGCATTTAATATTTTGTATCAAACAGTAAAGTTAATTTGCCAGACCGGGCAGTTGTGTGGTGTTTGATTTCCTGCTCAGGAATGCACAGTCGTTTGAAACTAAAGATTCCTACTGTATATTTAATTGTGTGCCTTCAGCAATTCTTGATGAGAAATAACAGTCAATCCCAGTTGTAACTGGGCAGCCCTTCATCTCAATAAAAAAGGAGTCCAAATGCAAAACATCCTTCAGCATGAACATCAACAGTTAAACAACCTCATTCTCTGAAACTAGACTCTCTCCTTGCCCTCAGATCTAGAGGTTTATTTTTCTGTACACTGAGACATACATAAGAGCAGCTGTAGGAAAAGAAAAAGGCCCTCTACAGTATTTGACTTTTTTCATATTTGTTAGAGATTATCATTCTAACCTTGACATTCAAAAACAAATTTTGAGTGTGCCTTCAAAGATGCACCCATAGTTTGATTTGGGCATGCAAAAATCTTCATACTTTTATGCAAATGTGTACTTACAGATTAAAATTGCATAGTTGTAGTTGAGTAGTTGCAGTACTGAGGTTCTGCATACAACCAAATGTAAAATATGTACTTGCATTCTTGGAGAACAGTCAAAAAGTGTTGCTATCCATTGGAGTTTACCAGCATGAATTACCTGACAGCAATTAAATGTATAGTGACCTTGGCACTCATGGGGGTCACATCTCAGTCCCATCCCACTTCTTATCATTTGTCTTCCTACAACATAGTATACAGTAGCTGTAACTGTTTACTTCCTTGCTCAAAAATACTCACTATAAAGATGCCCTAAAGTACCTGGTAAAAGATCCTTTCCCTTTCACTATGAGAGGGGTGACTGGAGCCTCCATTCACCACTGCAATTGCAGTGGGCACAGGTACTTGTGTATGAAGTCTCTGGAAAGCCTATCTTTATTCCCAGCAACAAGCTTTAGCAAAACCCATCTCTTCATTTCCTGTTGCTCACTGCCACAGAATTTGAAATAGAGATTCCCCTTATCCCTCCTCCAGTGGGCCTTGATACCTGCCCCACCTCTTCTCTGCAATGGGCTCCATCCACTGCGCGACTCTTTCCCGCTCCAGGATGCCATCCTTGTCCCCTGCCCAGCTCCCTCTCTATCAGACTGTTCTTACCTGCCCGAGACCCTGCCCTAGGCCTGCCCCCATAAAGCAGAGCATGGGAGAGAGTATAGTTGGCTAGAGAGGAGGGGTGCACATATGTAGAGCTGGAACTTGAACCTCCATACTCATCTTTTCTGAACGTTATTCAGTAATTCCTGACTCAGCTTCTGATCCTGTGCTTGGTTCTACTATACTCTCTTCAGTTTTGGACTTGACTCCAAAGTCTCTGCCTTCTTGGAGGGTACTGCTTAGTAGTCATCTGAAGTGGAGTACCCATAAGGGCAGTATCCAAAGAAAAAGGAGTGGTACTCACCTTATGCAGGAACTATAGTTCTCCGAGATGTGTATCCCAGTGGGTGCTCCACTACCCGCCCTCCTTCCCCTCTGCTTTGGAGTTCTTAGCTATGGAGCTTTGCAGTCGAGAAGAAACAGAGGGTGGCTCACTTTATACAGCTCTATATAGCCAAGTGCAGTGCATGAGGTGGAGTTGAGCACATGCACTGGCCAAATGGGCACATTTACCTAAAGTCTCCAATTGAAGATATGTGGGGAAAATGCAGATCTGAGGAGTAGCACCCATAGAGCCACCATCTCACAGAACTACGGTTACTGCACAAGGTAAGTAACCTCTCCTTTTCTCTCTTCTCTGGAGGAAAACATTTCTTATCACCAAGAAAGATTCTTTCCTCACACTCCAAATGTGTCTTTGAAACCTGCTGTGAGCATATTGTTTAAATTCCCTGATGGGAAATCTGCCTGGCATTACTAAGAGCAAAGATTCAGCAGGCTAAGACATATAGCCTAAGGGCCATGTGCTGCCCTTTGGAGGAAAACATTTCTTAAGCCGCAGATTTCCCCAGATCTCTGCATGTAACAACAAAGGCAGGACGTCTCCACCAGTGTCTGGTCTTTTTTCCATGAAATTGTACTTGACTAAGAATGGTGATTTCTTTTGCTTTTATTAAAAATGAAAATTGCTTGGCCACTTGCTTAACACATGACTACATTACAGTCTGTACTGTACCCACATGTTCAAATCTTAATCTCAGTGAATATTGCTTTCATTTTTATGTTTATAAGGAATATTTTTATGTTCTATAGGGAGTATTATTCTACCAGTGATTCTCAGGCTATGACAGAGATGTTTATAGTGAGCACATGTATCCTTATAAATTTTGATTCATTAAACTGCTTTATGAAATAGTCCCCCACCCTCACCCCCAAAGCCATGGAGCACAAATGGCAGTTCTTAATGGTGCGTATCTGAACAATAGTCAGCCCTGTTCAAATCGTAATGGAAAGTTCCTGTACTTTATTTTTCAGAACCAAAGAAAACGGCTTTGACAGAGAGCCTTTGCACTCAGAGCATCCAAGCAAGCGGCCCTGCACTATTAGCCCAGGCCAGCGGTACAGTCCAAATAATGGCTTATCTTACCAGCCCAATGGTCTGCCTCACCCCACCCCACCTCCACCTCAGCATTATCGTTTGGATGATATGGCCATTGCCCACCACTACAGGGACTCATACAGACACCCCAACCACAGGGACCTCAGGGACAGAAACAGACCTATGGGTAAGGGTAATGAGAAACTTTGTGCTTCCTTGATTCTTCTTTCTTATAATTAAACTCTGTACTTCAGTGATATTTTTTTCTGGTTGAGAACTGTATTGCCCTCTTTCTTACATTGCCCTCTGCTGGTAGATCAACGATCCTAATGTAGTTAATGTTTATAATAGCTTTACTAATACTGACTAGATTCTGACTTTAATTACACACCTACACAGGAGAGTAAGAATGAGTAAGAAGCATGTCTTTCACACCTGTGTGGACAACATGGACTCTGGAACAGATGGACAAGGGAATGGAGTCTTGTCTTTCCCTATATCCCACACATATGACAACCAACATAGCTAAACTAGCGGACGGAGTGTCCTATACTGCTGATATAGGCCAGAGATAAATTACCGTCCCGTGGAGCAAGGGAATAATAGAAGAAATTGCCCCCAGAATGATGTCTCTGAGGCACAATGCCCCCTGGGACTATCCCTACCTGTGGTGTAGCTCTCACACCATGCCCTGCTCAGGGCTGTGCCTAAAGCACTCTTCAGGTCACCATGATTTTGTTGTGCATGACTTTGCATGGTCCACTGTAAAGGAAAACGTATACAGAAGTGTTTTTTATTCAGGGTTTGTTTAAAAGAATAAAGAAGCAGCATTTACAGAGACCTTAAGGGTGGGGGAAGAGGCTTAAAAATGTGAATGAAAGATATCTCAGGTTGGTCTAAGCTGTCCTTTTGGCTAAAATGTATGAATTCGAACTCTGAGCAATACATTGGGGCCTATTAAGACCAATTATGGTAGCATTTATTGTCAACTCACTGCATACTTGGGACTTGCTCTTTATGCACAGTAAATCTTTACTTAGAATTTTCTATGGTTATTTAAGTATGCATGAAGAGATGAACCTTTAATGAATCTCAGTTGACACTGTAGTAATCATTGCATTTAGTCATCTTACATTTGGTCTGTGCATACTATTCATATTTTTTCAGTCCTCTGTTTTGAGAAAGTATGATATAAACAGGCAATATTTAACCATTTAACTGTTTTTTGCAGTATAAATGGCATGGGAATTTCATATAGTAAATGATACCATTGTTATGTCAATTCTTGAGAGAGTTTTTTTTTCTTTTCTACCAATCCAAAGATTGGAGGATTTTTTGTAACTTAAAAAACAATCTGGTAATATGCAAACCTATTGAGAACTTGGACCAAACCCTCTAAGCATCAGTTTTTTTCCTGCTGCTTCTCAATAATATTAAGCCTAGTATCAACAAAGATTTATTCTGTTGATACATTTTACAGTTTAAGATTTTCATTTTAATGTACTTTACTAGCATAAGAATTTCTTAGTTTTAGAACTTGGATCAGTTGCTCAATATCTGACACAAAACTCCAATCCTTTCCTATTTCTTTCATGTTGGGACCAATTTTTAAATTTTAATACACTGATCCAAACCCTAGCCTACATAAAAAATAAGAAGAAAAATCAACAGCAAATTACATGTTTGAAAATATATATGAAAATTAAAGTAATTTAAACAAAAAGTAGAACAAAAGCTGCTAATGATTTTCACATTGTAACCTTGTTTGATATCATGCATATGACAAAGCAATCTTTGCAGGGCTGCCTTAGCACCAAAAGATACTAGTAATATCTACATTTATTGTAACATTATTGAGGTACCCATGATTTTTTCGGTGCCCAATCCTACAAGCAGAGTGTGAAGAGAATGATCACCAACAGGTGTTTGTACATGGAACGCTTTGCAGCATCACAACTTTGATGCAGTGAAATGTTTTATATAAGTCTCTTGTTCTATATCTGGCTTTACTGATTGATTTTCATTATGGAAGGGAAATTTTTGTTTATCCCAGGTAGTGGGATACTATACTGTAACCATTAAAGATTCCTAGTCCTTTGTTTATATCTGTGCTTTAATATCACTGAAAAGACTGATAAACTTTAAATGGTACATGTG
This sequence comes from Sternotherus odoratus, assembly GCA_032164245.1. Classification (NCBI taxonomy): domain Eukaryota; kingdom Metazoa; phylum Chordata; order Testudines; family Kinosternidae; genus Sternotherus; species Sternotherus odoratus. The sequence goes on from JAVMKO010000002.1 coordinate 37,316,995, forward strand.
TGTATGCAGTATGTTACTATATACATTAACCACACAAAAACTTTGTGAGCTTATATTATGGATGAGCATTGTAAATACCAAGACTCAACAGATAGATAATGAAATAATAGGAGAGCTATTTGATGTAAATATCTTTTCCACTTTTGGCAGGGTTGCATGGCACACGACAAGAAGAAATGATTGATCACAGGTTAACAGACAGAGAATGGGCAGAAGAATGGAAACACCTTGACCATGTAAAAAATTAATTTGTGTGTGTGTGTATGTGTATGAATGGACCCAGCATGACTTTAGAAAGTAACTAACAATATTGCAATTGCCATTACATATTTTAGTTTAGTTTAGTTCTTTAATTTCCATATTGTAGAACAAGTTTAAAAACATTGGTGGCTAAATTATAGTGCTTAGTTCCCCATTTGGATGCATCTTTTGGCACTCTGGGTCCAAATACCTGTTTTAGAATCCCAACTGCTGATATGAGCAGCCAATGGGAAACTGGGTGATGAGGACTGAACACAGGCTCTGGGACGCTTCCCACTCCCTCACTTTATCAGTGCCCTGAAAATGGAATTTTTGTTTCTTTTTGGTGTTAATTAGATCTTATAACGATTGAATGATTTGTATGTATATCTAGGAAATACAGTTAAGCAAGAAGGAATTATTGTGTTAAAAAAGAAGTGGTATATCTTAGATTTATTTAAAAGAACAGGTAGATAATCCTTCTCCCTTGAAACACTGGGAACTGAAGTAATAAAATGACTTAAATTCACAGAGTTTTCTGTGGGGATATGTCATATCATAATCTAATGTTCTTTTGGCTCTTCCCTTCCCCCTGCCCCTACTAATAGCTGTTAAACTGCATCATGGACATGGTGGAAAAAACAAGGCGATCTCTCACTGTACTACGGCGATGTCAAGAAGCAGACCGTGAAGAGCTTAATTACTGGATACGGCGGTACAGTGATGCAGAGGATTTAAAAAAAGGTGGTAGCAGCAGCAGCCATTCCAGACAGCAGAGTCCAGTGAATCCAGATCCAGTCCCATTAGGTACAGAATTTTCTTCAAAAGTCCATTATCGGTCCCACTCTAAATTAGTCAAGCCCCAGTTCCTGTCTTCTTCCTTTTAATTATTACAGCTGAAGCTCATATTTGTTCTCTGATTTATTTTTTCTCTTAATACCAGTAAAATGTTCCTTTTCACTGAAGATTAAGAACTAAATGCAAATTTCACTTCCTGATAGCCCTTCTTGTGATAATCACCAGTTTTCCTTCCATTCACAAATGTACATAGGTGGAGGAGCTGGGAGACAGAATGCAAATTTGAATTTGGTGAAGTAATAAGATGAACACTGTTTGATTCCCTACCCTCATCATTTAAACCAAAAGATAGGTACTTCTTGACTGTTACTATTACAAGACCAAGAGAAATCAAAATGAACTTGATGGAGTGAATTCCACTGTATGTAATGGCACACCTTGGGAAACAGCTGTACTTAGCAAACAGACTCAGACAGAAATTTCTGACCTGTATTTATATTCAATTTGAGAAATAAAGTTGACAGATGAGAAATTTCCAAATGTACTTAAAAATCTTAACACTTTTCCATAGACTGTGGGCTAGATACACAAAGGGGCTCTAAGCATTATGACACGCAGAATTGCAACACTTTATCTAGGGGCCTAGAAAATTGCTGGGATTCACAAAGCCTGAAGTAAGTGCTCAGGCTTCCTATATGAATGGAATTCAGAAAAGCCAGCACACTGAGTGAAGAGCAGCCTAAGCTAGTCAATGAGAGGTGCCAAGGAGAGGAGTGTGTCAGAGAATTTGGTGCCTGAGTCCAGGCTGAAGGGAGACGGATTCTCAGTGGTGAACACTCTCCTAAAATCAGGCATCTAAGGTGTTTCTTGAAGGAAGCCTGGTACAGGGTGTTCCTGGGTCTCCCACGTCCTGGGTGAGTGCTCTAACCACCAATCTACAGAATCCTTCCCATGCTTGCACTCTCTCTCTCCCCCCACCCCTCTCTGCCCCAAAGACTCTTTAATTATTCATTCAAAATGAATGGCTTCAATAGGAGAGACTGAGGGAGCCCCACATCCAACTATTCCTTAGCCTTGTGGTTAGGACGCTCCCCTGTGGGGTGGCAGATGCTTGTTCAAATCTTTTCTCACCCTGAGACAAAGGGGAGGACTGGAACCAGGGGTCTCCCACATCCCAGGTGAGTACACTAACCGGTGGGCTAAAAATTATGAGGCAGATTCTTCTGCCTCCCTTCTCCCCAGCCATATTGGGTGCGCTCCCCTCTAGGGGCCCAACCTGATAAGCAGGCTTAGAACTTTTCCTAGAAAAACGTTGGCACTGAGTGTGTTTAGGTGCCTCTAGTGTTCAGCTGCAGCAAAACAGGTTTTCTGAATATCAGTGATGCCTGATTCTGGGATTTAGGCCATTAAGGTGCCAGTTGGGCACCTAAGACCCTTTGTGAATCTAGCCCTCTGTGTTCTGAGGGCAAGCTCTCTCCCCGTATAGATTAGTAGCATTTAAACTCAAAGAGCAGGAGGACCCTGTCTTTGTCAACAATTTGAAGTACTAGAAAGCCACAGAATAATCACATTTCAATGTATGCATTTTTTAAATTCATCAGTATTGGATTATTGTGGCTTTGATCAGAATAATTACACACTGAGAGACTATCACAACCAATGTAGTGCAGCACATCAGGATAGCGCACTTTGTTTATTTTGTGGTTATCTGTGATCCACTCATACCAGGTTGCCATTTTTTCCCCCTGCTCACCTTTCTGGCAGTTGAGATGAAGGGAGGTTGCTGGTGGTGCCTCTTTGTCTCTTCCTCTATGGGGAGCAATATTGTTGTACACAGAGCTGGGAAAAATTTTTTACAGCAAATTATAAATTCACTGACAAATTCATTTTGGGGGGAGGCACAAAAATGTTTTGCAAATTCTGATAGCTTCAGATGGAAAAAAACAGATGTTTTTCTAGCATTTTCAAAATTAAATGTTTCAAGATTTTGTTTCAAAATTACATTTTCTAAACAAAATGTCATTTCAAATCACCATTTTGTTTTGGAAGTGTTGTTTAAAATCAACCCAAGCAAAATTGTTTGTTTTTGTGTTTTGGTGAGACACTAATTTTTTTCCCCCAGGTTTCATTCAAAACTAAACATTTTTTTTTTTTGGTTCAGCCCTTTAAATTGCCGACAGAGCCCTGGGGTAGCGGTGGTGGGGCTCTGGCGGACATTTAAAGGGCCATGGTGGTAGAGGCAGCAGGAGCTCCAGGCCCTTTAAATAGCCCCTGGAGACCCGTTGCCGCTAACTCCCTCCCCCCCCCCCCATGGGGCTCTGGCGGCAATTTAAAGGGCCTGTTGCTCCAGCCGCTGCTGCCGCCTGGGGAAGCCGGTCACCCCGGTACGGCACACCAGCTCATGCCATTACACTGTACTGGGGCGTACTGGCTTACTTTCACCTCTGGGTAATGGGTTCTGTGAATCATGTTGGGGATCTAAAGAAAGAAGCTGACTAATCCAGAGATAACTATGACAGCCAAAACGCCCACCATGTTGGCAAGCCCCTGAAATTAGTCCTTGTGTAAAGGAAACTAGCCCATCTCCAACAAATCTGTAATGGAGAACTGCTAAGTTTTGAGCTATGCTGGGAAGAAGATTTTGTATGTAATTAGCAGATGAAATAGGGAAGGATGTAGTGTCTTCATAATCCCCCAACAAACTGAAACAGCAGATTCATCCTTGACTGTTAGAGAATCCTGATAATAACAAGTGTGTAAATCTTTTAAGTACTGTACTTAGTCATAAGACAATGTTTACAGTTTCCATGTTAAAAATTAGGAGCAAAGAAATACATAGAACTAGATGATGTGTTTGGTGTATCATCATTTATTTACATACTTGACACTGGATGTGCCTGAAAGCAAGTTTACTTGTGTAAAAAGTCACATTGCATAACATAGTCCATTGAGTTTGATGCCCAAATTACCACTGTAGTTGTGATGGATATAGATTTAACTGACTGCAGTTGAGTCCATTTCACTTAAATATACCCATTCCATTTAGCTTGGTTTAAAAAAAAATACTTTCCTGTGTTTATGGATCAGTAATTTGTATTGCTTCGGTGATATAGTATTCATTTCATTCACAGGATCCTGACAAGAGATGTTTATATATCTGACACTCAGGGCACCAGATACTTGCTTTTTTTTAAAAGGAAATACAATAATTACATTATCTTAAATCTGGAAGTATCCCAGTAGACTACAGTTCTCTGGAAGGTTAACAAAATATGAACTTTAAAAGTGCAGTTTCATGGAAACAGCATTGGTGACCCCTAAGGCAGTGTTTTGTTTTTATTTTTTAAGGGAAGGGCAAGAAATAAAGTGAAAAAATTATTCCAAAATTTTAATGAAGGCCCTATTAACTATAAATATTGCTTTTTTCATGTGTGGAGTCTAAATGTAAATAATTCCCCTTTGTACTTTTTTAATGAGATAATCCATCCTTTAAAAATTATCAGGTTTTTATCTCCAGTAGCAAGGGGAAAGTGTCACGTGGCCACACTGTTTGTGTCTTTGTACCTTTTCCTTTAAGATTAAAATGGCACCACCACAGTAAAACAGTTTTCATTGTAATCATTGTGAACAATTATTTTTTAAGTGTAAAATTCTGTCATTAAAAAATTTACTCTGAACTGAAATTTAGCTTCCATGGTCTTGGTCCAGGAGCAGCTAAAGAAAAAATCTGATCACTTTGAAGCCTGTAAATCTCTCTACAACTGGAAAAAGGGGGGTTGTGTTCCTTTTAATCTCTGGCTTCTATATGGCTTTTTTGTTTGGTTGGTTTTTTGGTTCAATTTGACAGTCCATTTTTGTTTTTAAAAAATTAGAAAATCAGGTAGACATTTGAAAATCTTGTATTTCATATTTATTGTTAATGGTTTGAAACTGCTAGAAACTCCTGTAATAGGTTAAAAATTCACTGTTCTGCACAAATAAAAGTACCTAAATGTGTGCAATTAAGATAAGACAAGTACAATTCCTTTCGCGCTAAATACTACATGTTAATAAAAATCTAACAATGACTCAAACAGACCTTATGTACACTATTCACTTGATGGACTGGTAGTGGTCTATCAAGTGAATAATTGTTCATATGTGCTCATCCACTTCTGTTGAGGGATTTAAATACTGTGTACTCCAAACAGTTTGTGATCTTTTTCCTCCTAACAATAAATAAATATACCACACAATGGTATAAATTAACAATGAAGGTTTTTTGAATTATAAATAAGACCTGTAACCTTATTGAGTGAAGATGTTTGTACGTATTCAACTTGAGAAGGTTCCAAAGTGAAGTTTACCTGAATTTATCTAAACCTCTTTGGGGTACAAATCTGTATGGAAACTCCATATTACAAGATGGAGTTTGAAATCTCACAAGAATCTCCATGTTTTTTGCTAGGTCATGCTGGAACCAAAGTTTGCAGGGCATGTGAAATTGTTAAGGACACATATATTAGCTGTCTGTTAAACTAAAAATTAAAAATCTAAACTTTCAAAACTAGTTTGTACTTTATCTAAACTGTCTCCTTCAGCCCATTCTGCATTAGCAGTGACAAACCCACTACCATGCCTGTATAGTGGTCACCATTGAAATCTTTGTACTGCAATTTGCAAATAATTAACATTTACCACAATGGCACAGTATTCCCAGTGAGAATTAGGAGGAATACTGTGAATGCTAGAGTACATTTGTTGCTTGAAATGGCAAAATTGTAAAGATTTAATGGCAATCACTGCAGCTATTACTGCTTTTAATTCACTAGCTGAAATGGAGGCTTGGGCTGGATTGTAGTGTAATAAGAGGTGTGCTGTTGCAGAGAACTGGAGCTGCTAAATTGTTTAATTTGTAATTTGGATCTCCCATTCTAACTTCGGAGGCAAGGATAATCTTTATCCATGCCTTACTGTTCCATGCTGGTGCTTGCCAAAATAATAATTGATAGAAAAGAAGAAATAGACCTCTCTACAACATGCTGTAGAAAATTCACTTTTTTGGCTCAGTTAGTAATTTTGTACTTGTGTTTTTGAACCAGATTGTTATTAATTCTGTGCCCCATGACCACAACTTTATACTTTAAGGATCGTTATGATAAACATTTTAAAGAATGATGGTTTAAATGATAGGTCAAAACTATGTTTAAGTAAAGTTGAAGATGGTACAAGCCAATAAGCTTGGAAATTTGAAGTCTGATTCACCACTGCATCTCTCCAGTTTTACATCATTGTAACTCCATTAATGTTACACTGGAATGACAGTTTTGAATTGGAACCCTTGCAGCTGAGGCGCTGAATTCCAGTGTCTAGTCTTTATGGCATATCTCTACATCCATCTCAGTTGTATGTAACCAGGGCTGGTGACAGAAATTTTGGGGCCCCCTACTCTGATAGTTTGGGCCCCCCCCCAGCCCAGCCGGCGCTCCCCCCGGCCAGCTGACAGCTGGCGGCAGCAGGAGCGAGAGCGGCATGAGCCGCCCTTTCTCCCCCCCCCCCCTCCCCCCCCCCCCCGGACAGAGCTGCTGCCGTCGGCCGGGCTCACAACTCCTGCCGGGGCCAGGCGCGCTTGTCCGGGGGAGAGCCGCGCCACCTCCCCGCCCCTTCCCCGCTCTCCAGGTCCGGCGACAAGGGGGGACGACAACGGGTACAGCTGTGTACCGGGGCCCCCCTAAAGTCGGGGGGCCCGGTACAGCTGTACCCGTAGTACCCCCCTGTCGCCGGCCCTGTAAGTAACTTCTGGAGCTTGGAGCCCTTTTCAGCATTACTCATGATGTTCACTACAGTTTGCCAGCATGGATTAGGAAGATTAGACCTATTAGTCAAGTCTGTTTCCTCACCTACATTACAACCAGGGTTATATCTACTAGAGACTGGTGTCAATCATGGTATTCTTAAGAAGTGGGGTTGTTGGAATTTGTATTTATTGAGGCTTCTTGGCAATGTGCTCCTAGCTCGGTATGTTTATTCTTAGGGTAAGAATGAAGCAAAATATGTAAAAATATTCTGTAGTTCAGACATAGTCAATAACTCGATGATGTAAAATGTATATCCTTTTGATACTTTGTGTGTCAGAGCTTTCATTGTGACCACAGGCTCGTTCTGTCGACTGCAGAAGGAAGGCCAAATTTGGCTGCCATCCATTGCTGTCTTACGCCAACTAAGATCAGATAGGTCCTACAAAGGCAATGTATTGTTCATCCCTTCATTATTTTGATTGCAGCTCTTGCAGTATTTATTACACAATGGTAAGGGTGTCCAGGCTGCTGTAAATTCAATCCATTTTCCATTTCTTCTTTCTAAAATGGATTGTCTTTTTTCATCATCTGGAAGATACCCTTTTCCTTGGTTTAGTCTTCCTACCTTTTTTTAAAAAAAATTGTGTTATCACCATGTGATAACACACGTATATCTTTTATTTTTTCTTAACTTGCCCAGCTTTTAGTTTGTGTCACTTTTCTTACTGAACTTCTGTATTCATTTCAGCTGTTTAAAAATATCTCCATGTATTACTCTTTCAACACTGCTTCTGTTTCTGTAAAGTCAAAAGTCTCAAATGGCTTACAAAATGCTTGTGATACTTGCTCAACTTCAGAACCTGGTTGGTTGGGTGTCAGTGATTTATGAACTGTTTCTGATGTCATGGTTGATTAAACTCCTGAAGTGAATACAGCAGTGCTTACAAGAAAACCTTGCATCACCATAACAATAGCCTGAGTTCTTAAGGTTATTTCCCTTATTATGAAAGAAAATATCCAAGTTACAATATAAGCAATCTTCCTTTTCTTCACATATTTTACAAAGAATCCCTACCATCCAGTAGAGTGCTAGGAAAAACTCATTCTTGATTTTGTATCTTTGCCCCATCCGTGTTCATGTGAGGAAATCCAACTTTTCCTTTGACTTCATGGGAGTCAAGTGTCTTTTCTCCTCAGAGATAAATTTCATATTGAAATACTGTAAGACCTCCTTAGCTTTCATAATGTCTGTATCTTACCTAATTTTCATCTGTTCACACATAGGTAGTGGTTACAATGGTTTCATTTTCTGAGGAGTATAAATGTCCACTTAGAACTGCACCAGTAGCAAGAAACACTCAAACATTAGTTTACTTCGTTGTTCTCTAAGTCAGTTCACTATTTTGAACTCATCCTGCTCTCACCATTCATCATAATTATATTATTATCTTGTACAAACTAACAAACCCTGTTTTGTTTCTGGCATTTATATCCTTTCCCGCTTTAAAATTGTCTGATAATTTCACTCTTTGCTTGTTAGGGAGTTTTTGGTATGATTTCTGATTTCCACATTTCTCCTCTCGATGATGTATTTTTTTTCTTTATGACTTCTCCAATTTGATGCATATCTAATATTTTAGGACTGGGCTGTTGAGTTTTTGTGAGTAGTATTTTGCTTTTCTTGCCAGATTTTCAAGTCCCCTAAGTTTGTTGTTTTGTTTTGTTTTTAATGAGCAACTCTCTTGAGGCTTCATCTTATGTCCCTCTTTTTTTACTGTCCTTCAGTCACTTCCTATACTTTAATTCGGAGTAGATGTGTGTCTTGCTTTCCATGGAACTATTAGGGCTGACTTCACCATATCTACATTAATTATTTTTTTCTTATTTGGAAATGTGTTTTTTATTAGAATCAGGAGTACTCCTTTTTTTCTTTCTTTCTTGTGTCTTGTTCCAAGCTGTGGAAGTCTCTCACACAAGGTCTTGATTTAATTCTTCCTTACAGCAAATCTCCTTCTTTATGTAAGTGACTTACAGTTTGACTATGAGCTTGATTGATCTTTGTATTTGGAAATGTTAACAATTAGCTGGCAACCTGGTCACTGATGTCACTGAATTCCATTTCCTGAAAGTTTTGTGTACCTAAAAACCTAATACCATATTCCTCTTTCATTTGTTTTATTATTAGTATTTATGGTGCGGTAGTGCTCAAACGGCCTATTCAGACTTGTTGTCCCGGTGTGCTAGGTTCTTTGTGAATACATAGTACCAGACCCAAATAACTGACAAACCAGTTTAATACAAAACACAAGTGAGTGTGACAAACAATTGAGGGGAAGGGACAGAAGAGAAGACTTGTTTTATGGTTTTAGGATCCATTGGTTTTTCATTTGCTCCTCAAGACACCTTTGCTGTATCTGATAATATCCCATAACTGTTGTTCACTTGTGTTTGTACCATCGGCCAGAAACATGCTGACTTTGTACTAGTGATTTAGTGAGTCTGAGATTTCCCTGCCACATACTCCTCCTCCCCTGAATCAAACGGAACAATTTCAGTGAACTTATTTTCCTTGGAGAAGGCAGGATGTAAGCAATAAGAAAATTCTTGGTCACTGTAAGCACACTAGATGGAGATCTTCACAGAACATTAAAATATCTGATAATCAATAGGCTGATCCTGCAAATGAGTATAGTACACGTACTGTATATGCATTCTTAGAATCAGGTCTGAAATTTTTTTATTACAGTATCATGGTGATTGGAGCTGATTGAAAAGATGGATTGTAATTTTTGCAAAAAAAATTCACTAAAATTTCATTTTTTAATCTCAAAATGTTCCATCCAGCTGTAACTGGTGATATTTTGTTCATACACCTTCCTTAGTGATGAAAAGAACTGTAAAGAGAACTCTACTATCTGCTGGACATGAAACTACTAAACTTGCTATAGTCTATAGATATGTTCTCTTTCCCTGTTGCTTAACATCAGACTTATAACTGATAAGAATGTTGGCATGAGTTGAGCAATGCAGTAGGAATGAACACCAGCAATGTTAAATATAGTCTGTTTTCTTAATGCAATTTTAAAACAGATGGTCTAGACAACTATCTCGTAAATAGTACTATATGTACTTGTGTGCAAGTTAAAAACAAAACAACCCTTCTAAACACTTATGGCTCAGCATATTAGTCGATAAATGCCTGTCTGCAAAAGACTGCTTTTGAACCATATACAGTATTATTTACTAATAACTTTAAATTATATTGGTATGTGTAGGAAAACTCTGTCAGAAGAACTATGTATGCGCACTTACTAGTTTTCAAACTCAAATATCAGATTTTTTTTTACTTTTAACAGTAACTTTTAAAAATGCTTATACTGTGTTATAGACTAGTTATTTGCTAAACTTAATTACTCTAAATACAAGTATTATTGCTCTTTTGATCATGCAGGCAACAGAAAACTTCTTAAAATTCTTTTTCTTTTCTTATTTTTAAACACTCATTTACTACTTTGAAAAATAGTTTAAAGGAAGGTTTTGGGGTTGTTTTGAAAATTTGTTTAAATTGAGAGCATTCTCCTTTGCTTTTGTATGTTAAATTTCAGGCCAGAGCGAATTATTGCAGCCAAGTTTATATAGGGCCTGATCCAAAGCCCTTTGAAGTATATGGAAAAAACTCCTGTTGATTTCAGAGAATCAAGTCCAGAGGTCAAACTATTAAAGACAAGAGCCTATAAAATGAGACCAAACTTTCAACGGGAGAATTGAAAATCAGGCCACTTTTTAGGGGTCTAAATATGGATTTAGAAGCCTGATTTTCAGATCCTATAGTGTTTGTTGAGATTTAGCGAAGTGTAGGTTTGGACACACAGAAATGCTCCTTTCTTTATCTGTGGAAGCCTTATTTGATCATCAGTATCACATTGTGGCTTTTCTTCCTCTCAGCAGTAACCATTCTCTTTTTCATAGAAGTGCCAAATGCAAACTATTGCATTATTCTTTTCAGAAATATGATTACAAAGGAAGAAAAATGTTTATCCCTCAGTTGGATTTGCAAAACCAGCCTTAAGAGACTGGAAACTGTCATACATATCTGGCTTTAAACATTGTAAAATAAAAATAGTGTGAAATAGGAACAGATCGGCTTCAGAGGAGACATTAGAGTCCCAAACATTTAACTGGTCTAGGTGATGTTTCTGGGTTATGTCCATAGTGTTCTCTTTATTTTATGTAAAGATGATGTTCACATGCTTTTGTCTGACTAACAAGCAACAGGAAAGGGCATTTCTCTAAGCCTTGTTTAACAATTAAGCATTGCTTACAGTACTCTTTATTTTTCCCCACCCTATCCCGCTCCTTCTTGTAGAATCACATCGGGAATTCCTTCATAGGCCTGCTTCTGGATATGTGCCAGAGGAGATCTGGAAGAAAGCTGGTAAGAATTGTTTAAAAACATGAGCTTAGTGTTCTGGCAGCTGTGTGCAGTTGTTAATGCACTGATGTGAGGAATGAAAAGAAAGGGCTTACTAGTAACAAAAAAAAATTTTATTTAATAATCGTAAACTAGAACTGATCAGAACATGAAATAATCTTTATTATAAAAACATCTGCCACTACAGTTTAGGGGCTGTCAATATTTCCATTAAATAACCCAATTTTCAGGGGTTATAAATGGCTTCAGGCTGAAACTTGATATACAAAAGTTTCCATCTGTGAGCAATTTAAAAAAAATAAAGTTTGACAATTTTTTAAGTTTGAAGATTTCTACACCATTAACCTCCAATGGAAAAGAAAACATAAATATGTACTTTAAAAAAAAAAAAAGGAAAAATACAGAGTTGGGATTGTAATGTGAAAAAATGTGTAATATTTCATGGCTATTAATCAGTAGTGAGATTTACACTCTTAAACACAGTAATTTCAAAGATGGGTACAATGTTGCATCTGCGCAACTGCACAAGTACTTGTTGCACCAGCATTTGCATACACTGTCCCTGATATTGTGATCCGTTCTGCACTAGCAGAATTGTACAGAACTCCAGAAAGCTTGGCATGAGCACAGGGATTCATTGTTTATGCATATTGCTGTTGTGGGATGAAATCTTGGCTTCATTGAAGTCATCAGAAATTTTGCCATTGACTTCAAAGAAGTTAGGCTTTCATCCTCAGCGTGTGAGTTCAGCTACCAATTTGTGTGCACTCAGGTCTGATTTTTGCATATGCAAATGTCCACTTGATTGTGCAAATGCTAGGGTGCAGAGAGGCACATTTATGTCTCTTTTCTATTGCCTATGATAAGGTGACCCATAATTTTAATGATTAAATGGCAGATTCAACAGTTTCAGGATTTTCTAGTTTGTCCTTTGACTGCTTTTCATTAGAGTTTTTATTTGTTCATTACGGAACAAAAATACACAATGTTATGAAGGTATATTGATGCAATAGACATAGTCATGTCATTTAATGTACTGGGGAATTCATCTTTTGGAATATACATTTGTTGATTTGTATTCAAAGCATATTTTATTTAGCTGTCACAGTTTATGCTATAACTAACACAACTCATTCAATCTGCAATTTTGTCTGATGTCCAAAGGAAATTTAGCCCTGAATGTGATGCTGTGGTATGTCAGTGGCATGTTTGTTTCTTTTTTCCTTTATTTATGGTAACATCTTAATTTAAAAATAATAAACAATGATCATAAATTTTGCTGCTTGCAAATTCTATAAACTTGACATATCAAATTATATGCAATTCCTTGACAAAGGAAAGTGAAAGAAGAATGGTGTTTTACTCTTTACTAGAGATGGCCTAGAGCTGCAAAATTGGTTTTTGTTATCAAATTTCAAACATTCTCAAAACTCTGGGCCCAGATCGTCAGCTGGTGTGAAAGGAGCTGTGTCAGTTTACACCTTATGAACATTTGTCCTATTGGATTGTTTTGGATCTGGGATTTTGATTCAGACCTGGTTCTAGTCCCAATTCTGTTTTCATGCTTATATGGGTTTTAACTGGATGTTTAATGTTAACTGAACATAGTTTTTGATTGAGAGAATCGTAAATAAGATGTCTATAACCACTGTCCAGTTATGTAAAGAGGAGGAGTGGAGACCCTGGACGTGGTCTTCAAATGTCTGAACGTACCCGGTAGATAAAATTGTACAGTGCAGGTAATGCTATAATTATTTACATATAACTTGGGGGCTGTTGGCAATCCTTTCCCTTGCCCATCCTGCTTCCCAGGCAAGCTGCTGTTGTGACCTTGCCATCACCACCTCATCAAATGAGAGTTAAGAGGGCTATAAAGGAGAGGTGACTGATTCCCTGCCTGTCATAGGTGTCACAATTTCCCCCTATTTCTGCTCCTTAAAGAATACTCCTTTAAATTCTTTCCTAGTCAATTTTATCTGATCCTTGTATCCATTTCCTATGGAGTACCTGCACTGGACATCTGCCCCAAGCTTACAGAATGAGTTGTGACCTCCATTCTTTAGTTTAACCTCTATTTTGTGGTTGTTTTCCCCCCACTAAGCTCCCAGCCCACTTTGGGGATGGCAAAAAACTCTATCTTGCCTTGGCCAATCTGGCAATGAAGAACAAAAGCCTTCCCAGATGCCCAAGAAAGGAGTAACTAACAGAATTTTCACAGCAGATCATGATGAAGCCTGATATTTTAGCTGCTTTAGTGGGTGGGAGGGCAGGTGCAACTCAGCCTGGTCTAGGTGAAAAAGAGGCTTTTAGTGCACAGGCATGGGCACCTGGGGGCGATGGATCAGTGTCCTTATGCTGACTTGGTATGACTCTGCCCCATGTAGCAGGTAACTTTTTGGCTCTCTAGCCCTTGAGAGGGCAACACAGATTCTCCGACAAGCCAGATAAAATGGCCCCATCGCTTAATGTGCGGTGAGGTCATTGTGCTGCTTTTCTGCTAATCACATATGTGTCTGCTATCCCTATCTAGTAATATAAGGTCAAAAAACCTGCAGCCCTTTTCAAAAGTAAATTTTAGGCTTACATTTTCAAAAGTGCCTACTAATGTTGGGTGCATCCGTTTCTGAGCGACCAACTTGAGACACCGAAGTTCTGATTAAAGAGGGGTAAAGCACACGCAATTCCAGCTGAAGTCAAAAGATTTAGGGAGTAAGCACTTTGAAAATCAGGCATAGCTGTCTCCAGTTGGGCACTGAAAAGCCGAAACGTTAAAAATTAGTGGTCAACTTCTATAAGTTTAAAGGGCTTTAGTTCAGCAAATCATGTGTATGAAATGTTCTTAGCTTATGGACTTCACTAGGACTAGCTACATGCTTAAAGTTAAACACATACGTATTGTTGGAGCAAGGTTAGCATGCTCAGCATCTTATAGGCTTGGGGGTGTGGGGGAAATGAGGTAAGGAGGTTGGGGGAAGAGGCAGTGGGGAAGGAGGGGTGTGTGAAAGAGGGCACATGAGGGAAATGTGGGAGTGAGAAGAGGGGAATGGAGAAGGATAGGGGAATCGGGGGGGGGGGGTGTGTCGGGGAGCGAGAGCCTGTCATGCAGCGTCCCCTCAGCAGCAGCTGGGGCTCCTCCGTTAAGCAGATCCTTTGATCCATCACCCTGACAAGCCTCACCTCTGCTGCATCTATACCTCTCTGTCCTACCAATCCCCTGCATCTGTACCTCTCTGTACACCACACCACCAATCCCCAACCAGCTGCATCTGGACCACCAACCCATCAAGCCCCACTCCTCCAGCATCTATCCCCCCCTACTAAGCTCCCCACACCCAGACCCCTCCTGCTGAGCCCCAACCACCTTTATCTGGATCCCCTGCAGAGTCCCATTGACCCTGCTCCTGGAGCCCTGCCCCATCCCCCCATGAACTCCTGTGCATCCAGATCTCTCACTGAGCTCCCCATGCCCAGATTGCCCCACACAGAAACCTCTCACCCCCACCTGTATCCCCTCACACTAAGTCCTTCCACGCTTGTATCCTGATGGGCTGAGCCACCCACACCTGGTGCAGGCCCAGGACTTTCATTGTGTCAGGGTCAGATACAGCCTCACTGCTGAGTCCCTGTACTGTGGTAGGACGGGGCCTCAGGGTGATCCCCCACCTCAATGCAGTCAGTGGCCTGTGCTCCCCACTAGCATGCTGGACCCACATTTATTTTTTTACAAATAAAATTTGCAGAATTTTAAAACGTTGTGTGCATAATTTTTTGGCACAGAATTACCTCAGGAGTAATAAAGCATGTCCAAATATTATGGGTTTTCTATAACAATAGAATGTACAGAAAATAAGTGTTTATTTGGAAGAATAGTTTCCTTTAGAGGTTGGATCATGTATCTGTACAGCACTGAAACACTGTTATTGCTTTGTGATTGAAAAAACTAAATATGCTTTTTTCTCCTTTTGGCTTTGTTTGTGGTTATAATAATACAGTCAGATATCACACCTGATATATCAGCTCGCCATTTATATAGTCAAATATAACTGAAAACCCAAAACACCATTTATAATTCATCCAAACCCAAAGACATTTTCATTCTGCCCCAGCTTGTGGTCTCTAGAATGTTTTAAAACACTTTGACAACACCATTTGAGCCTTAGAGTAAATTTTTACAATACAGAATTAGATTATAAACTACAGTAACTGAACCTATTTCCTCCCACCTTATGTACAGTAATCAAAATAAAAACAGTTTATCAAAATAAATGTGTATAGAGCATTGAACTAGGAAATCTCTGTTAAATCTTGTAAAAACAGTTTAAATTGGGAGTTCTAACCACTGCAAACCTCTCAATATTAGATTAAGATTTGACGAGATTAAATAGTGCATTGAAAGTGCCTCATACACATTTAAAAATATTTCCATTCATAGCAAATGCCATAAAGACTACAGATTTTTCTCACCAAAAAACCAGCTTTGTTAACTGTAGTTCATATAGTGCAAAAGGTCTGTATTTAAGTTGCATCAATTTTATAAAAATGGTAATAAAACTGCATCTGTACATTTGCTGCTGTATATTTCTTTTCAAGCGATCAGAGAATGTTTGCAGTTGGTAATAAATATTCAAGCACCTTGCAAATGTCCTACCAATTCCCTTTGCTGATCTGTGTGCGCCTGTGGGACTAGAATAGGAATGCATAATTTAAATATAAATTGCCTGATTTGCATTTACAATTAGTCAAGCTGCAGCTTTGATCGTAAGCAAAAATTATTGTCCTGTATTGCCACTTAGATAGAATTTTAATTCACCTTGAATATTCAAAGTAAATGAGGCCCTAGCTGTATAGTTGAAGGGTATGATTTTTCCCTTTCCCTATGCCCTCCCCACAAACAACATTTATGGTATGGTAATATAAAGGCATATTTTCAGACTCATAAAAATAAAGGCATAAGTTTTATCTCTAATTTTATTTCTTTCCTCTCCAAAACTTCAATTTAAACATATCTCTTTGGAGCAGAGATGTTTATTCATACATGTATATACAGAGCCTATTCAGTGGGCACTAGTGTAACAGAAATAATTATTATTTTGGACAGGTTCAAATAAAGTCAATATGTGTCATTTGGATTGTGGACTAGTACTTTAAAATTAGGATTATTCATGAGAATACAATCATTTTAAAAATTTGCTTCTTTATATGATGCTACTGTAACAAAGCAAATGACATTAAGTGTGGGATTACTAACTGCAAATGCAGAGCTCTAAGTTGGGAAAGTTGTGGATTTCCCACACATGTATATACACACACGTATGTGAAATACTGAACAAAACCCAAAGTAACCATAGCACATTTGTAACTCTTACATTTTTAATCTACAGTCAAACATTTTTATTAGGAATCTATGTTTTTAATTAGACAGAACATTTAATTAAGGTGCTTTTTAAGTGGGTGAAACAATTAAGTGCAAACACTTGAGTGAAACATGTCATAATTAGTTTTAATAGAGTGTTAATTGGTACTAGGTTTGCCAAGTTAATCATTAGTGCTTATTAAATTTTCAATTAATCATTGTCATTTTGCTTTGAATAAAGATGAAAATTAGATAAACTAATTCTGGGGGAGGATGGTTTCCTTGTTAATTAGAGCAGTTAATTTTTTAAAAAAGAAATTACTTGTTTTAGTTGTCAGTTGAAAGCTTGTACATTAGTAAAATCTTTGCATTCTTCTTGCATCAAAAACCGAATAACCAATTCATGACAACTCATGTTTTCCAGGGTAGCCTAGTAGAATGTATTACACTAATTCATACTAGATAATTTAATTGCAATGATTTATATCTGCCTAAGTCCCTAAGACAACACTAGGGCTCTGATTTTAACAAATCGGTTATGCACATGTTTAAGTATGTGCCTACTTTCCATTAACTTAAATGTGCTGAAGAGACTTGCTGAATCAGGGCCTAGTCCTTCAAAATATAAATGTTGGTTTGGAACAGAGATCAATTGGTAATAATTAAAACTAAAAGCAACATGTTTAAATGCAAAACAGGAAACATTGAAACTTAGCTTTTGCATTAGAAAACTACATATTCAGGAAATGATTTTAGAAGCACTAAAGTTAGATTATCTGTTTATGACTTTCTATGACAAAATGACTTTGTTTTAAGAGGTGTATTAACTCTGAGCACCTTTTCATTATACTCTATACTGGGTTTTTATATACCAGAGAACCGATCAATGTCTTTAAGGTATGTATACCAGTGTCTTGCCCTGGTTTACAGAAACGTAAAACCAGAATGTTACTTCCTCTTATTAATTTATTATTTGTATTTTGTATTATTTGCCTAGAGTTAAAAAAGTTCACAGTTTCATTTCTCATTTAGTTTCTTTCATAGAATTTTTTCATAAATCTAGTCCTCTGCAGAACACAGTTTTCAAGCAAAAGATTCAAAAAGATTCAAAAGGATAAATTGGAGATCAGAAACAGCTACACTTTTATACTGCCCACCATTTACTACTATCCGAGCACTTCATGTACTCCTCAGATGATGGGGAAGTAGAAGGAGGGAATAGCTCAGTGGTCATAGGGACTCAATTTCATCCTTATCCTACTTCAGGAAATGATGAGGCATACTGTTAGCAGGATATATGCTTCCTTTGTGCATTGTTCCCTCTAATCAGATAGTTCTGTACCAAACCTATTGTGCTGATGAAGACTTCTTGCCTTGTTTCTAGAGGAAGCAGTCAATGAAGTAAAACGTCAGGCGATGACAGAGTTGCAAAAGGCAGTGTCAGAGGCAGAACGGAAAGCCCATGACATGATCACTACAGAGAGAGCTAAAATGGAACGCACTGTTGCAGAAGCCAAGCGACAGGCTGCAGAGGATGCATTAGCTGTTATCAATCAACAGGAAGATTCAAGTGAGGTAAGGAGTTCAGTAGGAGGGGAGTCATCTCGAAGTTCAGAATTCAAATCCACCCAGACTCCTGCAATGAAGAATTAATACTCGATTTTTGTTATTGTTTGTTTGTTTATCTTTGTCTAAGAACATAAGAACGACCATACTGGATCAGACCAAAGGTCCATCTAGGCCAGTATCTTGTCTTCTGACAGTGGCTAGCAATTGATTCAGAAGAAAAGTCTGAAATGGCTTTAAATTGATTGGGGGCAGGGGAATGAGGCTATAAGAATAAGGCAGTGATGGGAATATAGTCTGTATATTTTCAATTTTCTTTAGGTATAAAATTAAAATACTTTAAAATACCATATTCTACTGAAAATTGGTGGTTGAAATAACATTCAGTGAACAGTGATAAATAATGAAATTTGAATGTCCCCAAAATAAGTGACATTTATTTAGGCTTATAGCAAGGTAGCTAAAAAACATTTTATTTTATTTTAGTTTATTTGCAAAGGGAGGGAGTTTATGTAGATATGATCAGCACAAAACTAGATTCCTGGAAGGAAAAAATGTGTATGCGGAGTTGCAAGAATGTTTCCTTAATTAGAATTTATTATTTCAACTACAGAGATTATGTGTGAGCTGAAGGGCGGGACAAACAGCATCTGGCAAGAGAAAAATAGAATGAAAGAGCGACAAAGAGTAAAATAGGAATGAGCATGGTAAACCTCAATTCAGACTTGAACATGATAGTGGAAGCTTTGAATTCTTGTGGTATGGGACATATGGCAGCATATATAGCAGGAAGTCAGGAGTGAAAGAACAATAGACTTATTGCCAGTGCTGAAGTGTTTTGGATACAATGAAATCCTATGTCATTTAGAGAAGAAAGAAACATTAACATCCGTGTGGAAAGGAAACTCATGATTAAAAATACCCTTATAAACTGTTGCTAAATTTGTGATAGCCACTTTAACAACTATTTCAAAATAAAATATGGTAACCAGAGAACATTGCTCTTATAAACTGTAGTTCTGATTGGGAGAGGTTAAAAAATGTAGAAAAGCATGTTTTTATGCAAGTTCTATATCCCAGGGAATTGGTGTGTTGTATTTCATTATATATGAATGTATATTTATGTACATTATTGCAAAAACATTTTAATTACTGCAGTTGCTAATAATGTAGAAGAATGATTTAGGCTGAAGAGATTCAGATTAGGTAGTTGCACCATGCTGAAAGAACTGGCAAAACTCACAAGCTGATAAATCAGTGGCATGGTGCAATACATAGCCATAATTTGAGGGAGCATAAGAATTTAATTCATACCAGACTTCTCTGGAGATGAAAGACCATTGTGGGAACATTGGATGCCCAGAGTTTTTCCATAATGTGTAACAGATGAATAAAAAGAAGACAAGAGGAATTAATTTTGAGCATCTGAAAGTTTCTCAGGAAAGAGAGACTACGGGAAGTGTAGGCACCCTTTAAGTACTAACTATTCCATTTCAGAATTAAATGAGACATAAATTCAAATTTTTGGCATTTTGTAGCTAAGTTATTCAAGGGCATTTCCCCCCTCATATATTTGCATAAAGGGTATTTGTCTGGCATATTGTCTGACAGCTATAATCATTAAACTGCTGTCATTTTCATTTGTAAATACAAATGATTCCTATTATGAAAGCTCAAATTCCAAAGGTAAATGTCTAACTTTACAATTTCCTCTTAATCTATTTAGTGAGTAAATGTACAGTAGCCTGGATCAATGCAACACCTGCTATCTGCCAATACACACACACCATTCTCTCCCAAATAAGTGGGCGTCCAAAGGAATGCACACTGGGAATTTTTATGCAAGTTCTCCTATATTCCTGAATAGTAGCACTTCTGAGAGTGGCAACATAGGAACAACTATCTCTATCTAAAACTCTAGTTTCATTTCCAGAGGTATTGTTTACTGGGATGTTAATTTCCTAGAAATATAAGAGAAAAAAGAAAAAAAGTTTTCCTTTAGCCCTATTCCAAAGGGATGTGGATAAAAAGTGTATCCATTCTACCCCCGGAGCCTGTGAATAAACATTATTTGCAGGCCTCTAAATTCATCCCATCTCCAGTCAGCTGGCAAGCGTCCTGGCAAGTTCAGACCAGATTTTAAAAATCTATTTGAAAAATAAATCTAATGGTCTGGTACTGCAGTCTTCACTCGGGCAATGCATTGTAAGTAACGGTCCCTTTTTGGAGGCAGGCTAAAGGAACAATTTGGGTTGCTATATAGATAATTTGTGTCTGCCAGATTAGAGATCTGAGGCCAAATCCTAACTCTACTGCAGTGGTGTACAGGAACCATACCTATCTTTGTGCATTATAAGTCTCTATTTTCTGTTGCTTGCAATTTTACCAACTGTAGGCATTTGGGGTAAAATTTACTCTCTGTTAGAATGATCGTTCCACAAGGTACCCCATGGTTTGGAACAGCACTGTTTCAAATAAAACTACAAAACTCTTGTTAAGAGCTGCAATGTCTGCATTTCAGAAATTTAAGAATATATACTTACTAGTGATCTGGAGGAGACTGAAGAGATGGTCTACACTCAGACTGCTACAACATCTTTTAAACCTTTATTTAACACCAAGACACTATGAAAATGATACTATTAGAGAAATGTGAAAAACACACTCATTTTGGATCAAGATGACAATAGTTCAGGAAAGTGCACTGAGAGGTGATAGGTGTAGGCGGAACAGTTATTTTAAGTTAATCATTCTATTACTTTTCTTGGTGTTTGCCTGCTTTTTATTTTCAAATGTAGAGAAACCCAGTCAATTTAAAATCTAGTTGTTTTAAGACCGGGTCTACAGTATTTCAATATACTGTCTTTACCTGAGTCAAGTTTTCTGATTTCATGCAATCAAATCTCTCTCTCTCTCTCTCTCTCTCTCTTTTTCAATTTTCTCGGTTGCTGTGTGACACAAACAATAGGGGAAGTGCCCCACCCCGGGAAAGCGATAGTGAAACTGACTCTGTACAAAGTGCTGTCAAAAGCCCAAACTAAAAACACCTCAGAGCACAGGCCCAAATGCCCCCCGCCAGGGACACTTCCCTGCAGAGACACACAGGACGGAGGCTGGCAGGTGAAGCACCTCCATACAGAGTGACAGTCGTAGGCGGCCAGCATCTCCCTGGGAAGGCACAGAGCAGCCCCTCGGCCCGGACCACTCCCCTCCTCAGTGCCAAGGGCCAAGCAAACCTGGGTTCAGCGCGGCAGAGTCTCCCTGCAGCAATGGAGTCAGGGATACCACAGCCCCGACCCCTCCGAGAGCGGCGCACAGGCAGCTCCACCGACTGGGGAAAGAAGGAGCCCTCCTGCCCCTACCGACGGTCATGGCGTCACTCACCTCCACGGCTTGGCCCAGCGCCAAGTAGAAATCCACCACACACACGCAGTACAGCCAGGCTGAGAAACGGTGGTAGGTACCACTTTTGGAATTCTGGGCTAAGGGGGAGCGACTGTGTCCCCTGAACTCCCCATAGCTACGCTACTGGACTTTCAAAGGAAAACTTGAAATTTGTTCTGGGGTGGGAGAGGAATCTTTTGATCTCTCTGTGAGAATCTATCCCATTTTTGACCAGATAGAAATGTACTGAGGTTTATATCTTTACATGTTCAGTAGAACTTGTTAGAGACATGTTGTTAAAATCTCTACAATTATATGTGTACTATACTCAGCCAGACACAGCACCTTGTGTGTGAAGTGCACTGAGCAGGCTCCTAGACAGCGGGTTGTTTTAGGCATACAGGAAGGCAAGGTGAACACCATGAGGAGATTAAATTCTAATCACAGCTCTTTCCACTAACTGGTGGTGACCTGGTGTTAATTTGGTGTACTTTACAGCCAGAGGTGAAAGTAAAGCGGTACGGACCAGTACACTGTACTGGTAAAAAGCCTATCTGGCCCCCCTACCGCCTTATTTTAAAGTGCTGCTCTTTAACCTCCCTGTCCCTTCTGCACACACACACACACACACATACCCCGCCGCCAACGATGGCGGGGGCAAAAAGGAGCAGCTACCCAGCCTTGGCGGCAGTAGGGGTGTGTGTGTGTGTGTACAGAAGGGGCAGGGAGGTTAAACCGCTGCCGCGGCAGCACTTTAAGCAGGGTCCTTTTGCCAGGCTGCAGATGGGTGGGGGGCACAAAAAGAGCAGCAACATTTAAGCCAGGTCCTTTTAAGGTCCCTGTCCCTTTTGCTCCCCCCCGCAGCTGCTGACGGGGGGGGGGGGGGAAGAGGGGCAAAAGGAACAGCTAACCAGCAGGGGGGAGGAGACTGCTGATTCCCTAGCCCCACCCCTTCTGTCAGAGGCCCCGCCCCTTCCAGGAGAAGCTGCACCCTCTCCCCGTACCAGTAAATCAAAAATTTTACTTTCACCCCTTTATCATTAGAGCCCTGCAAAATTTGCATCTGCACCCAATCCACAATCCTCGGATGTGAATATCCCCAAATATAAAGCAGCTATCCCTGGATTTGAAGATCTCTACTAAGAGTCTCCCAGGTCACTGCGCACCAGTGATGCAAGGCTGTGCCAAGCCCCCAACCCTCAACCGCCCTCCACTTCACCCCAGAGACGACCTGCCCTACCACCCAACCACTCTGTCCTGCCGTACCCCTTTCCCCACTCCAGGAAGGGAGGCTACAATCCTAGGCCCTCATGTGTAGTGCCACCCTCCAGGTCAGGGGCTTGGATACCCCTGTGCAATTGCAGCAGACCTAACAAACGCAGACCCTGCCGGGACAGATAATGGCGACGACTACTCTCCTTACATCATCCACCGCTGCTGGCCGCTGGTTTAAATTGAAACCACATCTCTTTCAAAATGGTGCTTTGCTCACTGGGCAGGAGCACATGGTCACTCTCCATTCTGGGAGTTGTAGTTCTCCTCCTCTGTCCGAGAAAGCTGGGGACTACAACTCCCAGAATACCCAGCGGGATATTTCCACTGCGACGTGATTCAGAGAGATGAGCTGGAACCTGAGGGCTGGGTGACAGCCACTCCATTCAGGCAAGTGTGTGCTGCAGAGTCCTGCGTGGATACAAAATTTGTATCTGCATCCAAGCTGCGA
Organism: Sternotherus odoratus; assembly: GCA_032164245.1. Lineage (NCBI taxonomy): Eukaryota > Metazoa > Chordata > Testudines > Kinosternidae > Sternotherus > Sternotherus odoratus. The sequence goes on from JAVMKO010000002.1 coordinate 37,340,268, forward strand.
GCCGCAAAAATGGTGCGTGGCTATCTGCATCCATGGATGTGGATATAAAGCAGATATCCATGGATTTGTGGGGCTCTATTTTTAATCGAAAAAGGCCTCCATGCCCCTAGTTCAGGATGCCAACTGCTGTGATTTCCCAGCACTATACAGATGGGGTAACTGAGAGTTGCAAAAGGTCACTTCTGGTAGAGCTGGGAATCAAACTCAGGGGCCAATTTCTGTTCTGTGCCCAGAGGTGCCACTCAAAAGCAGCATCCCAGAAATGGAGCGGACAAAGGTGGCTTTAAGCCATCTTTGCACCTTCCTGGTTCTAGGCTGCTCAAGGGGTGATGAAGCCTTCAGCCTATATTAGTCCAGTTTACAGTAGCCTTACCCAGCTGCTCATGGGCTTCACCAGTCTGGTATGCAGACGTCTCTGACCACTTCCCATTCTGCCCCTGGCATGACCCAATTTAGAAGACTGTGGTTGAGATCAATGTAGGGCCACATTAATCAGGTGCATTCTGCCCATGACTGGGAAAAATTCTCCCAATGACAGCTCCATTCCTTTGGCCCCTATACACACTGGAATGGGCTTAGGATTCGACCTCAGATTTCTAAGACGGCAGCCACACATTTTATCCAGCCAGCCAGCTTTTCTCCAGAAAGGGCTTGTTACTTACAATGCATTTATATATTGTCTGGCACAATGGTTGAGGCCGGGTGGTGCTACTGCAATATAGATGCTTAATGGTAAAATGTATGCCCCTGACTGTGCTCTGTAACCACTTGTGCACATGCCCTTCCTGAGCCAGGAATAGAGCATATGGACTAAGGTTCCTGATGGTTCACATCCCTCTCTAGTGCCTGGTCTACACAGAGGAGGGGGGAGGGATAGCTCAGTGTTTTGAGCATTGGCCTGCTAAACCCAGGGTTGTGAGTTCAATCCTTGAGGGGGCCATTTAGGGATCTGGGGCAAAAAATCTGTCAGGGGACAGTACTCAATCCTGCTAGTGTAGGCAGGGGACTGGACTCGATGACCTTCAAGGTCTTTCCAGTTCTAGGAGATTGGTATATCTCCATTTATTTATTTATTTTATTTATTTAGGATAACAGCATATTCCTGTTACTAAACTATGCCAGGTCAGCACTGTAGATACAATTGCCTGGGTTCCAGTGCTGCTGATGACCGAGTTGTGGGGAGGGGAATATGATTCCACACAATGGAATTTGTTTTTTCAGTTTACTGAGAACATTCAGCTGTTATGCAAAAAATCCCAAAAGTTAGGATATGCCAGTTTTAAGGTTGCTCATACAACCTGTGGTTCCCAAGAGCATATGCAATGTGATAGTCTTTCATTACACAATCATATACTATTTGATCTCCATAACCCCATCCCTTACTAGCATTTCCTAACTTTTGAGTGTTTGATTTTACAACCTTTAACGTGTATTAAGTCTTGCAGCAATCTCGGCATAGCTTTTCTATATACAGTAGAACCTCAGAACCTCGAGAATGGAGGTTGCCCATAACTCTGAAATGTTCATTAACTCTGAACAAAGTGCAGCTGATTCTCCAAGCCAGGTTCCAGCCTCAGCTGAGCTCCCTCCTCAGTGTGAGCAGTTTCCTTGCAGGCAGCTTCTTTCCCTGGATCGGACTGTAACTTTGTCCCCCTTCTGGCCCAAGCTGTATGGGGAAAACAGACCCCAACACTGCTCCTGCTCTGCCAGCTGCCTTGGGCTGGCAGCCCCAGTGTCTTCACTCCTAAATTTAAGTGGCTGCCCCACATATTTAGGAGAGGGTGGAGATGTGGGAAGAGGGACAGGCAGCCCAGATGTGCCTACCTTTAAGACCATGGCACAATACAGTACAGTATTGGGGGGAGGGGTGGGTTGTTGTTGGGTTTTTTTTGTCTCTGCTCGGAAGTACCTGATCGGTTACTTCCAGTTTCACATGGTGTCCAGTCAGTCCATGCCTCTGAGGTTCATATATCTGAGGCTCTACTGTATATCTTAATCATCCCAGGACTTTCTTAGGGTTTCCAGAGGCTTTTTTGACCAATCAAACAAGAAAAACTATCCCTTTGCAAGAAAATAGATTCTATAGAACCAAGTTGAACAACGAGCTGAGGAGAGTAAAGCAGTGAGAGGAGATTCAGCAGTAAAAGTTAAGTTCCTCAGCAATGAGGAAGAAGAAATAAGCAGCAAAGATGTGGGGGGAAGTAACCAGTCAGGACCACCCATTTTATTAAAGTGAACTTATTGTCATGTACTCTCCTTAATGTTGATCCAGTATAAATGATCTAGTAATGTAAACCAAACACTGTGGGAAGTGCGGACTAGCGATTGGGGGGAGGGGTGGTGGTGATGTAGGAGAGGATCTCAGTTTTAAGAAGTGGCTCAAAATATTTTGAGAAATGTGAGACATACAGCATTGTAGTATTTCCTTTTTATTTTTCCACTGACCAGATTCCCTGTCAAATGACACTTTTTGCTTTTGTTTGAATTGTTCTTATTTACCGAGTAATGCCATTACTTCAGTGCCTATATTGTATTTAAAATGGGAGCTCTCCATAAACCTTGGGATTAACTTGCACTCATCTGTTGTTGTTTTTTATGGGGAGGAAATGTATAGATCCTGGGCTGGAAGTAAACCCCAGCCTCTTTGGGATAGTGTGTTTAAAAGCAAAAAGACAGAAGCAGGCCCACCTGTCAGCATGACTATTTCAGAGCCACAGATTATTTCTTTACTACTTCCTTACAATTACAGAAGAGGAAACTAGGCAAAGGATGATCCGTTCATCAGTAGCTGATTTGGCCAAGAACCAAAACACATGTGAGCAGCTACTCTTTAATGACGGCTGTGCTTGCTTTGACTATAACATACCGTTGTGCAAATTGGTTTTAATACTGAGGGTGAACAGCTTAGCAAAGAGACATAGTAAATGTACTGGCCAGATTATTGAAAAAATTAAAACATCTGTCTCTGCGCCACTATAAAATGCCACTGAAAAATCTAACACTCATGGTATTCTTCACCACTCTTAAGGGGAAAAAACGTGGACCTGATAGTTCACTCTGTTGAAGCAGATGCTTTTTTTGTTCAGACATCTGCTTAAATAAAACAAATGTGTAACTGGTTCAACACTGTTTTAAGGATTGTATACAGTGAAGTCTTGTTTACATCGAGTCATATGGTGTGTCTGAAGATTACACTTATAGAACATGCTTGTGAACGCAAAGGGGCCCAGTCTGTGCTGACCGGTCAGTTGTGGTCAGGATTGTGTCATCTAACCTGACACTTCACACTCATATTCAAACCATAAAAGGTAATGTACACAAGCCTGATTTCTATGCCTGTTGCACACTAAACACATTCACATGCTAATGTATTTTATTTGTGGTGGTCACAGCTTGGATTTCTAAACAATAAAACATCAATGGTTTGGGTAAACCCTGCGTATTTAACTATCACCTGTTACTTAATCCCAGACTTCTGCAGTTTAGAGACAACTTTGCATGTGGTGGTGTATTTTGGCATTTTTAATATCCCTACCTCTTATGGCCATGTGATTTAGGGACAGAAATCACATAGACTTTCCATGGGACTTGGGTGGACTTTTCAGAAGTGCCTAGGTCCCATTAAAAATCAGTGGGACTTGTATTGCTTAATCATGTTGGAACTTTTGAAAATCACCCCCATGACGATAAGTGCTGTATAAATACACATAAATGTATTCATACACATCCTTAAGTTCTTGGCTGGACTGGCTCATGGCCTTTTTTAACACCATTTTGCAATCAGTAACCCATGTACATCTTGAAAATCAAGTAAATCAGAACCAAGAAGAGGATACGCTTTGGTCCAAGACTTTCTGAATGACAGTTGGTTTCGCTTTGTGATTTGAGGGAGATGTAGTGAACATGTTTCTGGAAGATGAAAACGGGACCTGTGGCTTAGATTCAAGGCCAGATCCTCATTCAGCCAAGTTCCATTAAGTCAATCCATCCTTGTAGTGAATGAAGCTAAATTGAGTTACATAGGCTGAAAATCTGGCCTTCTGTGTATAGCCTGGTGTACAAAGAATCGAAGGTCTTTATGATCCTGTCATTACTGTATTAGGATACATCTGGAACTCAATACAAAGCAGCAACTGGTGTTGCAGTACATTAGGCCAGTACTTAAGGGGTTGTATAAAAGATGAAATCACATTAAAAATCCATAGCTGCATTGTTGCTTTATTTAAATACAGAAACTTTGCTCAATTATGGATAGTAGCAAGACATAGTACTGGTTCACTGATGTGTATTCCCAGCTAACAATGGTGAAGTCTGTACCATTCTGTAAAAGAAGTTCTTGTGAGACCTATGAATTGTATGCTACAAAATACAGCTAATATGGCAATGCAAGTATCCTCACGAAATATCAATGCTTTACAAGCGATTACCTAATGTGTTCCTACATTGTCTGGTACGTGCTTTTGTCCCCTGCATGTATCAGTTATAATTCAACAGGACTTTACAGCTTTAGTCGAATTGTGAGAATAAATACACAGAAGGATTGTTCTTTAGTACTTTTAAATACAATAATTTGGTACATAAACGGGCTGCAAGAATTTTTCAATGAATTGTATGTGCATTTATTCTCACAATTCAACTAAAGCTGTAAAGTCCTGTTGAGTTATAGCTGATACATGTAGTGGACAAAAGCACGTACCAAACAATATAGGGACACATTAGGTAATCGCTTTTAAAGCATTGATTTAGAGCTGTAAAGCGCCTAAGAATTTTAGTAAAATCTAGCACCCATATAGCACTTTACATGTTCAAAGCATTGTAGATTTTAGATGATTTCATTAATAAAATAGCCAGTTCAACAAAATACTCGTAAGATGTGAGTGACTTTGTTTTCTATCACAAATATGCATTTGGGGACAGCTGGTTGCATCATGACATTTTGGCTCCAGCTTGAGAGTTTATGACATCATACTATGTAGACTTATAAGAGACAAGCACAGTGCTTAATTTGTAATGAAAGAGGTGATGGGACTCAAGCAATTTTTTTTTATGTTCATAATTACTGCAGCAAGCCCAGAGTTGCCAGGGCTATGAATTACCAAGCCTAGAGGTGAGCCCTGGCACAAATTAAGCACTGGACAAGTACTTCTGGCAGGTAGAATCTAGCACATGAAGTTCAAAACAAGTCCAACAAGGGAAGCCAAAAAGAGGATTTTTAGAAACTTGCCTTTTATTTATTGAATAGAAACTTGACTAGATAGAGGCTATATTTTCTGGCACCAAACATTTTTACAATGAATATATCCAGTACTGCAATCAAACCTGCACTAAGGGACTTGTGCACCTATAGAGAATCCTGCTGATTTCAGTGGGATGCATGTGAGCGAACGGGTCTTCCCATGAATGGTTAGGACCCTTTTTTTGAATAGTTAATGAACAAGAATACTCAATTCTGCAATTCTAAAAGTCAGTATAACCAAACAAGGCTGGTTATTGTCAGTTCAGCAGTAACTGTGTGCAAGCATGTGCCAGATAGAATCGTACGCAGCTTATTGCTGTGCACGCAGTTACAAAAATCATTTGCACTGGAGTTGCTTTTCATTGTGGTGACAAAAAAAGTGGGCTTGTATAAAAAAAAAAGTTAAAATTCATTTCAAAATATAGTGAAGCCATCCAGTCCGAATGGCGGTAATATGGTCATACCGCTCCAATACTGGCCTGAGTCTAAGCAGAATTAACCTGAGATCATGAACACTGAATCAAAACCAGGTGATGCCAGACACGGAGTCTGAATTTCCAACAGTTTAATGACCAATAACATCTGTTTCTGTGTGTTTGTAATTCCACCTTTTTTAAAAAGTGTTTTAAAAGATGTGAACAATTTTACAAATTAAAAAAAAAGGCCCCAGCACATGTATTTGTAATTACCTCGTTTAGTCTGTGTGTTTAATCAGTTTGAATTGAGAATGCCATGTACATCTGATTTCAATCTAAAGGAGCCACTGAGTATTGGACAGTTACTCTTCTTGCATCTGCCAGATTATTCCTACGCCAAAAAAAGGATAGAACTAACACCAGGATATTTTCTAAAGAAGCCACTTGACTCCAATTAAATGTTTAATTTCCTTAAAATATTGTTTTGGATTTAAGTCTTTGTTCTGTTCTGTAATTGGGATTTTTTTAATGTAGTTTAGGAATATCACTTGTCGGTTAGATGAGCTCCAGCATCCAGCTGGCATTGCGAGGGACTGTACGGAAATGAACGGCATATTCTGTGATTGCTACACTTTGAGTAGGACTCATAGAGGGGAGTTCATGGGTGTGATTCTGTCCGGTGTTATTCCTGATAAAGATATATTTTTCGATAACATTTGAAAAGTGAGGGAATTTTTAAAAGGTATAGTCTTGCTTTCTTGATGTACAATAATAGGCTAGGAAACTGTGTCTTTCAGGCTGCTCTGATGTTCTGTATAGTGGGCCAAATTTTGAAGTCCTTTCCAAGCAAAAGTTCTATTGACTCTATTGATGGGAACTGAGTAAGGATTTTGTCCTTTGGCCTATTGCAGGCTATTGTGTGACAGCGTCTTAAGCTCTGTGCAAAGATTTAGGCATGCCCTTAACCTGGGGCAGTGAATGGGCCAATTTGAGTCCAGTGGGACTATTTACTTGCTCAAAGTTAAGCATGTGCCTAAGGATTCATCTACACTGCACACACCTTACAGCGGCACATAGATTACATATGCTACACACCCCAAGCACTAGTATACATCGCAGCATAGATAGTGAGGCATTGCTTAGAAGACAAGTAGCAGAGAGACACACCAGAATCCTGGGCATATGTACAGGACTCTGTTTCCCCAAGCAGTTCCTCCCTTGCGTTGTTGACGCTGCTGTTTTTAGCTGTGTATTGTTTCATTGCCTCCCTGCTGCTGGGGTCTTTCGCTTACACAGAGAAAGACTCTGACAGTGGGGAAAGGCTCTGGCATGGAGGGAGGCAGCAGAGAAAGGCTTGGTAGCTCCCCTCTGCCTCCCTCATGGCAGAGCCTTTCAGTGTGGCAGTGTGGATGCAGCCAGCTTTTCACTGTGGTGTGAAGCTATACATAACGTACCCACTACTGCTAGTTGGGTGCTGTACACATACATATACATAGCCTAAGTCTTTGCAGGATTGGGGTTTTACCTGTGATGTATATTTTTCCCTCGCATTTTTAATAACTTGCTTTCCCCTCTTTTGGGGGATTTTAAAAAAATAAATCAATTATAAAACTGGCAGAGAAATCATTGTGAAATTTTAGGGCACGTACAGCTAATCAGCATAGTGCTGAGAGCTGAAAATCTCAAGTGATTTGTTAGACTAAATGAACACAAAACTAAACCTGAAGCTTGTGTGTTACAAGCAGACATCTAGAGCAGCGATTCCCTTTTTAGTGTTTGCCCTAATTTCTCAAGGCCGAAATCCCTGGAGTAATTCTGCTAAAGTCAGTGGAGTTACCCTAGGGCTGAATCCGCCCCAAGGTATCTGAAGTATTTATGTATTGACCTCTAGGCTAGTAGTCCTTAATTAGGCCAATGTTTAACTAGCAGTTTCTGTTTATTATATAGATTGTGTTTAATGTGTTTGGTACAAAATTCAGGACAAAATTATTGACATTCTGTTGTCCCCCTTCTTCCTCTTCTAGAGTTGTTGGAACTGTGGCCGTAAAGCTAGTGAAACCTGCAGTGGTTGCAACACAGCGCGATACTGTGGCTCGTTTTGCCAGCACAAGGACTGGGAGAAGCACCACCACATCTGTGGGCAGACCCTCCAAGCCCAGCAGCAAGGAGAGACACCAGCAGTCAGCTCCTCCGTGACACCCAACAGTGGGGCAGGGAGCCCCATTGACACACCACCAGCAGCCACTCCTCGGTCAAGCACCCCTGGGACCCCATCCACCATAGAAACAACTCCTCGCTAAAACTGAACTCAAAACTGTTTGAAACAAAAACAAAACAGAAAACAAAACCAATTCCTCATCCTCAGATGCTCAAAGATTTTAACTGAACTATCATATTTCAATACTTTAGTAAGAAAGAACTTCCTGTATCTTGAGGTAGTAGTAA